>CAJQZJ010004687.1:1202322-1223100 GCA_907164525.1 Lophiomys imhausi | reverse complement strand
TTCTTTCTTTCTTTCTTTCTTTCTTTCTTTCTTTCTTTCTTTCTTTCCTTCCTTCCTTCCTTCCTTCCTTCCTTCCTTCCTTCCTTCCTTCCTTCCTTCCTTCCTTCCTTCCTTTCTTTCTTTATCTCATGTGACCAAAGCCAACCCTCAACTTACTATATAGAAGAGGATGCCCTGAACCTCTTATCCTCCTGACTCCATCTCCTGAGTACAGGAATCCCAGTACTGCTGCTACTTTCATTAATATTAACTTTTAATTATTTAAAATCTTGTTTATTTCTTATATATGCACATAGTTTTTTAAAATTTCCTGTTAAACATTATTTCTTGGATTTCATGAATAAGTTGGATTCCTTTTTTAGTTTAGTTCAAACTATTTTAAGTTTTATTTTTAAGACATTTTCTTTAGCAAGCCTTATGAAGTTTTAAAATTAAAAACAAGAAATAATGCCTGAGATCATAGCAATTAAGACATTAGGGTTTATATGATATTTAATGTTTACCTAGGTAGTACCTGGGCTGTGTTTAATGCTGAAGGTTGCTGTAAGTACTGGTGCTTGGTTTCCTTGGGTCCCTTCTGCCCTTCCTTGTCTCTGGACTTCCCTAAGAACTGCTTTTGAAATAGAACCCATGTCTCCACCCTAAGCTATGGTCCACTGTGGTTATGGTATGGTTCGGAGCTGGGGAGGAGCCATATCCTACCATGCCATGTTTCTAATTCAGGTTTTTTTTGTGATCCCGATTCCTCGAATCTGACTCCTTACCCTCTTCATCAGCCTGTCTTCCACTTTCATGCTGGAAGACTGGAGTTAACTAGAAGGGGCAGGTAACCTTTGCTCCATGTCAACTGAAACGTTGGTGTTTCCCAAGGAGAAAAGAAGTGCTTTAGAGAGCATCCTGGGAGGCTTGTAGAGTGATTCCCCTTTCTATTTCATGAGAGGAGTGTCCCCCAGTCTTCACTGGAAAAATGTGCTGGGGTTCCCAAGATAAAACGCATGCCGGTGCCCAAGATTTTCTATCCGTAGTCTACTCCATCTTCCAGAAATTGGTCAAATTTCCCTCCGTTTAGTCATCACTTACCTCAGTCCATCAGTCCTCTGTCCCGATGTCTTTGGGTTAGCTGATTCTTTCTAATTGTCTGTCCTAAATTTTGGAGTAGTGGCTTGCACTTCGACCTTAGCTCTCTGAAGTACCTGCGAACAGGCATTGATTTTTTTTTCCTGTGTTCACGTTTTTTTTTTTTTTTTCCTTTTGAGCTTTTTCTCTTGTTGTGAACAATAGTTTCTGATTTTGTTCTAGGTCCATCTCCAGAGTTTTAATTAGAAATTTTGAAAAATTTTATGTATGTGACTGATTTGCAAGGTGTGTGTATGCACACTTTAGAGACCAGAAAAGGGTATTAGATGTAGAATTTGAGTTGCAGGAGGTTGTGAGCAACTATGTGGCTGCTGGGAACCAATCCCAATCCTCTGGAAGAATGTCCAGTGTTCCTAATCTTTGAGCTTCTGGCTCAGATCCATCTCTGGACATTTTTTATGTAAATCGTTCACAGGGAAAACCTGGCTCATGAAGAAATGGACAGTTTCTTTTACTACTCTTCTGTCCATCACCAGCTGTTCAGAAGAAAATTAGGATGCCAGTAAGATGTTTCCTAAAGGAAGTATATGTTCTGTGTGTTATGTATTATGCCTATTGTGTCTTTGAAAAAGAAGGTCACATGGTTTTATGTGTTCCTCTTTATTTTTATTTATTTTTTGAGATAGGGTTTCTTTGTGTATCCTTGGCAGTCTTAGACTCACTTTGTAGACCAGGCTGGCCTTGAACTCACAGAGATCTGCCTACTTCTGCCTCCCGAGTGCTGGTGTTAAGGGTGTGCCCACCACACCCCACCCGACTGTGTGCCTCTTTATTTAACTGCTTTATAAACTCAAAGTTTATCTCACTAGTTTATATGTGAAGCCTCTCAGACAAGAGTGAGCTTGGAATCAGTATTCTGCTGTCGTTTATACTTTGTCTTCTTGTTCTCAACTGTGAGCTGAAATACTTCCTGAACCCCTGTTCTTCACAGACTGATTATGATATTTTAAATTATATCTTTGGGTCTGTAAATGATCTCTAAAAGGATATATTGACTTTTTTTTTTTAAATCCATCAGCTCTGTCATTTTGTCCGTCCATCCGGCCAGCTGGGGGTTGGGGGGGGGAAGAACAGTAATTACCCAATTGTTTTAATGTGTAAGAAGTACCTGAATTTGTGCACACAGACACACAAAGACATTTAATTTCAAAGCTATAGATTGTACGGCCTTGTATGGTTACCCACAAGAGAACACATGACAGTAGGTAATGCCATTTTCCATCATGTAGCTTTTATTACCAACAATTTTGACCCCCAGATAATTTGAGAAAGTAACATTGTTCAACTCAACCTTGAACCTTTTTTTTTTTAGATTTATTATATTTTATTTTTTATGTATACAGTGTTCTATCTGCAGGTGTGCCTGCGGCCAGTAGAGGGCACCAAATTTCATTGTAGATGGTTGTGAGCCACCATGTGGTTGCTGGGAATTGAAGTCAGTACCTCTGGAAGAGCAGTCAGTGCTCTTAACCTCTGAGCCATCTCTCCAGTCCCTCAACCTTGGATCTTAAATAGACAATTACTGCCACATATATCCTAGCAATTCTGCCTGCATTAGACCAATGACTGTGGCCAAGTCAACATTGTGAACTCACGGGTTTCTGGCTTAATGGGGCATGTGATACATATTCACTCAACTTAGCTGAAGAACAAAATGCTATTGATGTAACAAAGCTACTTGTTCATACCTGAAATAGTAAGAAAGCTCAGTACCTGAGAAAATCAGAACTTTGTCTCATACTAGAGGAGCTGGGAAGTCATGTTAGGGCTTACCTGGAAATGTGTAGACAAGTTTTATATATCTATATAAGTAAGGAATTGAATGGAGTTTAGGACAAAATGAACTTCGTGTTGGTAGCACTGAAAAGTGGGGTTCTGAAATAAGCCTGGAAGGATCATCATAGCTAATTAGGAATTTCAAGTGGTCTTCATTGTTCATCCAGAGAACAGGTTAACCCCAGAACATGTAGTTAAGCTGATTTTGTTTGTTGTTTGTCATAATGAGCATAGTAAAATACTTTGTTCTAGAAATTTCACACGGACAAAAGATTTTTAATTGTCATGAGTCACTGAACTTTAATTCTTCATATGTAGCTGTGATGAGGAATTAAATAAAAGGCAAAAGTCCATGCCACACTCATTTCTTAATTATTAAATTATGGGACATATCTTTTGTTATTCTAATATAATCCTGTTTTGGAATGCAAATTATAGTACATTTTCTTCCATAAGATAAAGTTGTAGATCTGTCTAATAAAAACTATTTTTAACGTTCTTGCGCTTATTACTTTTCTTGCTAAATTTGTTGGCATGAATGTCTTCACTTAAAATACTCAATACATAGGCTGCTCTGGGGTTGGCTAACCAGGCTGGGCCTGGGTGAACTGGTCTGTTTTGGGTTGCCTATGGCTGTCTATTAAAGATCTGTTTGACATGGCTTGAAAACATGACAATGACAAGACTTATTCCATTGAGCTCCCTGACAGTCTGTTCTCTTTTTTAATAAATTTGTTGCTTTTAAAAAATATTTAAGATAGCTGTACCACTGCCTTGACTCAAGGAACATTTCTTGTCATTAGTACTGTTGTAATGGGTAAATTTTTATTGCAGATTCATTGTTTCCATAAAACTCAATCAATATAAGCATAACTAATGGCCACTATTCTCAAAAGAGCAAACAAAAATATACCTTTGTATCGATATATAGATATACTGATGTCAAAACCATGGATCACCTATTCAACATGGAAGATAAATTTTTGGCAAATATTTAGATATTTTTATTGATCTATTCCTTTGCTGTTCATTATGTGAATAAAATGGAAAAGGCAAGATGTGGATGATGCTGAGGACTGGGAACAGAGGATGCTGCTAGTAAAAAAGCACAGCAGCCTTCTCCCAAGGACGTCTACTCTTGTGAGGTAGAACAAGGCAGAATCAAGAATGACATGTACAGTTTTAGTGTTCTCAGTTCTCTTGTGTCATTGTGACCAAAGCATCCAAGATGTCAACTTGAAGGAGGATGTTTTGGTTCCTGGTTTTAGAGAGATCAATCCATATCTGCTTGAACCCATGTGCAAGATCATTGTGACATTGTGAGCATGTGGTGGAGGAGTTTCTCCAGCTATGGTAGAGAAGAAGCCAACAGAACAGGGGTACCAGCTACATCCACAGACCAGTCCCTCTAGCTCTGTTTCACCTTCTAGAACAACCAGAACATCTCCGAATAGTGAAAGTGACTGGTCATCAAGCCCCACACACATGGCTTTTGTGAGAGGATTATTTCACATCCAAACCATCATTCATTGTTGAACTCTGATCCTGAACGTGAACAAGGGTGATCTGATGTTCTGAAAGCCTAGACAAAAGTAACGTGCCCAATAAAGAAAAGCTTAGGAGACAAAAGATGAACTGAATGTGTGAAACTGCAATTTAGTTATCGATTGTAGTTATTAGTAAGTATAAACTAAGATTAGGTCAGCAGAGCAGCCGGCAGCTTGGGAGAGCAGCAGGCAGCCTGGCAGAATATCAGCCAACGGGGCCTGGCCCGCCTTAACTGGTGGCCTGATTTGTCCTGGGAAAAGAGTCCCGGGACCAAGCATGGCCTACACCACCTGTAACCTAAACCCTGTTAACTCATATAAGTTGCTATAATAGGCCGGTCCGGGACCAAGCATGGCCTACACCACCTGTAACCTAAACCCTGTTAACTCATATAAATTGCTATAATAGGCCGGTAGAATTACCAGCAGCTTGGCGGGAGATTTGCCTGGGTTCAAGGAGAGTATGGGAGTCCAACTGCTCTGGAATGCTTGGACTAATGGCTTATAAGCTCCCATGGTCCTTTCCCCAATAATTAAATATACCAAGACCTTTTAATGTTTTAGCACTTAGCCCTTAGCTGGGCAGACTCCCGTTAGCTACTCTAAGTTAACCCGGATCACCTAATCCCAAACCACCATGTGCCTGTGATTACCTTCTAGTGTTCCCAAACACATCTATCTGCTTCTATGTCTCCTGGTGGAATGAATTGATCCTCTGTGTAAAATGCAGGGTTCCTGTTCTAATCTCAGAAAGTCCTGCCTTCCTATACTCTTTCTGCCCTGTGAATTGCCTATCAGCGACTTTTACTAACCAATCAAGAGAATGCCTCAGAAGGGGCGGTAACCAGATCTCAGCATTGAAATCAGCCTATCAGAAGCAATGTCATTAGAACTTCCCCCAATAAATGTGGAAAGAAGATGAAGATTTAAAAAAAAAACATAGAAAAATGACCGACCAGTGTCTTCTGAGAGGAGAAAACGGGGGTGCATGGGTAGCAGAGGAAAGAACCAGCATTCAAGGACTCCTCAGAGTGCTGGGATGCAGTGCATCATACTTGTGCTCTGTAAACGGTCTACTTTAAATATTAATTATTTTAATAAAGGTTACATAAATGTCCTTTTAATATTTAACATACACCAAGATGAGACACTTTTGTTAATTTCTTTTAATGTTTCAGAACATTACTCTTCATGTGATTTTAAACATTTCTGAAAGCCCTTTCCATGTGTCCTTCAGGGAGACTGCATGCTCATCTACATTCTAACCAGCAATAATGGTGGTTTCACATTAAATAAACAAAGGGAGACTTGGGAGGTGCCATTATGTTAATTGCTGCCTTGAGAGGGTTATTTCCTGTCATCTTGTTTATTGACAATTACTATCAGTGTGCTCTTTATTTAAAAAAAAATACTATAAGTGTGCTCTTTATTAAAAAAAAATCTGAAAGGCTTTTCTTTTAGGATGATTTAAACTTCTAATTGAATAAAATTTAAACTACAGAAAATTGGATATTAATTTAAGTATAGTAAATTTTTCTTTTATCCAACACTTTTGTAGAACAGAAAATTCCCCAAATCTCTAAATATTCATCTTTTTTTTTTGCTTACTGAAGAGGTTATGATAAAATTGCCTGATTAATCAAATCACATCTTACCATACACATGATTTTTATGTAAACCTTGTATATTCAGTATTGGTTCTGATCTGTGTAGATTTTATCTAGTGCACTGTTTACTTTGTTATAGAAATAGTGATCACACAGAAGTAAGCCGTTAAATTCAGACAGAATTCTTAGCCACAGGTTATTTTGACAGTGCCTAGAGGGCCCTATTCAAAAGGGGCTGAGTGATTAATCATGGTTGTCACTTGTCTGCTTTTGTTAGTGTTGGATGGATAGGGTTCTGGAATGTCATTCTCAAATTACTGTATCTTTGGCCCAGGGAAAATCAGAGGCAGACCTGCTCAGTATATGTGAGGCATTTGCTTTTGTCTACTCTCAATGGTTCTAGTTCTTTTTAATTTTTAAAATGTTTTTAGTTGAAATAGAATTACATCATGTCTCCCCTCCCTTTCCTACCTCTAGGTCCTCCTAATTACCTTCCCTCAAAGCCCTTTTATATTCCCCACTTTCCGTTTGCTAACCTCTTTTACCTTTGATTAGACATGTTACATATGTGTGTATGCATGTGCACATGCTAAGCACATTTCTGTTCTTTGTGTGTATATGGTTTCAAGGCAAATCACATTAGATAACCAATAAGGGAGCTTATCCCTGAGAGAGACTAATTCTCCTCCCAGCAGTCAGTAGTTGCCTATAGAGGGTTTTTTGTTTTTTTGTTTTGTTTTTTTTTTTTTGCGGGGGGCAGGACCTCATGAAAATTCCCTTCCATGTTAGTAAGTACATTAGTATTGCTCTTTCTTGTTGGACTTGTTTATGCAGCCACTTCTAGAGGGTCCACTTCACAACAGACTTCCTGATATTCTGGCTCTTACAATCTTTTTGCCTCCTCTTCAATGTTCTCTAAGCCACGGCAGCTGTGACACAGATGCACCTGTTTGGGTCAGGGCTCTTCATAAGCCATTGATATGTGTATTGTGACCAGTTGTGGTTTCCTGGGATGATCTCCTGCTGTAAAGAGAAACTTCTTTGATGAGGGAAGGTAGAAGCTACAGTTAGGAAGGGAAGGCGGCTCAAACACCAGGTTCTTCATAATGCAGAAAATACAGATCAGTATCACCAGTCAGCCTGACTTAGAATTTTTCTGGCAATTATATGCTAAAGAAAATTACATCATCAAATGTATAGCATTTGACCTTGATATTAACTGAGTATGTATAATGCTTAGTGATGTGATGATAGCATTAATAAATAAAAATCTCCACTTCAGTCAAAAACTTGAATGTCTTCCTATGCATGCCTAATGTTTTGGATTCTGATCAGGAATAACCTAAGCTGTGGCCCTAATTCTTTGTTTTGCCTCGGTGCCAGTAAACTCAGTGACCAACAAAGGAGGGAAGGAGGGAGCTCTCAAACCACATAGTCAGTGCAAAATGTTCTGTACACTTATAGTAATAGATCCCAGTAGAGACTACCTGAGATCAGGGATGAGTCTTGTTTTGCTGATTTGGGTAGAGCACCTCTGCTTTCTCTAGTTTGAGACCTTCCAGATTTATGTCTAATGTCCTTCCTGTGTCTGTTGGAAGAAGGGTATGGTTGATATAGTCTGCTGTGCAATGTGGTTTAATAAAACGATACACATTCGGGGGGGGGTGACTCTCTAAGGTTGTGCCTCATGGTTTAGCATGGAGTTTTTCTCTTCCCAGGCCCCTTCTTGTCTCCTGTCTCTATTCCATGCTTTGCTTGATCAAATCCAAGTTAATCTCTGAACTTGAATGCAGAACCCTACTTTGAAAGTGTCCATTGTAAGTTGGACTTTCTCTTACCTATTATTGTTAGAAAAATCCTTCCATTTAGACTTTAATGAGGACCATTCTCTGAATGATGCTTCATAAAGAACTAATATTTCACACTTATGTGTAACAGTAAATTTTTATTTAGCAAACATATATTTGTTAATACTTAACAGTTTCCTATTCTAAATCCTAAAGCCTGAACCCTAACTCTAAGACCTAATCTACAATATCCTAGTATTTATAAAACAAACACTTAACTCTAACCTAAAGTTTCTTAAAAGGATATCCTCTTAGATTAACTTTTGGTGTGGATCCATGTGGGTGGCTGATTTCCACCAAACCTTTCAGTCTTATAGTCTGTGGATCTCATTCGTCAGATCTTAAGGCAGTTTATAACGATCATTTGAATGGGGCGGCTCTTATAAGAATTGTCTCTTCAGTCCTAGGACCCACTTATTTGCAAGATGAAAGTTTATTAGGCTCACCATTCAGATGCTTTGGGCCCCCAAGGATCTCGCTCCAGTGCTCAGTCCAGTCCTGGCATTTTGACCATCTGATGCTTTGGAAATCCAAAGTCTGCACAGCTTTCTGAGTTGGACCAAAAGGCCCAACTCTGCCAAAAGGCATATTTTGTACACTCTAAACCTATGTGAATCACTGAGGTCTCTGGGCGGGTGAAGCAGGAGGAGTGACGTGGAGCTTCTTGGCAAAATGAGGAGGAAGGCAGGGGTGAGGCCGCATGCACTTGTGATTTAAATTCTTTGTGTGGTAAAGCTTCGCAAAGATCTTGGCATGAACTCCGGCCTCTCATTGGTTCCTGGTGGGCTTTTGCAATGTACGCCCTCAAACACTGTGTCATCTGGTCTCATGATCAGCTTTTTGGCGGGCTTGTTACAAGGCACGCCCTTCAATGTCAATCATATCCGGATATAACTGGATCCACTCATATCTTTTTACCTGAGATGCCTGTCTTTTTGCTATTCCAAAATCCCTATGCTACTAAATGCTATCACTAACCCCACCACACTTATGTATTTATATGATCATTTGTGATTCAGGGCTTTGTGCTTGTGCATCCATTATGAATTCTGCTACCACTTCCCCAAAAGCTAAGCTGCTCCAATATCCCCATGCTGCAGGTGAGTTTGGTGACGCGAATATCCGGAGTGGGAAAATAGTCTGTTGGACAGAACTAGAATTATCTTATTGTGCAAGGAACAGACACACACTAAGAATAACTTTAAGCAAAATAGGGATTTGATATCAATATCATACATGTGGTTCTTTGAAATAGAAAATCAGAGTGAGAGAGACAAGTGTCCTGGTTTGGTTTCTGTGACTGGGATAAACACCATGACCAAAATCAGCTTAGGGAAGGAAAGACGTATTTTATCTTATACTTCTTAGTACATCATCAAGAAAACCCTGTGCAGGAACTCAAGCAGGAATGTGAAGGCAGAAACTGGTGCAGAGACCAGGAAAAAAAAAATATATTGTTTACTGGATTTCTCCATAGCTTGTTCAGTTTTCTATCTTATACAACCCAGAACTCTCCAACCAGGGGTAATACTACCTACGGTAGATTTTGCTATCCTATATCAATCAATCAAGAAATGTGGGTCTGGAGATGGACATGGCTTATGTACTCTTATGTACAGAGGTTAAGAGCACATTGTTCTTTCAGAGGACTCTGGTTCAATTCCCAGCACCCACATCATGAGTAACTCCAGTTCCACAGATCTGACACCCTCTTCTGACTTCCTCAGGCTTTGTGCACATATAAGCAAACTGCCCATAAACATAAAAATGAATCTTATAAAAGAAACTATTTCACAGAAATGTGTACAGACCAAGTCCTCAACTGAGAGTCCTGCTTTGTAAATGACTCTAGTTTGTGTCAAATTGACAAAAGCTTACCAAAACTTATAAGAACTTGGAGCCTTAGCTGCAGTCTCAATTGCTGCATTGCTTCATTTTTCTCCAGTAGATAGCCTGTCTCTCTGTGTGAGTCTCCATGTCCTGGTGCAACAGAGTTTCCTAGACCATCTCTTCACCAGTGGAAACAGATTCATCCCTTGAATTCTAATTACAAGTTTTCTAGGGTGTGAAGGTCTGATTGGTGTGTTCCTTGGTCATGTCCATTCCGAATGTGTATAGAGTAGAGGGGTCATTTTCAGAATAGTGTTGCAAGTGAGTTTATTCATTCCAAAGAGTCTTTAATCATCCTGCAAGTTAATGACTGATTATAAGGCCAGAGTATTCATCTATAAATATGCAACTCACACATTTTTTTTTTATGATTTACAGGAAGCTTTCATTTTTGCAAGTCATTCATTTCCCCGTGGAAATTCCTTTAGCATTGTATGGATCAGATATAAACTCCTAAGCTCACACTTTAACACATATCTCTCTGTCTCCATAAAGATAGTGGGAGCAACCTGACGGCAGCAAGACTGCGTGGATCATTATCCAGATGTTCAGTGCCTGCCATGATGCTAATGTTAAGTGCTCAGAAACGTAAAATATCAGTTATATGAGCAGATATCTCTTAGTGTCCCCAAATTTTATAAAGTCTTATGCTTAGGATGATGAACAAATTGATGACAACCGACACAAACGTAGATGCCTACAGAGTTCAGCCACAGTGTATAACCTGCACAGCATAGTTGCAGCTCTCTGAGAAGACTCTGGAATCCCCATAGAAGCAGGCTGGAGGAAGCTTGAAAGTAAATGTTGTAGGTCAGTGGAAGGAAAGAAATCTAGATTAAAGTGTGTGCACAATGAGTGCTTATCCTTTATACCTTTATATTATTTTTATGATGGTGTCACAGCGCATTTCCATACAACTTAATGAGTTAACAACAAAAGTGTACTATATAAAGGTTTTGGAAGTTCAGACCTCACAAATAGGCTGTTTGGGGCTAAATTTATAGACCATAGGCAAGCCTGTTTTGTGGAAGGTAAATCTTGGTTCATGGCTCCCACCTCAGCCTTCATAGTCCCAAAAGAGTTTGGATCCTTCTCATATCTCATGATTCTGACCCATGCTCAGTCTTCTTCTGTCTCTTGAGAACTCTTTTCTTTACACTGGGCTGATCTCATCTGCCCACTTTACTTTCCCTGGTTTATCCTTTAGACAGCTCTATCTACAACTTTCGTGCTACAGTGTCAGGCAGGTGAGGCTGCATTAACTGAGGGCTCTTGATGTTGCTACATGGGCACCATTGGTACCTACTGTTCTACCAACCACATCTGCTGTGGACATAATCACATGTGGATGAGGAGTATAAAGCTATAAAGTATATAATTGCTATAATCAAGGAGGCTTGCTGTATAATGATGAAATTAATGTCAAACAATCTAAAAAAATATCTGTTAGCAAAGTTTCTTTCTGGAAATTACCCTCAACAAATGTCTGCTTGTCTGTTCTGACTGTACAGGTTCGGGGGATGCCTCTTAGTTTTAGTTTTTGAACTGCAGTTACTGGACACCTAGTGTTCATCAAAACGTGGAATCAACACACTAGAGCATATCGCTGTGAACAGGAAATCACTTTTTGAGTAGATATGTTATATAAATAAATTGTGAGGTAATTTTCCCCTAAAACTTGTGAAAATTTAGTCTGTGATTGAGAAATAAAACTTGGATATTATCCCAAAGTTGTACTTGACACCCTCAACTTAAGTACTCTTTGGAAGATGCTCTTTCTTTCTTTTCTTTTCCTTTCCTTTTTTTTTTTTTTTTTTTTTAGTTTTTCAAGACAGGGTTTCTCTGTATAAAAATACTGGCTGTCCTGGAACTTGCTTTGTAGACCAGACTGGCCTTGAACTCATAGAGATCCTCCTGCCTCTCCCTCCTAAGTACTGGGATTAAAGGTGTGCGCCACTGTGCCCAACTTTGATGCTGTTTCTTAAGTACAAGAATGTTGTATTAAAAAAATTTCAAGTTGTGTCTAAGTGGTTAGGAGCAGTATTGCTGTAACAGTGGACCTGAGTTCAATTCCAGCAGGTGTAAGGCTCAGCCCTGGAGGGGCCACCGCCCTAACTACCAGCCGACCCTCAAGGAGAGATGGAGACGGGATCGATGCAAAAGCAAGAGGAGCCGGGCGGTGGTGGCGCACGCCTTTAATCCCAGCACTCGCACTCGGGAGGCAGAGGCAGGTGGATCTTTGTGAGTTCGAGGCCAGCCTGGTCTACAAAGCGAGTCCAGGACAGCCAGAGATATTCAGAGAAACTCTGTCTCGAAAAACCAAAAACAAAACAAAACAAAAGCAAGAGGAAGCTTTATTCCAATGTGTGTGGGGGTAGTTTGCACCCAGGGGAGAGGGGACCATGAACTTACAAAGTTTTAGGTTTTTATACTTTTGGGGGAGGATTTCAACAATAGCTTAGTCATTGGTGTGCATTCTTCCGGAAGGAGTTTTGTTTCGAGAATCAGGAAATTTGACCCTCACCATTTGCTTAGGTGGTATTTCTTAACTCTTAGGCAGCTGTGTACTCAGGGGGTTTCTTAATTCTTGGCCAGGCTTGCCTCAGGGTTTTCCTTAATTTGGGGGGGGGATTTTTTTGGGGGTTTTTTCCAAAAAAGGGGGGGGGGGGGGGGGGGGGGGGTGGTGAAACAATGCAATGATAAGATCACTGACAGTTCAGGGCATTGGAATTTTACAACATTCTGCTCAGCTCAAGATAGAGGCCTGAGTCCAAAGTCCATCTTTTTCATTTTTCCCTTCTCCTTTAACTGCTTCAATCATGAAGCATAGGTCCTTTGTACTTGGCAGATAACTCCTTCTCCAGGGACCAGATGCCTCTGACCTCCACAGGCCCTTATACTCACATGTACCCTACCACACACCCACAAACTACACATACTTAAAAACAAAGTAAATCTATTATTAATCTTGAAGGTTTGACTCATTTTTGTATAGTTAAAGTAATATCGTAATATCGTTTTAATGGAAGGAAACCTTTTTAGTTACTTCATTACCCACCCAGACTTCAAGGACAAGTTTGAGGATCTGTAAATGATACGCATAGTTTGCATTTAAATCTGAAGGTTATTTATTAAGTGACATTTTCAGCCAGCGAGACACAAAACCTACCTCCTGGTTAGTGATTGTGTGGAGTCATTTTTAGTGCATGTGAGAGCAATGAATCAGAATATCTATGGTTTAGTACTTTAAAAGTTGTCCTTCAAATATGTACATATATAGTTCCATAGAATTTCAAGTCCAAGATTCCAAGGTTTTAGGCTAACTACCACATTGCCTGGATGAGTGAATTTTGCTTGCGTGTCCATGGTGGCCAACACTCTAAAAATGAGGGAATACCAGAAAAATAATTTCCTTGAGCATGAGTCCAAGAAAATTGGACACATTTTTATTTTACCCCAACTGATCATATTGAGCTCATGTGTATTTGCTGAATGAATTAATGAATAAATTAATGAGTTAATATTTAAAATAGGACAACTTAAGTGTGAAAAGGTTAAATGATAGTTAAGTTCTTCAGATTTTCAGGCTGGGATTTTATAGGCATAATTGAGATATTTGTTGTGTTTGAAAGCCACTGATTCAGAATAAATATGCTGCATCTTAGAAAGGAATACTACTTAACTTTTTGAGGGAAGAAAAGCTGAGTATTTGACCTGCTAAGTAAGTTAAAGTACTTTATATATTAACAAGTTGCTTTAAGACTGAGGGCCCAATTTATATAATGTAACAGGAATTTTTCCACGTTATCCTTACCAAGGTCTAAAATACCTTTGCCACAATATACAATTTATAAACATTTCCCATTCATTGTAGTATGTGTGTATGAAGTCACTTAGATCCACAAGGTTGGTGATTTTAAGAAGCAATAAAAGAAACCCCCTGTGGTATCCCTCCCACCTCTTCCTCACTCCTTTTTAATGGATTGTTTTAGTATAAACAGTATTTAGTTCTATGCTTCTAAATAGACTGCTGCTGTTTCAAATGCCAGATCTTTTTCTCTCCATTTTCCAATGTGGAACCAGAAGCTTTGCCTCCCATTCTGTTGTGTGTATGCCATTGTCATCCCCTCTGCATCCACACACAATTTTCCTGTTCACTTAATGAAGTCAACATTAAATATTTACCTTAGTACACTATCTAAATGCCATCTAAAGCAGAAGCACAGAGGAGTCAATTTCTATACCAGCCCCAGCCGGACTGACTTTTGCTGTCTTTGGATATACTATTTTTCCTGTTTTATAATTCGGTATGGTTTTGTAAAAGCTTATCACTGTCTCAAGCCCCAGTCTTCTGGAGTTCCTAGAATATCCCAGCATAATGGCTGCACACTCCAGCTTCCTGTGAAAGTCCCCTTGCTGAAGAAGCACTTGTTGGAGCTTTGATCTGACTGTTGCTGGTGCATTCTATGCTGACTGCTTCCCTGTTGCAGAGCAAAGATGAGATTGTCTGGCATGGAATAATCTTGACTATAAGGAGCAAAGAAGGGTGTGTGAGGGTCTGTTTCATTTTTTTGTTTTGTTTTAATTTTTTGAATAACATCTTTATTGACATGGATGTGTATAAATACCTTATTTCATTCACCCACTTTATGTAGTTCAGGAGGTTTTACTAGTTGCACAATCATCACCACATTAGCTTCAGACCATTCCTGTCACCTACAAAAGGACCCTTGATGCTCATCCACAAATGCTTCCCACTCATCAGCAAGCTGTGTATGGCTTCCTTCACTTAACCTAGTATTTTCCAGGTTCAGCCACCTTCCCATATGCATTAGGGCTTGCTTGTTTGTTGCTAGTACTTTTCCATTATACATACAATGTACTCATATTATTATGATTTATGGGTGTCTATGCATTTCCCTTTTCAGGGTCTTTTGAATGGTCCAGTTGTGAAAGTTCTTGCACAAGTTTCTATACAGACATGGATGTGTTTTCATTTCCTTTCATATCTACCTGGGAAATGCTGGCTCATATGACAAATAGACGTTTACCATTTGGAGAATCTACAAGAGTATTTTTCAGTGAGGAGGCACCAGTTTACATACGTTATCTCCTGTCAATTAAAGCTATGCCTGGTTGCTGTGGTAGTTTCTAGGTGGTACATTGCCGTGTTTCCACTGCTCTGATTGGACCTAGGATACCCTTGCCTGGGTATTTTACACTCAAGCTTTACAGGGTCTAGATCACACTTCCAACACAGGTACTCCTTATTCACTACCTTTGATTACAGTATCTTTTGGGTGAGAGTATTATTTTTTGATGGTTCTTAACTAGTGTTTTTCTGGTGTGCGAAGTTGTTGAACATCTTCTCATATGCTTATTGTCCACTTTTGTGTTTTGTTTGGAGAATGTTTGGTTAGATGCTCAACCTGCTTTTTAAAGTCAGGGTTTCTAAGCATGTGAATATGACCAAAGTACCTCACATGCATGTTTGAAAAGATCCCAATGAAACCTGCCATGTGAACAATTAGCATATACTAATAAAAGACTGAAAATAGATTACTTATTGTAAGGACTCTTATTATACTCAAACTCATTTGTACATCTTTTCTTCCATTTTTTAATTGTCCTCACTTTCTTAATGGTTCTAGTTAAAATGGCTGTTAATTAATTTGAAAGCAGTTATTAATAAATTTTGGTGGGGTCAGTTTATCTGTCATTTTGATTTTAAAGGCATATACTCTTTATGCCTCTCTAAGAAAACATTACTTCTCAAATAGGAAGATTAACAGCTATGGTTTCTTTCAAGTTTTATAATGTGAACAGTCTCATTAGGTTACTGAGCCACTTTGAATTAATTTTTGTGTAAGAGGAAAATCTTGAATTTTTTCATATAAAAGTCCACTTTCTTAGGAGTATTTATTAAGAAGACTGCTCTGTTGGCTTATAGTTTAAACTCCAAAGTCCCAACTATATCCCCTGTTTAACAGAATTTTCCATTTGTGTTTCCATTCTCAGAACATGTTACCTTTACTCTCATTTTGCACCTCCCTACAAAAGTCTGGAAAGAATTGTATAAATAAAGCAAAGTTAGTAACAATTACCCAGCAAATAAATTTTTAGAAGAAGGCTTTCATCTGTAGAATCCATCAAATATATGGAGGTGAGGCAATATCCCAGCTGGCATACAGGACTAATTCATGCTTCCTCAGTGGGCACAAAATAACCCACATGCAGGTTAACAAGTACATTTAGTTTAAAGGGAAGAAAGGGAAGGGGGAAATGATATAATTATATTATAATCTCAAAAATAAAGCAATATTTAAAAAGGACTTCTTAGGAAGAATATTATTCCTTTTCTGTATGTGGTGGTTTAAATAAGAGTGGCCCCCATAGACTCATGTGTGTGAATGCCTGACCCATAAGGAGTGGCTCCATTAGGAGGTGTAGCCTTTTTGGAGGAGGTGTATCACTGTGGAGACAGACTTTGATATCTCCTGTGCTCAAGCTATGCCCAAGGTGGCACACAGTCCCCTTCTGCTGCTTGCACATCAAGATGTAGAACTCTCAGCTCCTTCTCCAGCACCATGTCTGCTGTCTGCACACTGCCATGTTTCCTGCCTTTATGATAATGGACTAAATCTGTGAACTGTAAGCCAGCCCCAATTAAATATTTGCTTTTATAAGAGTTACGATGATCATGTTGTCTCTTCACAACAATAAAACCCTCACTAAGGCAGTGTATAAAGCACACACAAAATTCAGCATCTAAGGAAATACCTGGGAAAATTTTAGTATTGATATTGCAAGGAGGCAATCAGGCAAAGAAAAAAAAATTAAAAGAGCTCTTTAGTGGGTGATAATGAAAAACAATTGGAAAATAATAGGTTAGGTGAAAATCCACTTTTCAGATTTCTTTAAAATGATGTAGAAGTGTGGCTTTATAGTAGAACATTCTCATGCAAGGTCCCTTAGTTCAGTTTCCAGGACAGACAAAAAAAAAAAAACAAAAAAACAAAAAACCAACAACAACAAAACAGCCTATATGTGTGTGCATTTTTTTCCTTGAAATTTTCTTAAGTGACCAAGACCATGTTACATGGCTTCTGGTATATTGATTTGCACTTGGATTTCAGAGAAGCAGATAAGAGGAATGCAGAAAAAGTTGGCTACCTGTAATTTATAGCTATTGCCACTAGAAGTTTTGCAGGAACTTGTAAATGTCTTGTCTGTAGTTCTGTTATCGTGAATTTGGAGTGACTGTTAACTTAGTGTTTTGAGGAGTAAGCTGACAACTCATCCTGCATCTTACTGTGGCAAAGTAGAGCGTGCTTTGAGAGGTTTTCAAATTTATCTTTAACTGGACTATCTCATCCAACAACCTTTTACTGTAATTTTTTTAGCTATATTTTTCTGCTCACTTTTTAAAATAATGTGTAATGTGTGCTGACTTACTGGTCAAAAGGCTTCTTCAATGAGCCTATGGCAAAATGTATTGAACATGCATTCTCTTTAACGGCTGACTCTGCTGCCCACCCCCCTTTGATTTTGCTGCATTGCCTTCTGAACATGAAAGCATTATCTTTGCCCGCCAGGATGTGACTCCCTGTGGAGAAGTCCTTTGAGAACATTTTCTCCCACGAATTTAAGGATTGCCAAGCAAGGCCAAATGGCCACCTAGATGGAAGGTGTCCTCTTTGGATATGTTTCTAATATGTGTCTCTCTGACTTTGATGCATACAGTGGAAGGCGGTGGCACATTGATGATATTCTTAGCCAAACACCTAGGGACATACATTTAGTTTCACAGATCAAATGATCCAAAGAAAATATTTAGAAACATTGGAAAAGTTTCCATAATAAATCTAAAATGTCTCAACTTTAAAATAAAATATACACACCATCAAGAACAAAACAAAACACAAATACGCATACATACACACACATATTTGACATATTTGGGTCAGGAAATTACAATTCAGAGATATAGGTTCGTAGAGAGCATAGAATTGATGTGCTGAGAAAGACAGTGTAAGAAGAGCTTTGATGAATAGAAGACAAAGAAAAGAATGTGTGAACATGACCATAAATCACTGTCTATAATTTCTTGATACATAGCAAAGTCACAGGGTGTGGTGGTTTGAATAAGAATGGCCTCCATAGGTTCATATATCTGAAAGCTGGATCCCCAGTTAGTGGAACTGTTTGGGAAGAATTCATAGGTGTGGCCTTGTTGGAGAATGTCTGTCCCTGGAGAGGGGAATTGAGGATTTTAAAAGCCCATGCCAGGTCTAACCCTCCCCCCCACCACTTTCTCCCTGATTGCTGCCTGCTGATCAGGATGCACACCTCTCAGCCTCTGCTCCAGCATCACATTTGTCTGCTTTCTACATTAGTGATCTTAGAAAAACCCTCTAAAACTGTAAGCAAGCCTCTAGTTAAATGTTTTCTCTTATAAGAGTTGCCTTGATTATGGTGTTTCTTCCCAGCAACAGAGTAGTAACTGTTTGGACTAGACCAGCTAAGCAGTGAGGCTCCAGGGTCCACTTATCTCTGCCGCCCAGCTCTAGGGTTATACAGGGAACAACAATGGCATGCCTAGCTCTCGATGGATGCTGCTTATCCATACTCACTCATGTCCTCATGCTCTGTCAGCAAACACTGAGCCAGAAACCCTGTCTTACACACTTTAATATTTTAATGGGCCTCAATATTTGCCTTCGTTTTTAGCATATTGAAAATAAATGGTACAAACCTAAGACATTGGTTATTCTTTTCCAAGATTGTTTTGGTCATTCTAAGTCATTTGTGGCTTCACAGAAATTTTACAGTTAGCCAAGCCTTACTGTTTAATCAATGAAAGAAACTCTAGCAGTGTTAAATAAAAGTTACAAGTTGTCATTTTTGGAACTAACGCCTAATAGGCCAGAACAAAAATCAAAATGTTGGGCCAACAGGATAGCTTAGGGAATAAAGGTAACCGAGGTCCTACAAGGGGGAAGGAGAGAAGTAACTCCTGCAAGCTGTCCTCTACTTCATATGTGCTTTCTGTTGTACACACACACACACACACACACACACACACACACACACCCACACACACTCCAAACTAGAGTCACCTACGCTAGAGTTCAAGACACTGATCCTCTACCTTTCAAGAAGTTCCAAAGCATGAGAGAAAAATTCTCTAGCAATGCTTAGAAAACATCTATGGTACACTACACTAGTACCTAACAGAATGACAAGTCTGAATGGCTATCGTTTGCATTTCTTAATTATCCTAAACAGTTTGTGATAGTTGCTATCAAAAGGCCTAGAACTTCACATTGCATTTTAAAGAATTACATAGGTTCAATACCGTAAAAACACTTAAATCAGTGCGATTAAAAACCCCGCTGATTTAATCCTTAGGCAGGAAGTGACAGTGAGCCCTACAGAAGAGGAGATAGAAAGAGTGTAAGAGCCAGAGGTGATGGAAGGAAGACATGAGGAGAACAAGACCCTCTTGGAAGGAAAATCTTCAATTCCATTTTGAGTTTATAGGACCAGACCTGCCTGACCTAGTGACCCCAAGAAACTACTAGTTCTAGGCATCTGTTCCCAGAATTGACCATAAAATTCTCCACCCTCCGGGCAGCCAATCAGAAGATAACTACCCAAGTAACTGCCTAGTTGTACCTCAATCAAATTAAAGGGTACCTAACCCTTACTGATTCCCTTTTAGCTTTAAAGAGGTCTCCAAGCCTTTGTTCTAGGTTGCCATTTTGTATGAATGGTCAACCCCAGCATGCTGGTTGTTTCTACAGAATAAATGCTCCTTGCTTTTGCAAACTATTTGAGTCTGGGGTCTTTCTTCAGTGATCTTGGACCCTAACACTCTAAATAAACTGAACAAAGCTCATAATGCACTCAAAAAGACTGAAGCAGCAAGCACAGCGTCTGCATGACTTTGCACCCTGTCCTCTGCAAATATATTATAGCTTCCGGTTTAGTATTTTTGTGGGACTCCTGAGTGTGGGAAAGGGTATGTGTCTGATTCTTGTACCTTCTCTTGGGCTCTTTTCCTTCTGTTGGGTTGCCTTGTCCAACTTCGATGTGATGGTTTTTGTTTTACCTTATTATATTTTATTTTGTCATGTTTTGTTGTTATTCTTAGAAGCCTGTTCTTTTCTAATGAGATAGAAATGGAGTGGATCACATTGGGAGGAAAAGGGGGAAGGACTGTAAGGAGTAGAGGGAAGGAAAATTGTGATCAATATATATTGTAAGAGAAAATAATCTATTTTTAATAAAAAACCCAGAAGGTTTTGCTCTTGTCCTTATTGTTGTTATTCTGTCTCACTGACCTTGCCCTGAGGAAGAGAAACTTTTCAAATGCCTGACCTCCTTTCAGTCCTTTGTCTCCTCTCTCTTCTTCTCTAAGAGTAAGTCTCTTAAGCCCAGTCCATCAGAATACATCTTCCTTTCAAGGAAGGGATATGTTCCTTGATTCAGGGCTTCTTTTCTTTCTTTTTTTTTTTTTTTAAATACTTTATTTTTTTTTCTTCAAGTTACATCTCAGTAACAAACCCCTCCCTATTCCCCCTTCCTATCCCGCCCTTCCACCCTCTTCCCCCCCAGCAGCTTCCCCTTTCAGTCCAACAGATGGTTCCTTCTCTTATAACAGTAAGTATTATACAAAACAATAGATATAAATATGCCACATTTATGAGAGTTAAATGGCCCAGTATACCTTCCCAATGTCCAGTTTATACATATTTGGCCCCTGACTTTAACATTCTACTATCTAACCATCTCCATGAGTTTAAAGGTCTATATCTGACTCAACATTCATACTAACTTGCAACACACTTTTAAGAGTATCTTCTTAGATCTATAACACCCTCTTGATTCCTAAACAACTCAAAATTTAGCTATGAGACTCTAGTGTGCCTAACATGTGGAAGCCCCAGAGTGAATGCCCAGACTGCAAAA
>CAJQZJ010004687.1:1189336-1202312 GCA_907164525.1 Lophiomys imhausi | reverse complement strand
CATTAGCATTCACCAAGATTCTGAAAGTATTTGTTAGCAAAAAAAAACATTGAGTTTAAAGGCATATCATCTTCTTTTCAGTTTCATTTGTTAAAATCATTGAGCTCACTAATAGTTAATGCTATGAGTTTCTTAACATGTTTCTCCTGACACCACAGTTATTTTTTAGGGGAGAAGAAAGTCTCCTGCAGTGGCACTAATCCAGTATCTGGAGTCTTAAAATATCTCACTGTGTTCCCCACTAGTTTGCAGTAGTCATCATATTTAATTGGCACGCCTTGAAGTGTGAACCAACCTCCATACCCCAAAATCCCTTAGAGTTGGTAGGTGCTTTTGCTAGGTGCATACAAGAACACTACCCTCCCCCCACCCAAGTAATATACAGTAGTCATGTGCACACACAATTAAAACTTGAGTATTCTCAGATGTTTTAAAATGTTTGGAAGATTGCTCTCCTTGCATGTGGTGACTGAGGAGTGTTGGCATGTGGTTGTAAGCCTTGATTGCCCTTTCTCCCACATATTCCTTGGTTTATGAATGTGGCTCTGTCGTGTGGCTCAGGCTGGTCTCCTACCCATGATCCTCTTGGCTCCTTAGTGCTGGGATTGCAGGTGTGTACATTATGGGTTAGTCTGCAAAGGGCGAGTGGGTCCATTGCTGGGACACAGCCTAATGTTTTGTGTCCCCTCGGAGTCTGTCCTATTTTCCCATTGCCTTGGGATTTAATCAGTCTTGACAGAGGAAGTCTGTTCCTTTGTTAATTTTTTTCTTCCTTCTAAGTCCAGATTGCAGTTCACATCAAGTGCTCTAGATTGAGATTAAGAAACTCACAGGTCAGCCCTTGGGAAGATGCTATTATGCAATGGTTTTGACTTAGGCAGCCTAGATACTTACAAGATCTGGGCAAGTTAATTAACCTCTCTGAGACTGTGTTCTTTATACAGTAATGAGATAATAACTGCTCTTAGTTCCTGAAGTTACGATAAGGATTTAGTGAAGTAATAAATGTCAATTACTTACCCCGGCTTCTGCATGCTTTAAGGTGTTCCTTAAACTCTTTCTACTGTGTGCTCAGAAAAATCTGAAGTTTTGTAGTAGACCCAAAGCTTTACCTGGACAGCCTACCACCATGCAGCTTCATCCTTTCAATCTTGTCCCAGTTTGCATTTCAAAGCTTTAATGAAGATGCTGTAGCTTTCCCTTGGACCTGCTATAACTAACTGCAGTGTTGACCCCCCTCTGCCATGTCCTGGCATGACTGAAGAATGATGAGGTCCTGTGCATGCCCAGCCATTCTGGATTTTGGCCATCTTATGGGTGATGGGGAGGCTGTCCTCTCCTTCTGTTTCCATTGCCTTGACGTTCAGCAGCATTTCCCTGTGGCAATGTCTCCCTCTGGGTTCCTACGACTATGTCCTTGATAGTCTCTCTTAAATGGTGGCTGGGGGAAAAAAAACCCTTCCAGAAATGTATCAACTTCACAATTTTTTCCCAGTGATGTAGTTCAGTGCATGGAATCCTAAAATACAGCACTCTAATGTTTTAGAAAGTAGCAGAGGAAAGAGGTCAGACTCAGACACTCTGCTCCTTTCGAAGGAGGACATTGGCTCTCCATTCAGAGGTACCTTTGCAGTACTGGTGGGAGGGGCCCTAAGAGCCTTTCCACAATTCCTCCCTGCCACGTTAGGTCATACTCTGTGTCTCCATGAGTGTCCCTTTCTCTTTTGAGCCTAGTGTTCATTCATACACAGGTGTCCCTGTTTCCTCCGTACTCCACTTCTTTTTGAAGGATTCTGTGCTTCCTAAAACTCTTTTAAAACTGTGACTGTGTTTCACTTGTTAACCTGTCTCCTGTTTCAGGGATTTCAGCCCTGAGCCTGGCTATGGGTAAAAAGATTTTTTTCTTGTTTCTCCTACACCACTGTTGGCATATAACATCTCACAGTATAGTCTTGAGAATTGTTATATAAATCATGGACCACTCATTGGATGCTTTTCAGAATGACCTCTCATGGGATGCTTTTCAGAATGCTGGATTTATTCAGATGTTTGTAGTAGGGAAGACACTCAGTGTTAAGCTAAATGGCCAGTGTGAGGGGTTTTAAGTATGCAAAGGAATCTTATTGTCATGGAATGTTATAGGAGAGAGTTCTTTTTTTAACATAATTTTTATTGATCCTTTGGGAATTTCACATCATGCGCCCCAATCCCACTCATTTTCCAGTCCTTCTGTAAACACGCTCCACCCTTGTAGCCTACCCCCCAAAAGAAAATTAAAAGTTAAAAAAAAAATCTCAACGACTCCTCTGGGTAATGACCTGTTACTCTACCAACAAAAGCCTTCTCTCACACCCATCACAGCTGTCACATCTCCAGTTCCACTATATAGGTACCATTCGCTCCTCCATTTCTCTTCCTCTCCATCACATGTTCATTCATCATAGTGGCATTGGAAGCTGCAGTGTGTTCTACGGTATACCCTTTTGTCCAAACAGCTTTATTTGTAAATGTCCATTGCAAAGAGGCATTCGGTCTGGTTTGCCTCTGGCTTCTGCTACACTATCAATACTGCACCCTCACTGGGACTCCTCTGGGATATCCTATTGTTGCCCTGAGTCCTGAAGATGCTGCTCCCATAATTCCACAGGACTGGCTTCTTCAGTGCTCCAGCATCTCACAGATGTGATAGAACTTGAGGTGGACTACTCAAAGCCCTGGATCCAGGCAGGCCTGGGTAGTGGATGAGGGGTGGAGCCAGCTCTAGGGGAGGAGACTTTTCTCATCCACTCTGCTTTTAGGTTTCAAAGTGCTCTGGGAAAGTTGAGCACATTGACACATGGTATCCCATCTGGCTGTGCACAGCCACAAGTTAGATAAATCACATACTAGAAAGTCCCTTTTTCTATAATATTTTCAGCAGAGGTAGTATTTTTCATGAAGGCCCATGCTGATATGTTACGTGTATATAAAATCTATAGATATTTTTAAGATAACACATGAGGCCTCAGGATATTTACAGCTTGTCACAGTCCACCTTCCCCCCTTCCTTCCCTCATTGTTCTCTTTCCCCTTCACAAGACAGATGTTAATTCTCTTTGCCTAGGTTCTTTCCATGGAGAAGTTTGAGGAGCATAAACTTAAAATACATCAAAGCTTAAAGAGTGACCACATCTTTAAATAAGGTCAGAGTAGACTGGAAGGTGAAGGAGGCAGAAATAGAAAGAGTGTGGTTGGTGGGTAGCAGAGTACCTCCGTTGGGGATGTGATTCTGATGTTTTGTAATACAGTAGTGAATTGCAATCTACAACCATTAGTTATACATTTCCAAGAAACGGAAGCGGTAGAACTTGAAGGTTGCGAACATGTGTGAATGAAGTACCAATTACCTGATACAATCTGTATACACTGTATACATGTACTAATGATAACATTACACCCCATAAATGCATTTAGATGTTACACGTCAATTTAAAATAAAAATTCAAAGGAGAAAAAGCTGGAGAGTGTGGTGCATAACCTGTTGGACTTGGTCGGAAGTCCAGTGGCCCCACTTTACCTGTTTTCTAGATCAGGATTTTGGAAACTAAGAATATAAATACAAAGGATCCTGGCAGGAATTGGTTTCATCCTCGTCAACTGACAAATGAGAGGCCTGGGACCCCAGCCTAGGAGAACCGCTGGAGGTTTATCAAGTGAAGTCATCCGGTGAGAACCCAGCTTTGCCTGAACAAGTGAAAAATGCACCCAGATCCTGTAGGGGGTGTTTTTTTCTGCCTTGATGCTGATAGTCACTTGAGTACTTGGGTTTGGTCCATTTACTTAACTCTCTAAAACTCACTTTACCAATCTGGAAAGGGGAAAAGGATTTTCACTCATTTCTTGATAATGACATAAATATTAAACTGAGCTACACACGTCATGTTGTGGGATGTGTCTGACATTAAATTAAAGGAAGTCACAAACAAGGCCCTCATTGTTTGCTTTAATTGTAGGGAAGGGGTGGGCATGGCTGAGTACACATATGGGCAAGTGTGGGGATCCCAGAGGACAACCTCAGGGGTTCATTCCTCAAGTATCATCTTACCTTTTGCTTGAGAGAATCTATTTCGCTGGCCCGACAGTCGGTGGCTATGCTAGGATGCCTGGTCACCAATCCGTAGGGATCTCCTGTCCCTTCCTCTCCAGTGCTGGGGTTGCAAGCCGTCCCACATGCTCAGCTTTGTTTTGTGTGGGTCTTTGGGAATCCATTCAAGTCCTTCTACTTGCAAACCAAGAACTTTGCAGAATGAGCTATCTCTTCAGCCCGACTGTTTTTATGACAGGTTTTTGTGGGTTTAAGATGTGCAGCATGGTGTTTGTTTTAAGGCATGTGCAGAAAGTGAAGGAGTTACTTTAATGGAGCAAACTGATGTATTTATTTTGCCGAACAGAAGATACTAAACAACAAGCTCAATTATTTGCTAATTTTCAATTTAGAAATTAACACAGCAAAACTTTGTAATAAGCAAAGAGAGTGTTCAGGGTACCCAGGTACTTGCCAAGATCTTTTAGTAAATGTATACAGTTTAACTTCTGGACAGAATAAAAGGATCCTGTCAGCTATTGGTGCTTAACTTTCTGGGAAAAGCTGCAATCTAGGTAGAATGATGAATAAGGAACAATGGGGGAAGGTGTAATCTGTTACCTGGGTCAGGAAGATTACCTTACAGCTCAGAATGGGAAAGACAGGATGTGGTAGGTTCTAACTAGGATTGAAATGCTGGGTGAAGGTTCTTGAAATATTTAAATAACAAGAGGTCTCCATCAGAGGCTCTGGGGCAAGGACTTACTAGAAGATGGACATGTGAAATAATAATTTTCAGTAGTTGACTCATGTGGATTTATAAACTAGCCCATATTAAAATTAATGCTGAAGGAGATGATGGAAGTTACAACTGATCTGAGAAATTCAAACTGAAAACATGTTTATAGGCTAAAATAATGAAGCCAATATGAAGGCAAACCTTCTTTTCTATAGCTGGATGGGAGGAAGCTAATCAAGCTTCTCACCATGAGGAAGTAATTTGTGTGCGTAAGATTTCTCACTACTATCAGTTACCTATAATTATAGAATTACAAAATACCTGACAGACAATACTTTGTGTGAGTGTGTGTGTGTGTGTGTGTGTGTGTGTTTGTGTGTGTGTGTTATAAATGTTAGTGCAATCTCAAGAAGATGGAAGCTTGAATCGAAGGATAAAACTAGAGATACAGAGAACATTTAGAAAACCATGGATGTTTTCACCAGACAATGGATAATGTCCTGAGGGATATGTTTAGTGTCATGTTGTTATCACTAAAAGAGAACCAGGAGAAAATTACTGTATCTAGATAGGATGATCAAAGTGATCAGCTGATGAGCAGTAGAAAATAAAGAAGAAACATCAGGGGTACCATCCTTGGTCTTTTAATTTTGTGACTACAACCCTGTTGCTTGACCTCTTTCAGCCTCAGTTTGCTCATCTTCAAAAGTTACATAACAATTAGACCTCACTTCACTCTTGTGAAAGCAAAACATGACTTATTAGCTTGGTCTGTATGGACTTCTAAAACAAAATGACCCAAATAAGATAAAAACTTGAAAACAATGGAATTTATGATTGAGTTCTTAAAAGCTGGAGTGTTCTCAGAGGAAAGCTTGAGAAAGAAAGGTGCATTTTGTGTGATCAGCGGTACTTAGAGAGCTCAATGATACCAAAATCACAGGGCACAAAGTACCCAATGCTGCTGCAAAATCAAAGCAAAAGAAAACTTTAAAAGAAAAAGAGCACCAATACAGAGAGTGTGCTGAAGTCTGCTGTTAATGACTGCCTTTGCAGAGACTTTAGATGGGCATTTAAGGGGTGCTGGTATATGAGTCAAGAAGAGTCAAGACTCAAGGAACATGAACTGGTAAGCTCAGAGCTTAAGATTGTCCCACGCAGGTGGTAGAGGTGGGCCATTTCTTCAGATCCATGCAGATTTTCCCTCAGAAGCCATGAGTTAGGGGAGCACTCCTTTGGTGAGATAATGTGTTTTTATTCCAAGGGTGAATCTGTCTCAGAGACAGACTGTGAGATAAGCCAAGGCTTTAAGGTGAGTGTCCCTTACAGACCCAAATCAGTTACAGACCAGTGCTTAATGGGCAGCTGAAGATCGCAGGTTGATTTCCTGGGTCCCCATACCTTTTTCTTTTTCTTTTTTTTTAAATATAAAAGTAGCTGACAAATTTTAATTGGAAGATTTCACAAACAAAATTTCAATTGGAGATTTAACTCTGAAAATTAGGCTATTCTGGCTGTCTGGGGTCTGCAAAGCATGCCAGGAAGCGCCTAATGAGGTCAAGTCTTCCACCTCTGGATGATGACTGTTCTTCGTGCTTACTGAAGCTCTCTGCCATCCCTGCTATCCTGGGAAGAGGTTCGTTTACCCACTCACAACTCCTGCCAGGCCTCGTGGACATCTGCCTGGCAATCACCTCTCTAACCCAACATGTTTTTCCAAATCCTGGAGTTATCTGCGTGTTTTGATGCGTCCAACCAGGAAAATCCCCTCACCCTCAGGAATATCCCCACATCTCCCATTACACTCACCTAAGCTGAGTTGCAGTTGTTTACATTTGGCAAGAAAAAACAAATACAGCCTATTTATTAAATACATTAACACTATGGAAAAGTTAGACAGGAGGAGAAATCTCAGGACACTTTATTCCTAATCTTAATCACAAGGAAAAGTTATTATAATTCTGCCATCTGTTCAAGTTTTTAAAGCCGTTTTGGTAAACTTAAAGTTAATGCAAAATACATGCCTTAGCACTAATTAACTGAAAAAATCTGTTTCATTCTTCTCAGATAATGAAAAAAGATGTTAAGGACAAGGACATGATTTCTTAAAGAAAATCTAATTTGTGGCACTTAGGCTTTTAAAGCGCCCTTGTTATGTGCTCATGAGTACATCCCCAAGAAAAGGAAGGAGTCACATCAAACATCTCATCAGGAAGATCCACACACTACAAGCTTTCGACATTTACAACTGTAATTTAGGTTCCTATTTCCACTTAAAGATTGCTGTATTTTCTGGCTGATAGAAGGTTTTTGTATCGATTCTTGAGGGGAGAGGAGTAGATTGGAGTGGAGATCTTTGGAACATGGGAAGTATCCATAAGGCCAATATTGATTTCATGTCCGAGTCCAAATACCACATGACTCC
This sequence comes from Lophiomys imhausi, assembly GCA_907164525.1. Classification (NCBI taxonomy): domain Eukaryota; kingdom Metazoa; phylum Chordata; class Mammalia; order Rodentia; family Muridae; genus Lophiomys; species Lophiomys imhausi. Next base: position 1,195,085 of record CAJQZJ010004687.1, on the reverse strand, counting down.
CCTTGAAACATAACCAATTGAAATTTATACTATTTGAGTATATTCATATTACATATCACTTGGAATGACTTTACAGACTCATTTGGTTGTATTCTGTTACAACAATGACATGGATCTGCTTTCAATGATTTTTATTCATTTGTTTCTTTGTTTTTCTGCAGGGAGGTCTTGGTCTCAGTGCACTGCTGAGTGATTCAGACTAAAGGGTTTAGTGCTTAGGGCCAAGAGAGGCACAGAGATGCCCTGGGGACCATCTAGACAGGCGCAAGCCCATGTTTTTCTAAACTAATACGCTTGGCATTTAAACTTAGGTCAGGGATTCTTTTGATGACATTTTTTTTCCTACTGTGTTATTGATAAGTTCCATGTTAGCTTGGAAGTACATCATTTTGTTTAGAAGGCTACTTAAAATTTTTCATTGTTTCCTGATTGTGTGTTACACAAAACCTCAATTCTTGAACATCTTTTCCCAATGACTTTCTTTCCGTTACATCTTCTAGTGTCCAGTGCATTGTGAACTCTTTATGAAGTTTTTTTTTGTTTTAACTTAAGACTCTGAATATGTTTCCTACAAGTATGAGTTGTCACTCTGTGGGGCTCTCATCCTGTTTTCTGTAATAGGTTAGCCATGGTGGCAAATGGTGAAAGAGTGATAACAGCTGTGTGTGTGTGTGCGTGTGTGTGTGTGTGTGTGTGTGTGTGTGTGTGTGTGCGTGCGTGCGTGCGTGTGCGTGTGTGTGTGTGTGCGTGCGTGTGTGTGTGTGTGCGTGCGTGTGTGCGCGTGCGTGTGTGTGTGCGCATGCGTGCGTGTGTGCGTGTGTGTGTGTGTGTGTATGCGCGCGCGCGTGTGTGTGTGCGTGTGTGTGTGTGCGTGTGTGTGTGTGTGTGTGTGCATGTGTGTGTGTGCGTGTGTGTGTGTGTGCGTGTGTGTGTGTGTGTGCGCGTGTGTGTGTGTGCATTGTGTGTGTGTGTGTGAGAGAGAGAGAGAGCACGTGTGTTTGTGCATGTGCATGCATGTGTGTGTGTGGTATCTGTGTTTGGAGTATGTGTGTGTGTGTGTGTGTGTGTGTGTGTGTGTGGTGTGGAGGAGAATTATATGTAGCAAATGCTCAACAATGATTGAAGGTGTGCATCCACTCATTGTTCTTGTAACTTACTGTGATTTCAAACTTTTTTAGTTTTAAAGAAGTTAGAAAGTAAAGGAGTATTTGAGATCAGTGTAATCCCAGGGGAATTTTCGACACTTTGGGGATTCATATGATTAGAGTGTGTTTTGGAATTGGTGACTGTCAGAGATTCCATATAGTCATAGGAAAGGGAAACATTTTGTCCAGGTATTTTCTGATAGTTTTTATGTGGCTGCCTTGAAAAAGGATGAACTGGCTGCTGTGAGTGCTTTTAGCACAGTATTAATTTTCAGGGTGAGCCTCTGACTTCTTTCCTTCATTGTAGGCACACACTGCATGCTAGACACTTAGCCTGGGTCACCTAGAGATAAGAACCCCCTGTCTATGTCTGGTGGAGTTCACAGAATTAGGGAGCCATATGATTAAGTCAGCACCTGGGAAACGGAGAGGAAGGAGCCTCTGCATTCTGTTCTTGTTTATGTTTCCCCTACGCCATTTGCAATTTGGAGCCTCCAGAAATAATTACTACCATACACTTAAGTGGCATATTTTTGGAGATTATTGCAACTAATCACAGCTCTGAATATGAAAAGTAATAACCTTTGTCTCCTTGAACATAATTATGCATGCTTGTTCAAAGCAGCTCTTAGCAAATAGAAGGGATGAAATCTGTCAGCTGCACACTTTCTTCAGTTTGTAATATGTCTTCAGAGCCCCACACCACCTTCCTCTCTAAATTCCTTGGTGATATGCCCACTGTAGACTCCATTACAAACCAAATTTTTGTTTATCACAGTCAGCCTGTCTGGTCATAGGCATTTTAATCTGTGAACTTGTGTTTAGAATTTGAATTTTAAAGTAGATGTACTTCTCACTATTCCAATGTCTTACTTCCTTTTCTCTGCTCATAGTCACATAGTAGACTAGGTACCTCCTGAAGCCAGTCTCTAGCTTTTACTTGTCCATACCACTTCTCAGGAGCAGTTCTAGCTTTTGGAATGAAAGTATACACAATTACTCAATTTCTACTCTAAGGGAACTTCCAAACGTTATCAGAAATGAACTCCTGAAGCTGAAGGGGACCCTTAGGAAGCAGAATTGAATGATAGCAGAATTCCCCTTGAACACATCTGTCTTTAATCCCCAGATTAAGGTATTGCCGTCATTTTGGCTATTGGTATAAAAATTGTTTCCTATGGTTTGATTCATCATTGTATTCCCTCAAGTGTCTAATACAGTACCTTACCCCCAGAACAATTGAAACTATTTTAGGGAATGCATTAATAAGCTTCTATTCAAATTTTTGTCATATAGCTGATGAATGAATTTGATCCAGTGAAAATAAATACCTGGCACATTCATTTTTCATGAATGAAATTCTGCTCTGTTGATTCTAGTTGGTTACCTTTGGAATCATTTCCAGACTTGGTAGGAGTGTTGGCAGATCTGCAATCACCTATGGATGTTCAGAGACACTAGCTTCTGACCTGTACCAATGTGTGGTACACAACAAAACAGCTTCATTATTCTCCCACAATACTGTGTCATCGTATCTTGCAATAGCATGTGCTCAGGAAACACTTGGGAGAGGAAGAAGTAGCAGGGCTGTGGAATCCAAGCCAGTAAGCACAAACAGTAAAACAAAGAAGGACATATCCCACGAAGGAGTAATTGCACCAGTCGAGGCCCTGAAGCTGGACAGAGAAGAGACCATTGAGAGCTCCTCTAGAAAGATTATCCCTATTGAACAAACAATGGTTTCAGATACACGTATGAGTTATCCAAACTATGCTCTCTCATGAGCTCAAAACTGGTATCACTGCCTGTATAGTGTGGTTCCTCAAAGTACAACACAAAAAAGGTAAGGTTTGAAGTTTTGGAAGGATACATTCTTTCACCCTTGGGTGGCTAATCGTATGCAATAAACTGTTTTATTTTATTGAGATGGCTTCCCCCTGGGTTCCCATGCCTGGCCTAGAGCTTTCTGTGTAAACTTGGCTGGACTTGTACTCACAGAGATCTGCCTACCTCTGCCTTTCAAGTGTTGGGATTATGAGTATGTGCCCCATACTCAGACAACCAATTTTTAAAAACCATTTTTAGATATTCTATTTTTTTGAAACAGAGCCTTCCTAAATTACCTTGAATTTGCTGTGTAGCCTAGGTTTGCTTCTAATGTGTATGGTTTCTGCCTCAGCCTCCCAGGTCCTGGCATTGTGAGTATGTGCTGCCATGCTGTCTGATTGTTTTAGAAGTAAGCAAGAGGAAGTGTTTTCAGTGGCTGAGGGCTTTCATGGAGTAAGTTTTCATTTGTGCTGGTGGTTGGTAGGGACCATTGGGGTTATGACTCCTGCAGAAAAAAACCAAGTCATTGGGTGAGACCATCAAAGACAGGTCTGATTTCTCTCAGGGACGTGTCAGGTGGCCTTCTGCTTTTTGTCTTTGCTTTGTTTTCATTTATAGGGGTGGCACCATCTTGGTAGAAGTGATTTTGAGTATATTAGCTTAATTAACAAACAATGAAAGCTTTCTTTTCTCTATACTAAATGGAACTCAAAAGGCATGGGTTCACAGAATGTATGTGGGTGAGCCACATAGAAAGAAAGCACACACAAGTAATAGGGTTTTATTCTCTGTTTCCTGGGGACTGATTAAAATCTCTACCACTTGAGTAAAGAACATTGAAAAATCACAATGTGTGTTCTGTCTAGATTTTGATTACTCCCGCAAAAACCTAATAATTCTTTACTAGGCTCTACGTTTGGGAAAGGGTGTGGGAGCTTGAGAATTGTATTGAATCAACTTATTCAAAAGTTGCTTTACACATCCAAATTCAACACTCAGCAGGCTGCAAAACCTAGTCTCAGCATCCATCGAAGTCTGGGTGGTCTCCCCCTCCCCATACACATCTCAAAGAAGGTGTCCTGGAGTGGTGGGTAATTGCGAAGCCTGAAGAAGAAAATTGTAATAAAAATGGGAAGAAGAAAATTACTTAATTACAACGTAGTTACTCTAGAAAATCTTCTAGATAAATGAGAAAATTTAGCAGAGCTTTTAAATGTCACTGTAATTTAGCCCCATGCCCTAGAAATTCTAAATTGTAATTGACCCTAATTATATAAATACCCACTGGTGAGAAGAGATCTGTTTTCCAGGAGGCTCTACCACTGCTGAACTTCGCTGACAAGTCACTCATGACTTCAGCAGATGGCTTACATGCTTTTGGCTGAATGCTCCTTAGGAACCAACTTTCCTCTCCATTCAGCAGCAAATGATCGAACAACACTCTTGGAGTAGGATGGTAGGAGGTAAAAAACGAGATCACTAGTCATTGGTCCAGCTATCATTACCTTGCCTGTTAATATGTTAGAGTAATTCCACTAGAAAGAAGTGCAAAAGATTAGACAATGAGATTGGTTGACTTGGATCAGAAAAAGGTGTTATGTCACATTCACCATCATTTGGGTCTTAGCTAGAACTTGCATGCAGATGGCTCCCTGCCTTTTATCCTCTCCCTTTCTTTCTCTTTCCTTCTTTCTCTGTCCTCTCTCCTCACAGGTCAGCTCCCCCACCCACTGTGTGTGTGTGTGTGTGTGTGTGTGTGTGTGTGTGTGTGTGTGTGTGTGTGGTGTTGTGTGTTTGTTTCTGCTTCTCTTTCCTTGATATCATGCCTTATCTTCACTTTCCAGGAAACTCTTGTGGTTTGAACATAATGACTCTAGGTCTACACATTTCTCATTTCTCCATTCATATTTACAAGAAAAGCATATCTCTTCCATAACTGTTGAGCAAAATGCTGCATTTTTATTGGCTCCCCTTTAGTCTCATGACCATCCCTCAACCAGTCAACATGGCCAGCAGGGTAGGTCTGTGCCACTTGTCCTAGGCTGGAACTGTGGCTAATCACTAAAGCTCAATTGAAAGTCATTTTTACACAGAGCACATGAGGAAGATGTTGTTTCCAAGAGACAAACAAAGGGAAAATCATAAAGAATCTAATGTGCTGAAACCCTTCCAATAAGTTTGTTGTCTTCATGACTTTTTGTTAGAAAATGAGAAACATATGGGGAGTTTCTAGAACAGAAGAGGAGCACCTTGTTGAAAATATTTCCCTCTACTCTCTTAGGATTTGTGGAAGAGAACCAGCACTGAGAATTTACTTGATATAAAACAGATTAATAGTAGAAAACATTTTAAAAATTCATTTAAATTATATAACACAGAATGCACACCCAAGTGCATAACAAATAAATGATATATATATATATATATATATATATGTGTGTGTGTGTAGTGTGTATATATATATATGTATGCCATTTATTTTATTTGTTATGTCCTTGGGTGGGGGTTCTGTGTTATATATGTATATATTATATACATATATATTCCATTTATTTTATTTTATATTATTCCTATATATACATATACATTCAAATATACATATTTGAACAAATGTATATATATGTATATACATTTATATATTTCAGATGTGTATATACATTTTAAATATGTATATATATACATTTGAACAAAATATATATATATATATTTGAAAAAAAGAGGTGGTTGTAAAAAAGTTACTATGTGGGAAAGCTAAAAAAAAATAACAAGAATTATTT
>CAJQZJ010004687.1:1155000-1182053 GCA_907164525.1 Lophiomys imhausi | reverse complement strand
TGTTCACAGCCATGCCTAGCTTGTGTGTGTTCACAGCCATGCCTGGCTTGTGTGTGTTCGTAGCCATGCCTGGCTTGTGTATGTTCGTAGCCATGCCTGGTTTATGCACGTTCACAGCCATGCCAGTGTTTTTAACATGAATGCTAGATATTTGAACTTATGTGTTTATGCCATCCCCCTCAGCCCCCAGTTGGCTGCTTTTAAAGTTCTTCTAGGTAAGGATAATATTAAAGTTATTTAGAAGCTTAACTAAACTGTAATAGCAAACCATGAAATTATTGGTGAATTTTGTAAAATTTTTGAATGCCTATTTTTTTTGCATCTAATAAAAAGTGAGAATATCAATGGTACTACCTGAGATAGTAAGTATGTCAGAACTCTCCTTTAATAAGCACACTCTGTAGACAAGTCCACATTTAAGCTTCTTCAATGAAGTGAGTCTACCTCCCATCCCGATTCCTCTAAGTAGTGTTGCAGGCACATTCTTGGCTTTGATGTTCTAAAACTACTCTCTGTAATGAGATTGTATAAAGGAATACTTGCGTCTGAATTCTCTGAAGTCCACCATGTGAGGAGGTACCTCTGAGTCTTGAAATAGTTTTCTTAATTTCTTCCTCATGACAAAACCCTGGCATATTTTATCATTGAAATGTCAGTTGTCTCCTTCAGTAGAAATGAGTTATTTTCTATTTGACTATTTCTTTTAAAACACCTATGACCTGGAGATCTGAAGTTGCAGTCAGGTTTTCAGGTGAGCTGTGAAGGCAGCGCTAGCCTTTTTATGGAAACTTCCAGCTGTTTGGAGCACAGGTGTATGCATTGTGTTCTATTTTCTATCTCAATTTTTACAGAATTGGTTGCTCTCCCAAGCATTCTCCTTTTATCATCCATTTTCCTATGGTATTTGATGTGAGTAGAATAGAGCTACACCAGGACCAAAGCAAGGGGCTCCTTTACGTAATGAGGTCTTTGTGCTTTCCTGGTGTTTTCCCTTATTATGCATGAGATGCTCTAGCAATAGAGTGCATTCCTTTTGAAATCAAGGGTCATAATCCTGATATTGAAGTCTTCATTATCTGCTTTGCATCCTGTGCAGCATATGTTTGAGGCTGATCTTCTGCTTAGATAATGGCATTTAAGGGCACCAGTTATCAGTCATTTTATGCATTTTAAATTGCATGCTGTAGCTTAATTGCTGCATTACTGGCTCTTAATAGGAAGGGACAGAAATATGAATTTGAAACAAAAGCCATTTAATTTCTTTTCATTCCATCCAATCAGGTCTCTGGTTTTTTTACTAGGAGAATCAGAAAGTAACAGAATGCCTTCTGTTGATTAGATCCATATTTTTTTTTCTTGCTGCAGCAGATAAATTATTATTTGTCTTGAAAATCTAACTTTGCAAACCAAAGCTAGTAATTATAATGCCATTTTCATTGCTTTCATATACTCTGAAGGTTTTTTTCAGTTTCTTTGTCTCTGATGTCTAATTTAATTCTTAAATGATACTGTGAGTCATCTAGGTCATGTTCCTATTTTAACTGGGAGTGGAGAAACTGAGGCACAATCATAAGGAATCATAAGGATAGTAAGAGGGAGAAAATGCAAACAGCTCACCTTCTAGATATTGTCTCCATAGATGTGACTTCTCTATAGAAGTGATTGCAATTCTCCAGAGTGGACTGCACTCAGTTCACCTAAGGCAATGGTTCTCTACCTATGAATTATGACCCCTTTGGGATAGAAATGACCCTTTCACAGAGGTCACCTAAGATCATTGGAAAAACCACAAATATGTATATTATGATTGATTACAGTACCAAAATTCAGTTATGAAGTTGCAATACAAATAGTTTTATGGTTGAGGGTCACCACAATATGAGGAACTATATTAAAAGGTCGCCACATTAGGAAGGTTGAGAGCCACCGATCTAAGTCTACCACGGAGTCTGTTTTTTATTTCCTAGTCTGTATTTTCTTTAGTCTACCCGGTCATTGAATGTGAATTGGAACACACTTCTTGAATCATCTTATTTTCTACAAATAAACCTCCTGGACCATCTTACATTGGACGTACTAAATCTTTGTGTGCATTCTTGCTTCGAGGGGAAATGTGCTCACTAGAGCTAGAGTGGAAATCATAGTGACTCTCAAGCTACTCCCTTGTTTGTTATGTTTAAAAGAAAACATCATTTTGCAACGAAGAATTAGTTGTTCTTTTCACTCCAAAGCCTCTCAAAGTATAAACAAATGCTTAGTTTCCCACCTTTTTAGATATGCTTTTATTTTAAAGCTTAAACATAGAAGAGAAAAATAAGGGACAAAGACTCTGGAAATAGAGGCTTTCCAGAAGAAAAATCTCTCAGTTAATTTGACCTTTTACTCACAAATAATCTTGCTGAAAATGGTAAGGAAGGGTGCCATGTCTATGTGTTGTACACACTTAGAAAAATAGCAGGGATGTTCCTGAATGTTTTTCTCAATTTTCTGTGGAAATCTTTGGACAATGTTTTAGGAAATGGTTTTAATTTTCTTTGAGGGATTATCATAATTGAAAAGGTCACAGGAATCAGCTCCATTACTAAAGCAATTGAACTTGCCAAGGCTCAGCCATGAAGACTCTCTCTGGTTTTCATATCCAGTATTTTTATTTTTTCTTTGTTGTAAGGGAGGAAATAAAAAGTTGGATGAAGGGGAGTGGATATGGTTCGTGTTTTCTCTCTCTCGTCTTGCCTCTATTCTAATCTTTGCTTTTCTTGAACGTTATCATGTCAGCAAAGAAAGGGCATTGCTACATTAAGGCATTTGAAATATGACTTCACCATCTATGCTATTGGAATCCCCTGGTAGCTGCTGGCCGTAGGTTCTGTATCACTTCTGCAGAGTAACGTGTCTCAACCCTTTATTTCACGCCTTTCTACATGTCAGAAAGCATTCTTTTCTGTTCATTTTCTCTGGGTGCTGGACTCATGACATATTTTTTATAGTGGAAATATTTGAATAGTATGAAAGCTAATTTGTACTTTTTTAGTTCAGACTTTGGATTTTAGTTCTGAGGTAGCTTTCTTAAGCTTTCAGTAAAATTATGTGTTTGTTATATTTTTGGCCAGGAGAGAGGTTCAAGATATTTCACAGTGCAGTGAAGTTGGCTAAGACATCAAGGCTGTAATTCCTATCTTCATCTACTTTACATCAGTTCTGATGGATTTTATCCACTGACATTTCATGCTAGCTCTGAGGGAAAACTGGGAGAACTCCTTTTTACAGAAAACACTGAGGTCACTGAGGTTTTCAGGGAAGTTCATGTCTACTGATGTATAATGTCTACTCTTCTGCCAGCCTCTGCCAAACTAATCTCACTTTTTCTTGCTTAATTAATTCTGTTTTTAGAAGCCGAAGTTTTTGCTATAGTAACACATGAAGGCCCCTTTCACATGATTCAAATATTAAAAAGTAGAATACTATAGAGACAATACCACCCTGGACAGCCTTAAATGTGGTATGTTTGTGGTATGTTGTCCTAGTTTGTGGGATCCAAGGTTGGCCAGCCACAGTTTGGTTACCGGAAAACACAGATAAGAAATTCTTCCTGATGACTTGTTAAGAGGTTTAACCAAGGTATCTTAGGTGAAGAGACTCATCATTCATTTTCTCTGGTGCTGTTCTTGTTTTCTTCTTTGTTTGTTTTAAGATAGGGTATCATTACAGAGCCCTGATTGGCCCAGAACTTGCTATGTAGACCAGGCTGTGTCAAACTCACAGAAATCACCTATCTCTGCCTCTCAAGTTCTGAGAATAAAGGAGTGGGCTGCCACGGCTGGCCCCTTCCTGATGCTGAATGGGAATGGAGTTTGGACCCGTGATTCTCTTATCAGGATGTCTGCTGAAATAGTTGAGCAGGACCCTATTAAAGTGTCTGTGATGAGATTCCTTCAAGCATGAATTCAGCCATCTCCAAACCAGGCTAGTCTAATAGTTGATATCACCACATTGACCAGAAGTGAAAATCAAGCAAGCAAGAAAGACACAGAAACCTGTTACTGTCTACCATTGTGAGTTTACATAGTGGCACTGTCATGCTTGGCCCTCTCTCCGTATTCCATTTGATGTAAGAATTCTGTCTTCAAGAATTTCCCTTTGATAAAGAAATATGTCCAAAGGCTGAAGACTGATGCAGGAATGTATGGAGAGAAAATGGGAACTGTCCAGGCAGTCATTGGTATGTCATTTCTTAGTTTCGGAAGCTGCAGGCCCTGCACTTCCTATATAAGCAGATATATTTATCCCTCTCAGGTCTCTGAGATGGTTGAAGAATAGACAACTAGAGTCTCATAGTTAAATTTTGAGTTGTTTAGGAATCAAGAGGGTGTTATAGATCTAAGAAGATACTCTTAAAAGTGTGTTGCAAATTAGTATGAATGTTGAGTCAGATATAGACCTTTAAACTCATGGAGATGGTTAGATAGTAGAATGTTAAAGTCAGGGGCCAAATATGTATAAACTGGACATTGGGAAGGTATACTGGGCCATTTAACTCTCATAAATGTGGCATATTTATATCTGTTGTTTTGTATAATATTTACTGTTATAAGAGAAGGAACCATCTGTTGGACTGAAAGGGGAAACTTCTGGGGGGAAGAGGGTGGAAGGGCGGGATAGGAAGGGGGAATAGGGAGGGGTATGTGACTGAGATGTAACTTGAAGAAAAAAAATAATAAAGTATTTAAATAAAAAAAGAAATATGTTCAAAGATTTTTAAGAATAAAAGAGTTAGGAGATAGTCCATTTTACTTTACATGGATTGATTGCTAAACTCTGAAATATCCAAGTATAGAATGCTAGCTCTTAGGAAGCATGTGGTCTGTTTCTAACCTGAGACCATCGCAGAGATGTTATCCTAAAGGACTTATTTATAAAAGTCTGCGAATCCACATATGTATAGTATCCACATTCAAACAACACAAAACACCTATGTCTAAGTACATGACTGAATAAAAGTGTTTAAAAGAGGAAGAAACTGAATACAAAGATTATTTCATGGCGGATGGGTGGATTAGGTCTGTTTGGTTTGGAGTGTGTGCACTGAGCATCATTTCACATATGACTACAACTAAGCCAGTAAAGAAGGAAGTAAAACATACACAAACATCTCCATTTATGAAGAGAAGCATCTGGCAATTAAAAGTGCATAAATATGAACCACTGCTTATGTAAGCCACAGTAGTAAATTATTCAAAACAAAATGCATCGTGCCAGGGTACTTCAACAGCCTTCCACTGTTATGAACTTGAAAGCTAAATGGTGCTTGAGATGGAGGAGGCAGAAGATACACTCTGTTAGATATAGAGTTGGAAGATACTTGTAGTGGGAGTTGGTAGCATAGAGCACTGAAGTGCTTCATCTGTTCATCCTTCATCCTTTCCTGCTGATAGGTGTTTTCTGGGAAGACATTTGGTGCTGGACCCACGTAGGACCTTGGGGAACAGTTCTGCCGAACATCTCTTTGTCATCAAGCTGCTCACATGGTAGATATCTTAGGTGCTTTTCCAATGCTACATTCAAAAGTCCTTGTCAGGAACAACTTGAAGGACAAAGAGATTATTTGGCTTGTCATTTCAGGGAAGACATAACCCGTAACTGCAGAGAAGACGTGACAGCAGTCAGGAAGCTATGATGATGGGGCAGAAACCAGAGAAAGAACAGGGACTCTGGCCAGCTGTAAAATTTCCAGACATGCCTTCAGCAATATTCTTCTGCCAGCAAAACTTTACTTCCCGAGGGTTCCATAACCTTCCCAAACAGCGCCACCAGCTGGAAGTGAAGTGTTCAAACCCAAGTCTGTGGGGGAACATTTGATACTTGAACCAAATGAGGCATGACAAATGTAAAAAACAAATTACAACTCAGTTTCAAAGGCACAAGCACACTAAGGTTAAATCACTTGGGAGGACAGGGTAGACTTGATAATGAGACAGTCATCAGGGAAGCCCTGCTGACTGAGGTATGATCAAGGTTTTGAAAGACAAACATTCTAGAAGAGAACAAACTTATGAGTGAGTGTGAGGCGGGAGCTTTACCTGTCTGCAGTAGAGGTCTGTGTTTCAAGAATTAAAGGCGACCCAGGGATCAAGAGACGAAATGCAATGCTTTTCATCTAATGAAGTTCACGCTAGCGAAACTCTGTGAACATGGAATTAATGAGAGCTTTAGTGATTTCATTTTATTTTTACTGCAAACCCTATGAGGCTCTCTGGGTTTTCTTTTTTCTTTCTGTTTGTTATGGCTACCTGTTGGGATCAAGCTGTCTGGGAAACATTGTACACACCTTGTTTAGTCAGAGTAAGAGTGACAGCATCCAACTGTGATGTTTTCCAGGCTTCCCTTTAAGAAATAGTAGCAAACTGGCCCAGCATGACCATTTATAATCACTTGAGTGTAGAGTGTCAAATGAGTTGTGTGTATTAACATGAAGGTTAAGTGTGTGTCTTTATTCAGTCTTTTCTTCAGTTTCTCAGATCCTTGGAGAGAAAACGATATGTAAGGAAAAGAGAAGTTTTCTGGAAATTGTCTACAGGCTTAATGCTTCTAAGTTTTAGCTGTTTGACAAGAGAAGATGGATTAAGGCCCATGAGGTTCTCTAAATTATTAGGCTAATCTAGTTTCAGAAATATGAACAGATTCACAGTACCTTGGTGTTTTCCTTCTCATGATGTCCTTGCTTTCTTAGGAGTTACCAGTAAAGGAACAGCTTAAGGAGCAACTGCCCCTAAGTGTGGTTTGTGTGGGTTTGAATGTGTCTGAGTTGCTGTTCTACTGCTTGTCTGGTTAAAATAAAAAAAAAATGTCTGTCTTGCTCACTATTGCTCTTGGTGCTCTTCGATAATAAATACTCCAAATTAAAAAAAAACTATAGTAATACTCAGAACGGTGTGTATATTCAAAGGAAACTGTGACTAATGGATGCAGGGGTCCTCCAATGGACGGCACCATGCCATCATCACTAACCCAGCATCTTACAGAATGTTAAGAGCTGTCAGTCAATGCCCTGCCACTAAAATATTTGTGTTTCTCCAGAGAGATACAAAGAAACAGGCTCTGAAGGTGACATCTGCACAATGGCCAGGGACTGTAAGCTTTGCCTGGATCTTTGAGATTAAGAAGAGCTATCTTGTCTTCACAGTCTCATAGGTCAGTGGGAAGAGTCTGAGAAATCAATTCTCATAGCACTCGGGAACATTGGAAAGGTAATCAAAACTCACTTATTAGGCCAAGCTGGTTTACACCGCCTAAGAGTCTTAGATATGAATTTTAAAATCTGAGGCTTAGCAACAGAATGTGCAGTAAAATCTCTTGCCAGAAACGTAGCATCATAAACAGTTGATTCTTTCAGCATGAATCAATAATATGACATATTTAGCATCAGAATAATGCCTATATATGTGTGTGTGTGTGTGTGTTGTGGATATGGGTATGTAGGTCAAAAGAAGAGGGTATTAGGTACTCATTAACTGTGCTAATATGTTTGAGAATTTATTATGTACTATATATTGAATTCAAAGGAAGTCTGCAGGTATTTACTATTCGTTAATACTATAGGTGGGCACATGTAAGAATGATTTAAAGTTCTAAGACATCATATATTTTTATGGTAATGTGCTATGAATGAAGTCTTATCCATCAGGGCTAATAAGAAATTAAGTTATTGTGCTATAGCTGGAATGCTACGCTTCTGCCATGCACAGGAAATACATGAATCAACTTTGGATACAAGCTCTCATTTTATGTCAGAGCAGGTCTGTATTCTGTATGGATGGCAGCAAATGAGTTATTTTTTTTAACAAAAGACATATTCAAGATATAAAATGATTTTGAGTTTCATGAACATTATAAAAAGATTAAGCAAGAAATAAAATGTATTTTCTGGCAATATCTAGTGAAGTTGTTTTCCTCATATGCCTATTGGCCTTTTTTATTTTATCTTTTGAGAACTGTCTGCTCATCTAAAATCATATGTGTGCATATAGCATGAAAGTAAAAGTGAAATGGTCTATATGAACAAAGGGGGATACTGAGAAGGAGATAGTGAAGAAAGAGAGTAGGGAGGCAAGGAAGGAAAATTCCCTGCATATATTATGTATTTGTATAAAAACTTAAGAACAATGTGGAAAAGGACAAGCTGAGTAGAAAAGGAGCAGAAAGGTATGGGATGGGGAGATACTTTCTGTGTGCATGTTGGAGGAGGCCATTTGCTAGGAGTGATGTTGACTTGGGATGCTTGAAGTAGAGGGGGACAATCTTGTGAGTCTTTGGATTAGGGTCCTTCCAGACTACAGAGACTACATGCTAGTAGCCTATGGGATGCTAATACTACTTGTCTCTGAGTATGGTTGTTGGTTATACTGTAAAACTTATCCACCTTATGTATGTGCTTGTTACTGATTCTTAAATAAGAATTTAGTACAACTAGATGGTAGACAGCTTAAGGTATGTATATATAGTATGTATAAAATTATATATATATGTATTATATACATATAATGTATCTGAATATATTATATGTATATACATATATATTATATTATATAGTATCTAATATATATATTAGAACCTGAATAGTGTACAAGCAGAGCCACAAATTGATTGGCTTCAATATTTTTGGTAGTTAGAATTACATTCTAAAAATGTGTCCTTTGAAATTGCATTGTTTGGTGGTTTGTAGGACACTTAGAGACTTTGTAACCATCACCACTACCGTCTATTTCCAGAGCCTTTGTTTTATCTCCTCAAAGAATGAATCCTGTACTATAACGTCACTCCTGCCCCCACCCCACACCCTACCCCCTGTTCCAAGAGTTCTCAACAACTAAAGGGCTCTCCCTGCTCTCTCTCTTTCTGGATTTGTCTATTGTGGACACTTTACCTAGATGTAATCTTATGAATATCTAGGGTCAATGGTCTCCCAGCCTTTCTTTCTCTAACTTGCAACAGTTCAGATAAATGTCCACCAGATAGAAAAGGGGAAATAAATAAAAGCTAAAAGCTGGTGTTGTTGCTACCATGAAGCAATGCTGTCTGGAGTGACATGGTTAGCTATTTCTTGTTTATTAGAAGACAAGAGGTCTGCAGGAGGAAGATTGACTCTAAAAGCAATCAAAATGATAACTAAAGAAGAAAGGCCTAACAGATCCTCTGTTCCAACCTGTTCTACCACCTTGTCTGTTCTTGAACCTATTTAATAATTGGCTTACAAAATAGTTTCCTCTTTTATTAAAAGCATTGGACATGCAGGGCCAGACAGATCTTTATGATTTTGAGGCTAGACTAGTCTACATAGTGAGGTGGTCTAGGCTAACCTGGGCTAGAGAGTGAGATTCTCTCTCTGTCTCTGTCTCTGTATCTCTCTCTCTCTCTCTTTCTCTCTCTCTCTCTCTCTCTCTCTCTCTCTCTCTCTCTCTCTCTCTTAAAAAGGGCAGTGTGGAAGTCCACAGACACCTGGAGTTGGCAACTATGAGGCAGCATGGTGCTTATCATTCTGTAGTTGATAAGTGAACTTTGGAAGTTCTGAACATTTGAGATTGAGGTTGGTTCTGTTTAGTTCAGCCACATTCTTTCCAGAACAAACAAAAAGCAAAACAAAACAAAAAAAAACCAACAAAAAAGAAAGAAAATGTCACTGAATAAAAGCATTTAAAAAAATAAAAGAAAAAATAGCTATCATGACACTTGAGGACAGTGCTCATATTCCTAGGGAAAAGCAAATAACAGAAACATAGCAGACCCGAATTAGACTACCTACCTGGCCAGACAAAAGAATCTTTCATTCTCTCATTTTCCCTGGTTGGGTAATCAAAGTATTTCCAGGGATGGGAGGGTAGTCCTGTGGGGATCTCCCATGCACTTATAGGCAGTCAAGTTACTGCTGTTCTGAAGAATATGCCAAAAAATCCAATAACATCTGAAGTAGCTGAGGAGCCTCATTTTATTAAGAATCTGAGTAAATGTCATTTTCCCAAGCCAAGGAAGTTCTGTGAAAGTGGTGGCTTGTGTTTGGGGATTCCTTTGAATCACCAGTGGTCACAGCTCATTGCCCTAACCCATCTTTCTAATATATATTATGTTATATGTGGCTTAGGCCAAAAAGGAAGCTGATTTTGGCTGTATTTCTTTATGTGGATGGGGAGGATTTTGATTTGCTATGTACCTCTGAGCCCTTGTGGATTTTCTCATCACCCTATCTGCTAGTTTATTGAGATTAAGTGCTTTCTTATGTCATTGCATTGAAAGGACTTTTGATTTTCTTTAAATTAAATTTGATTCAATTACCGTGTTAGATAGATAGATGTTCTTGCCAGAGGAGATAAAAAAAATGCCTCCATTTAAAGGGAGGAGTAGCCCCATTGTAGAGGAAATGGGCTGCTATGGCCTCTACAGGAGCTTGAAGTGCAGCCATACTTCTCCAAGCATAATGCTTTAGGATGCCCCACCACCACAATGAGTCCCTTTTGTCACCTGCCTCCTTCATGTGTTACCCATCAGTGGAAACGAATAACTGTGGTCACCCTTCCTCCCTAGCTATCCTTTCTTCCAACATGGACACCATCTGTTTTTAGCTCTGGATAGAGCTGGGGAAATAAGATGTGTTATTAAGATATAGACAATAGTTTCAAACTGAGTGGTGGCTACTTCTGCAGCATAACATGAATGGTCTCTGCCTACTAGCATTGCCAGGCTGCCATGTGCGATCATCTCCAACCTTGTTTTCTATGGAGTTGTCTGCCACCACATCCCTGCTGAATAACCTGATCTCAAGATCCAACTTTACATCTTATAAACAGAGGTCCCAGCTTCCCGTGAGGGTCTCTGCAGCACAGGGGATCCAGAGAAACATGAGAGCAATGTTTTTTTTTTGTTTTTTTTTTTGTTGTTGAGATCAACTTCAAGTCAAGGTTTTATCCTTTTATATTGATGGATATGTGTAAAAGAAGAACAGGAGAGGGCTGGAGAGATGGTTCAGTGGTTAAAAGCACTGGCTGCTCTTTCAGAGGACCTGGGTTCAAATCCCAGCACCCACATGGCAGCTCACAACTATCTGCGACTCCACTTCCAGGGAATCTGAAACAGACATACAGGCAAAATATCAATGCACATAAAAAAAACTATTTAAAAAAAAAGAACAATAACAGGAAAACACCTGTCTTCCCAGCCTAAATAAACTACCCTCAGGTCCCCTCTTGCTGACTTACTACATCCCTACTTTTATTATTGTTTTGTGGTGTTTGTTTTGAGACAGGGCCTCATTATGTAGTTCTGGCAGGCCTAGAACTTCACATGTAGGCCATGCTAGCCTTGAACTCACAAATATCCATCTGTCTCTGACTCTTCAGTGCTGGAATTATTGCTACCATGTCCTGCCTTGTAGTCTCAGCTCTTGTGTCCCTCAAATGGCTGTGTCGAAGAGGACAAATGTAGCATACATGCCTATTAACGCCTACCACAGTATTTACAGTACATCCTTTCTAGAAGTCAGCCCAGCCTACTGAGTCTGCCCATCTCCCTTGGGATGTTATTTCAGCCACAGAGAGCATACAACCATAGTCCACCAGGTTGCATACTTTCTTGTATGTTCCACTTCAGTCCTCTTTTCTTTCTGTCCTCACAGCACCCTGTGGCTCAGTTTTGCACAGCTCTTCCCTTTTCTGTTGTCTCTTTCCATCTGCCTTCCTTTGTTCTGATGACATTGAATGAAAGCCTTGCGAAGTGTTTACACAACTGTATAAACTAAGGTGAATATGAAGAGAAAATGAAGTTAATGTGTCATTGGATTAAATATCTTCCCAGAGCATTGTGGAAGAAGAAAATGAGTGGAGAATCACTGCATGGTATCTAATGTACCTTCATTACATGCTTTCGGCCCAGGAAGAGGTTGTGAGCAAAAAACTAAAGGAAATATCACACTGAGGAATGTGTGTCTTCTTCAAGGAAAGGGTAGTTACAACCATTGGTCTTTTCATTCTGTAAAATAGGACAAGTCTGAAAAAGGATAAAAGAAGAGTAAGGCATACATACCCTTACAATCTGGGGGCAGGATGGGACAAGGATAAGGATGGCTATATGGTGCTCTGCCCACAGTAGAAGCTACTTAGACTAGAAACTAGTGCCATGAGGATAGCATGGTTGGTGATATGCTTGCTTTGGAGGCATGAGGGCATGAGCTTGATCCTTAGAACTCACATGAGCATGCTGGATGTGATGATATGCACTTATAATTCCAGCACTAGGGAGACAGGAGGATTCCTGAGACTCACCACCAGGCAAGCTAGGCAAATTGGTGAGCTCTAGGCCGAAGAGAGATGGATCATGTTATTGAGGATGGAACTGCACACAAATAGACATACATGTGAATCTGCTCTTACACACATGTGTACACATGTGCATGCATACATGTGTGTGCTCTCCTGCATGCATGTGCGCATACACATGCACACGTGCACACACATACACATACACACACAGAAAGAGAGAGAGGAATATCTGTATGTCTAGGCAGCACTAATAAACCAGGTCTTTATTACCTCCCTTCAGACTAAGTACTGAAGGAAGGAGAAACCTCCTTAAGGGAGTACTCCAGAAGATCCTTGGAGAATGAGCAAATATCTGCAGGAACAGATGACAGAGCTTGAAGAGAGACACCCACACTCCAACGTTCTCAACTGTTCTTAATTACCCTCTGCTTTTCTGCCACAGAGAACTCTCTCAAGCACCTGTCATTTGCACTAGTGTGTGTCTTAAAAAGAGGCCAGCTGGGACTGTTCCAGCTGAGAGACCTTGTGCTGTAGATCCTCAGAGCAAATGCCCTGGAGTCAAGAATCGTAGGTTCCCCTTCCGAGTGGATGCTGTTAACCCTTGTGAACGCTATTTTCTACTTCTGTCAAATGGAGAGGTGTAAAATTGCCACTATTCAACAGGAAGGTCTCTGTGCATGTTTATATGTTTGGAGTGTGTATGTATGTGGGAGGAGGTACATATGTGTGTTACTTCAGGAGCTGCCATGTTGAGTTTTGAAGCCGAGTTGTTTACAGATACCATCACTTATGTATCTGGCTACCTTGCATAGTCAGCAAGCAGTGTGGGAGCACCACCTGGTCTACCTTACCAGTGCTGGATTTCTAAGGGCATGCCACCATGCCTGGCTCTTTCCTGTGCACTCTAAAGATCAGATTCAGTTCCCTTGCTCGTGCAGCAGACACTTTACAGACTGAGATGTCTTTCCTAGTGTTTTTTGTTTACCTATGGTTTCATTTGTTTGCTTTGTTTTGTTTTGAAGACTATACTTCTTGTACCTGGCATGGTAGTACACACCTTTACTTCCAGCACTGAGGAGACAGAGGCAGGCGGATCTCTGTGAGCTCAAGGCCAGCCTGGCCTCTACAGAAAGTTCCAGGTTGCTTATTACTTCAAATTATCCTTTTCCAATCAATATTCTTTCTAAAAAGATAATAATACTAGTAGTAAAAAAATTTTTTTTATTTTTAAAAACTCTTAGCTGGAGACCTGAGAGGAAAGCAGCAAAGGTGTTGCTTGTTAACCTTAAAATTGCATAGTTAATTTTTTAAGATCCACCTTGTGCAAATTCATTTAAAGATGACTAAGCTGAGATAGCTCTCATTGCTACACAAACATCAAGATGGAAGGGGACATCAACATAGGTACATAGCTCAACTTTAGGTTTGTGCTTCTGTTATGAGCTTTGGGGCCAGATCCTTGGCAGCTTTGGGATATGGGACCCTCTTGCTAAAGGCTGCCTAGAGGGAGAACTCTCCCAGGTTTAGTCTGTGTTTTGCAACCCGAAGTCTCAGGCATTTCTTAAAGAATAACCAGTGATATTAAGAAAGCAGCTAGTGGCTGTACCTGGGTGGAGTATTGACAGGGGCTTTGGGAGAAAGCCATGGCAGCCTGTAATTATGAAAATAAAAGTCTGGTAGTATGAAAGACAGTGATGAGATTAGCAACATTTAAGTCACTGAATAGTGAAAAGGAAAGCCTGACTTGCTTTTAGCACCCTTCTCAGTAAGCTTGTTGCTTAGGAATCTGGGAGGGAAGTCATCTGTGTCGGTAGCTTTCATATGAGTAAATAAAATAACTAAATAAAAGCCTTACCATTAGTATTCCAGAGGCGGAAGGGGCTGATATGAAACAAAGCATGGGTTGATTATGCTTTGCAAGGAAAACTGTATGATCAGTGGTCAATAGAGTGGGATCAAGTGCCAGGCAGATTTGGATTTGAATGCTACTACTGCCATGTATAGCCTCTGACCTTGAACAAAGAGTGTGGACTTTGTGTTCGTGCCCTCCCCAGAGAAAGAGAGCTAATACAAGGCAGAACTTTCTTCATGGGGAACTGTAATCACTCAGGTGCTCAGCATAGGAACTCTACACAGCAGGTACTTCATGACCTCCCTTAGTCCTGGTGGTCTAGAGCCAGAGCACCCTGCCCAGGGAAACTTGTACCCCTGAGACACTGTACCTCTTTACTTATAATGCAGTGTTTCCCCAAGTACCGGAGGAGTTTATTTCTCACCAAAAAACCTATGTAAATGTGTATATGTGTATTTTTAGACATAAATTGGTATGTGTGATACACAGACATGGCACAGCTGTACCTGAGTGAAGGAAGTTCCAGAGATTTGTGTAAGAGGAAAGAAGAGCTTTTGTCTCACCTTAGTGACAGGGACCAGGGCTCAGTATTCTATCAGTGGTCCTTCAACCAGGTGAATTGAATGTGTTCACAGATTGAGTTTCCTTATCTTCCTGATGCAACTGTCCAACTAGCAGGTTCATTTTGCTCTCATGCCGGAAAAATATTTTTTGAGCACTTAAAGACCTGACAATGGAAATGATGATGTTGAAAGGTAAGTGGTCCTCTGTGTAATAGAGGGGCGCCGCAGGCTGACACCAGAAGGCTACATCTCATTCTGATGCCAGCTGCAGCCATCGGAGTATTGTAAACTGAAGGTTGGCACTATGTGGTCGGATAGTTTCCTAGATGTCTGTGCCTTCCGAGTGGAGCATGGATTGTGGAGGATCCAGGAGGAGGCACAAACACTTAGGATTCCCCTGCTGTAGACGTATGACAAGGCACCTTTCTACTTCATTGAGCTGTTCTCTTGCTGAGCCTGTCTGTTCTTCATCATTCTAATACCTGTGTACGGCCATCTGTAGGTTATGAAGTGAACTGAGTTTGTGGGTGGAAAGCAAAGGCAGCTGGAGGAAATCTCAGAGATGACTTTACATTGACTCCAGATATTGACTGCTAGGAATAGTGCCGCATTGCTGTGCTGATATCTCCTCTAAGTTCCCTTTAGACATATTAATACACTGAGTAGTAGAACTGTGGGATCACACAGTAGTTGTATTTTTAATTTTTTGAAGAATATCACACTGTTTTTTATAATGACTGCACTGACTTTCATTTCCACCAACAGTACATAGAAACCTGCCCCTTTCTTTTTCAAGAATACTTGCTTCCTCCATCCAAAGTACCATTTGTTGTTTTCAAATGTGTCTGTTCTTATCATTCTACTTGGATTTTAGCTTTCGCAGTCTTGGCTATCATTTCTCAGATTAAAAGTAATATTAAAGATTTTATTATATACTTGTTGACTACATCTATAGTCCATTCTGAAAAATGTCTATTAAGATATTTTATTTGGCTTTTGATTGGTTGGTGCATTAGGTTTTTCTTTCTAATTTTTTCTTTAATTGCCTTAGGTTCCTTATATATTCTGCATATTAGTGCCTTGCCAGAGGCAAAATTTACAAACATTTTTACTTCTCTGTTGATTCTCTCTTTACTATGTCAGTGGATAAATGGATAAGGAAAATATAATACATGTGTACAATACACACACACACTAACATACTATTCATTATATGGTAGTAAACAGATAATGACAATGTAGTTTATATATAATGGAATAATATTCAACCATAAAAGTAAATGTTGTTATTTGTGGCAATATAGATAGACATAGAGAATATAATGTGAAATTGGCCAGATGCAAACAGTCAAATGTAAAATGATCTCATTGCTGTTATATTTAAAATCATTAATCTTGTAGAAACAGAGAACAAAATAGTGATAACCAGAGACCAGCGAGCTTATGCGGCAGTAGGGAGAGAACTCAGTGGAACATCAAGTAAAAAGTTATAGTTAGAGAGGAGGAATAATCCCCTTGCTCTATCCCACAGACAGGTGATTGTGGCTAAAAATAGTCTTTTGAATATTTCAAAAATGGCTAGAAGTAAGGATTTTGAAAGTTTTCACACTAAACAGATGACCAATACATATGGTGAGGAAATAGGAAATTCCCTGATTTCATTATTATACAATCACCCAATCAGTACAACCTAATCTATTATCTATCTACTATCTATCTATCTATCTGTCTATCTATCTATCTATCTATCTATCTATCTATCTATCTAGTCAATTAAAAACAAAGTTAGAAAATAATACACATGTAGATACTACTTCAAAACAGCTGAAAATACAGTGTGGCATTATTATCAAGAGAGGGTACATTAAGAATTCTTAGGAAACTGGCTAAATATCTGAGGCATTGTGGTGCTGTAATTCCCCAGATTTGTTTTTGTTAACTCATCTTCCTAACACACTCTTTGGCTAACAGCTGGTGGCCATCAGGACACTTGCTGTGAGTATACATTAACCCACCCCACCCATGGGTATATGTAGTCTCTGGAGTAGTATTGAATAACTGAATATTATTTTGGATCCAGAATGACTGAGTTCCAGCCAAATGGAAATGCATCTACTCTATATCTTCTTCTCCAGTACTACAATGAGGAAAAAGTGAGTTCCAAATGTATCATCTGTGCTTCCTCAGTCTATACTCTGCCCTGGAATAAAAGAGGTTTTTCATACCAGGATCCCTGAAGTTGAGCAGGTCCCGAGCTGCTCCTGCCATTGAAAATAACAGCCATGCAGACTTGGCAACTTAAATTCTTTGTAAGGGTGGTAGGAACTCCCACTGAAATAAACAATGTATACCTGTCCAAGAAGCTTGTAATTATATTCTCTACTCCTTAATATTAAAAAAAAAACCTTGCGTACTATAAAATTTAATTATGTAGTATTTTAATTTGTCTTAGAATGTGTGTATGTATATATACTTTACCAACTGATTTGTAAAAAATTAATAGCATTACTTAGGTATCAGTCACCTAATTTGAAAATGGTGACCCTGCATAAATAGAAGGGACAAGCAGGTTTTGGAAATGATTGAAGGGCAGAAGTGGGAAACATGGTCAAGCTTACGTGTTTTTAACCAGTATTAACAATTTGATTTTTATATTAAACGTCCCCACACTGAATTTTAAGTAATGTTTTAAAATTGCATAGAACCAAAGAGCTCCCCTTTGCCATTGATATAGATGTCTCTTAATAGTAGTTTTTAGTATAATTACCTATTGATAAAAATTTAGGTCTGAAATTCATGTTCATCAATATACTGACTTGTGACTTTCTCTTACCACTTTCTTATTGAAATAAGCATCCGTAGACAAGGGTTTGGGTGCTGTGAGCCACTGCAAAGGGCTTTCTCTAATTCTCAGTATGAAACAAGGAAAGAATAGGGAAGTTCATTCAGGAATTGCACATCAATGGAACTATTGTCATTTAGGTGGAGCAAACACAGGTGTGGCATGACCTGAAGCTGATGCTACTTTTATGTCTCTAGGATTATACATGCAAAGTTATAACTAATAAAGTTAGACACACAGTCATACAAAAGGCTTTAAAAGAAAGCCCGCCAAAATCTCAGTTTCACTGGCTTCTGGAAGTTGGCCAAAATGGTAACAAAGGGACCAAATCTCTGAGAAGAGGCTTATTTACCTCCGATTAGTGATGGATGTGAAGACACATTTACACTACATTGCAATAATGGTTTGTGCAAAATGTAACATTATATCACATGATCCTAGCACCTTTGTGTAAGTATTAAGTACATACTTTAAGTAACAGTTCCTTAGAATTGTAACTATGTTCAAGGCTCCTTCCTTAACACAGGGTTCACATTTGAATTAGGAAGGAGGACCTGTCAAAAAAACTCTGTCCATTCTAAACACAAGACCTGATTTTTGTTTTTAGTAAATTAACCTTAAATACAATTTTCTTTCAGTTTATGAACACTTTGGACTATGGTTGTATTACAGTATGTGTTATGCAAAAAGATGAAATACATACTGAACGGAGTGGAGTGGTGTAACAGAGGCAAAGGTGTTACTAAGCTAGCTCTCCCACTGCTGGTGGTCTAGGGACTAACATTAGGGTTTGAGATTGAAAGCTACTGAAGCACCAGGAACGTTACAAACTGAGGATTCCAGTCTTGTTTCCTGTTACTATAATGAAATACCCTAGAAAAAGCAATGTAGGGGAGAAAGGATTTATTAGCTTACATCCCAGGTTATGAAAATCATGGTGGGAACATGAAATAGCTAGTCACATGTGTAGTCAAAAGCAGAGAAATAAAAAATTCACGCATGGCCACTGGTGTCCAGACCGACTCTCTACACTTATTCAGCCAGGATTCCCTGCCCAGGGAATGATGCTACCCACAGTGGACTGGGAGTCTACACACATCAGTTCTTAGTAGTAACTGAGATAAGCCCGCACCCGCATGCCCGTAGGCCAGCCTGGTCTAGATTCTTCATCCCTCAATGAAGCATTCATCCCAGGTGATTCCAGACTGGGGCAAGATAACAATGAAAACTATCCGTCACCCCAAGTACCAACAGAAAAAAAACTTCTGAGACTGATAACACCTGAAAGAGATGTTAGGCAGATAAAGAAACAGATTCATGGAGAAAATTAGATAGTAACTGTAAGTGAAAGAGCAACACCCTGAGGAGAAGGACGTTAGATCATTAAACACATTAGGCTGGAGATTCCTTGTGTCACCCTTGGTTAAAATGAGGCTTCTGGTTGCAGTGGTTAGAGCCTTTGTAGAAGGAATATTTGAAGGATGTAAAACATTAGTCATGTAGTTGTGGTGTTTGTTTAGAAGTGGTGTATGAAAGGTATATTTATCTGTCTACAGGCAGTATAGAATTAAGAGTTCAGGATCTGGATTCAAACCTCACTTCTACCACTCACTTTGTGCTCAGATGTAGAGCCATAGTAAATAAGGTAATTGTTTCATGAGTTGGAAATTGGTCTAAACATATCAAGTTGTGTTTGTTAAGAATGTGGAATGTTAAAAAGTACAAAGCTCTTACATTTTTGGTTGTGAGCCTAGCCTTTTTTTTTTTTTTTTTTTTTTTCACAGAGAGATCCTTTATTAAGTGGGGTAGAAATGTAGTCTGTCTTATTTCTGACTCAGGAAAAAAACAAGCAGCAAATGCCCTTGCAGGTGTGATTTTTTTTTTAATAATTTATTTTTTATTTCTTCAAGTTCCATCTCAATCACAATCCCCTCCCTACTCCCCCCTCCAGTCCCACCCTTCCACCCTCCTCCCCCTCAACACCCCCATCCTCTTCCCTTCTTTATTTTTTTTTTTTTTTAGTTTAAGGTATTTCTTTTTTCCCCCCAACAGCTCTCCCTTTCAGTCCAAAAAATGGTTCTTTTTCTTATAACTATAAATACAATACAAAACAACAGAAATAAATAGGCCACAATTATAAGAGTTATATGGCTTAGCATACATTCCCAATGTCCAGTCCATATGTATTTGGCACCTGACTTTAACATTCTACTATCTAACCATCTCCATGTGTTTAAAGTTCTATATCTAACTCAGCTTTCATACTAACTTGCCTCATAATTTTAAAAATATCTTCTTAGATCCAGAACACCCTCTTGATTCCTAAACAACTCAAAATTTAACTATAAGACTCTAGCTATCTATTCTTCAACCACCTCAGAGACCTGAGAGGGATAAATATATCTGATTTTATAGGAAGTGCAGGGCCTGCAGCTTCCAAAACTAAAAAATGGCATACAGTGGCTGCCTGGACAGTTCCCATTTTCTCTCCATACATTACAGCATCAATCTTCAGCCATTTGGCTCCATTTCTCTGACAGACATTGATTGTAGAGCAGGAATTATGAAGGACTTACTTACCCTGTCTTGGCAGAGCTAGGCTGTCGACTTATCTGCTTCCAAGTTTTGTCCTTTTTGGACAGAAGTCTGTCTACAGTTGAAGCAAGGGGTTTTTCTTGCCAAGAGAACGGCTTACCACCAATTCAATCATCTCCCACTGGAGATTCTTTGATGCTTATCTTCTACTTGGAGTAGAATAGGGGGTGCTGTCAGGAGCTGACATGTCTCGATATCAAAAAATCTTAAGTTAAGAAAACATCTTTGAATGCCATATTCTGCAGATCTCTTGAGGTTTTTGAAGATGCCCTATCTATCTCTTATATTTAGATAAGCAAATATTGCTTGTCTCTTAGCAACTTGATTTCTGAGTAGCTTAGAAAATAACTGTGATAGACTGTCATAGTAACTAACAAAATGACACGTTTTCATGACTATTAGTTTCCGTTTCTTAATTATCCTAAACAGTTTATGTCGTTGGTAGCGAGAGGTCAAAACTTGACGTTTCATTTTTAAGTATTACTATGAATGGCTGAGCCATCTCTCCAGCCCAGACTCAGAAAGATGCACATGGCATCTACCCACTTATAATTGGATTTTAGCCATACAGTAGAGGATAACTGTCCCACACTCAACACACCAAAAGGATCAGGAACATAGACTTTGTTACCTATTAATGGGGCCATTTTCCCTAGAGGTGCTACCATGTAGGCCCCCAGTGCAAGAGGAAGCTCTTTGTTCTCATATGACTGTTGAACAGAGAGGGGCTGATATGTAGGAATACTCCACATCGGAGGAATGGGATTAGTGGGAGGGGGGGAGTGGGTGGGAGGGTGGAACCGGGAGGAGTGGAAAGAGGGCAATGTGATGGAGATATAACTTGAAGTAATAAACAAACATTAAAAAAAGTACAAAGCTCCATGAACAATAGTACCTCTGCATTGCTGTAATAATTACAGCAGAACTGGTACCCAAAAACCTGATCTGTCTTATCATTGTGAAATTGCTTATTAATCTTTCAGTAAGGACTTGGTCTAATGGCAAAGGTTTGTTTTAATTAGGACTTCCAAGCATCTTTGCTTTGACTGTTTGAGAGTCTGTGTGCTTGTCATTACAAATGTCACTGTTCAAATGCTTTCAAAGGAGAAAACTGTTCCTTTAAAGATATAAACTATGTTTGTCATAGGAACTTGAATTGTTTTATGAACCCTGTATAATTAGTACACTGTTTCTGACCTAACTGATCTTGTAATTTGTTTAGCAGTATACAAAGTGTATTTAAATAAAATTGCAAATGTGTGTTTTTAAAAGGCTTAAAGCTCAGTACAGTATCGTAGCTTTCAGAGGACACAGTGCAATTTCTTATATATGAGTTCATAACTGTTTTTGTTTTTAAGATCCCTTACTGAAAATAAAAAGAATGAGTTTGCTTATGTCATTAAATCTGGTGGCATTTGCCATACTATAAATTGAATCTAGAAAAATTTCAAATTGTTAATTCTTCTAAACTAACACCAAGCCCATTTCACTTTAATAAAATGCTTTTAAGTAAAAGGAACATATAGTCTCAAAAAAAATTGAAAAAAATGACAAATGGCATTGATATACAGTTTTGCAAATTTTTAAATGTCTAGCTTAGTATGTTAATTAAATGCAGTTGTAAAATCTGCCACCAAGAAAAATGGCAAGATCTCAGGAGAGATGTAGAAGGATACCCAACATATTACAGTTGATTGAGGAGTAATTCCCTGAGGAAGCGACACATAATAAATCAAGATGGAAGCCCTGGGCAGGGAGAAGCAGGCTATGAGCACAGTGCATAATAAGAATATGGTGGAGCGCGTAGTGGGACAGTTGTTGGATGCATTTAAAGGATTGGAGGAAAACCCAGCATGACTAGAAATGTGTTAAATATGTTAAGTAAGGGGACTACATACCCCTGAAGCCAGAGAGAAGCTAGAGTTAGTATCATGATCACGTAAAGCTTTGAAACAAGCATATGGACCTGCCTGTGTGTGTGTGTGTTTGTGTGTGTGGGGGGGGTATTGTTTGTACATGTGTTTGTGGATGTGCAAACCTGTACATGCTCAAGGGAGGACATTAGGTATTTTGATTTATTCGTCTCTGCCTTATTCCAGGGTCCCTTTCTGAGCTCGGAGTTAATCTGGCAGCCAGGAAGCCCCTGATATCCTCCTGTCTAAAACCCCATAGTGCTACAGTTGCAGGCACACCAGGTCATCCCTAGTGCTCACCCCCAGCCCCCACCCAGTGGCGGGAATAGAAACTCACATCCTCTTGCTTGTGCAGCAACTACTGAGCCTTCTCCCTATCCCACAAGTGTTGAGTTTTAGTGTAGGAAGAAAGTGTGTGTGTGTGTGGGGGGGGGTCATGGTGTAAGTGGAATGACGTGGTCCTTTTTAAACACCTGAAAAAAATATAATTCTGTTTATGGACGATGGGTTGAAAGGGTAAAAGGAATAGATATAGAAAAACAGTTTAAAATTTTTGTTGTAGGAAAATGTGAAGGAGCTGATAGACACTTAGGAATCAGTACAACATGGAGCTGGTGATTGGTAGGATGTGGGCCAGGGGCTTCCACTGAGTTTTCTTCAAATCGTCCATTTTCATCCTTCACACATGGCTTTTGTCCTTCAGTGTAGTAAACAAACCATCAAATTAGACCAAAAAGAGCAGACATTAGGTTGAAGCTAGGGCCTTGGAATTATCATTCCTATCGTGGTAGAAATTTGAGGAGCACACCATCATGTGTTCTTTAGAGTCATAGCTTTCTCATGTTGGGCATCATCTTGCAGGTGGCAAGGGCCTGACTGAATTTTTAAAAGCAGTTACTTGGAGTTCTCATGCTTTGGAGCAGGCATTACTTGAAATAGTATTTGGTTAGCAGGTGAAACTCTTATACTCCTCCCTCATTTATTCATTTTAAATTCTTCGTGCTGGATACTGGGTAACAATGGGATCTGCCCATCACAACAGTAGCTGTGTTTAGTTTCCAGATGTCAGGGAGTTTCTGCCAGGAAAGGAAGACAGCTGTTCAGAATGGAGAAGCCTTAGAGAGTACTGCAAAACATGTCAAGAGTTTTATCAGGGGAGTGAGATGACAGTCGGTAGCAGGAAAGGGTGAACAGACATTGGAACATGTCTGGAAAAATCAATTTTGCTTGTGGTCGAGTGATGGCCTGAGGCATTCAGAAATACTGTGTGCGATAGAATCCTGCTTTTGTCTGTAATAATCTGTCCATCCAGTCTTGTTTAAGTGCAATCTGTAGGAGTAATAGAGAGTAGGCATAGCCTGATCAATCAGTGTGTTTTAGCCCAGAATTTGATAGACAGGCAGTGTGACGGGTAGTTTTATAAGTGGCTCTCCCTGTGTGTACCTGTACTACCTGGAGAACACTGTCTGTCTACTCCCAACTAGAAAAAAGAAGCTGTCATTCTTAAATGACATTTAGATCTATTATGAAGTGGAAAATGTCCTCAAGGCTTTATCATCTTATTGAAATGCTATTTTACCGTTAATTCTCATCAGCGGTATGATGACTCATCTCCAGTAGAAGGAAGCTGCCTTAGAGTTTTCACTATTGTGATAAAACATCATGGTGAAAAGTAACTTAGGGTGGAAAGAGTTACAGTCCCAGGTTACACTCCATCACACCTGGAAGTCAGGCCAGTAGCTCAAGGTAAGACCCTGGAGGGAGGAGCTGAACCAGAATTATGGACAAATATGGACAGACAGTGTTCTCCAGGTGGTACAGGCACACACAGACAGATCTGCTTATAAAACTACCCATTGCACTGCCTGCCTATCCTTAGCTTGGCCCTGGTGGTTTGCTCAGCCTGCTTTCTTATACATCTGAGGACTGCCTACCCCCCCTCTCCAGGGATAGCACTGCCCACAGTAGCTTGGTGCATGTTAATCAAGAAAGTGGCTCACAGACACTCCTACAGGCCAATTTGATAGAGACATTTTCTCAGTTGAGGTTTTTGTTTTTTTTGTTTCCCTAGATAACCCTAGCTTTTGCCAAACTGTCAAAAATCCCACACAGGACAGAACAATATTTGACCCTAAGACTTGTAAGTAGCTTCCTAGACAGGTTTTTTGTATCTTAGTAGATTACCCACAACCTTCTAATTGTTCACATTTAGTGCATAAATTATCCTCTGTTTTTGAAATATCTTAAAATCCAGTGTAGCATATGGCCTCATGGAAAGTTGGCCAGTATTCATCTTTTATGATCAGAGTTCTCAACTGACATTTGGAAAACAGGGTGTAGTTGTTTGTTTACTTGCTTGTTTGCATGTTTTAGAGACAAAGCTTTCTATGTTACCCAGGCTGTCTTAACTTCTTCCTCGGCTTCCTACCCAGCCTCCCCAGTGCT
The DNA here is from genome assembly GCA_907164525.1 of Lophiomys imhausi. Classification (NCBI taxonomy): domain Eukaryota; kingdom Metazoa; phylum Chordata; class Mammalia; order Rodentia; family Muridae; genus Lophiomys; species Lophiomys imhausi. The sequence continues at coordinate 1,157,541 of CAJQZJ010004687.1, read as the reverse complement.
GGGGCAGTAGGACTGCATTTCAAGGGCCACCTAGCAAATGACATTTTTATTGTCACCTTGATTTACAGTTTGCAGTGTTCATTTTACTGTCATTATGTCTACGGTGTACTTGCAATGTGTGTTTATTTATCATAGCAGTGAATTAGGTCTTGAAAAAAGTCACTTACTATTAGAAAATAAATGTAATATTGTAAAAAATATCTTTCATCACTGTAAAGGCTTTAAGTGTTTTCTTAAAGATGACTGGGAATTCAGAGTCAAGTATGTTCTTTAGGAAGTTCTAGACCAGTTCATGCTACCCTGTGACACAATATTTCAAAAAACAAGAGACAAAGTTATTGGAAATTATTCATGACCAAATCTAGACATTTATATATATATATATATATATACATATATTATATATGAAATTAAAAATAATTATACAGAAAAAATATATTATTTACTTTTTATATGTAATTTATGTATTTTAATATATAATTAAATTTTTAATATATAATTTATATATTTTTAATAGATAATTAAAAATTATATATTATTTCCCTTTGATTCCACACACTATGGATCATGATTTTGACTAAGTCAACCCCTTCAGGCATTTACCTGCAGATTCACTGATACCTCAGCATATAGATACATAGATTTGCCTTATGTCCCCATTTGACATGGATGTTGATTTTAGCTAAGATCATCGAGAATTCAAGACCCTTCAGAATTCCTCAGAGCTCTTAGACATGATTTCTACATTTATACATAGTCAATTTAAGAACTTATGCTATACTAATATTAACTAATATTTTGTTTGAAAGACCAAATTAAGACAGAGAACCCAGTGAAGTAAATGGAGTACCACATTGAGATTTGGATGATTCTAAGTTCAGGATTTTCCTTAGGAATTATGATAACCTTCTGCAAAGTAAGCTGTGTAGACTAATACGATGTCCTGTATGCTTTGGCAAAAAATTTCCTTTTGAAAGCCTAATGTGTAATTCTTTGGTTTTATGCTTTTGTTTTGATATTTATTTGCTTGTTCATTTATGTATTTATTGTTTGTTTGTTGTTGAGACAGGGTTTCTCTGTGTAGCACTGTCTATCCTAGAACTTGCTCTGAAGACCAACCTGGCCTCAAATTCAGAGATCACCTGCCTCTGCTTCCCCAGTGCTAGGATTAAAGGAGTGCATCCAACTGTATAATTCTTGAATAAGAAAGAGAGGATGCAACAAGAAACTTGAGAGTGAGGGGGAAGACCTAGAATGTTGTGGTCTTAGTCTCCTCTCATGACCACATCCCAAACTCCAGCCAGGGGATTACTCTGAAAAACCCATGTACTTCACACTCCTGGACAAGACTCTTTGACTACCAACCCCATCTTCTCTAATCTCTAAAACTCTTTTGCTGTAACTCAAATGCCCTCACTTTATAACTTAAAAATAAGGCAATGTAGAAAGACCAGCTTTCTATTGATGGTATTTTCCAATTGAGATGTCCTTGTCTCTTTGTGCTCATGGCACTCTGAGCAGTTTTCACCTACTGGTTTGGTAATCACAATCAGCTAACGGAAGCATGACAGGATGTGTTTGCAATCAGTTAGAATAATTCTTTGATGATACCTATAATAAAATTTCAGCTCTTATCTGTTTAATTATGGGGTGTGTGTTTAGGAAGTTCAATGGTAAAATACAGAGAAGGCCAAAAATATTTCCAATGGTTCTGCCCTTGGAGGATTAATAATCAATCTTATTTAGAAGGATGGTATCTTCTGGTAGCATTCAATGGAAATTTGTTTATTCTCTAACCAATATAGGTGGGATAGGTCTGGCCTATTTGCAGTGAGGGTAGTAGAGTTGTCTTGAGGATTTGGTTTAGTGAATGATTATCCAAAACTGAACCATTTCCTACACAGTCAGTAAGAACCCTTCCATGAGCCCTTGTACACTGAAAATAAAAGTGTGGACTTTGCATTTTAGAGCTTCATGGAAAAACAAGCTTGAGATCCAAGCCCAAAGATAATAAGACAAATATAACTGTATTATGAGATGAGAGGGAAATGGGGGAAGAGAGAGAGAGAGAGAGAGAGAGAGAACTTGGCAGGTATATGCCTTCAAATAGGATTGCCTGCCATGCTGTCATTGGAATGACTAGTCTCATAAGCCAGTAAATACACTTTTCTTTGAGGTTAGTTTAGTTTGCATTTTCATATGCAGCCAAGTATTTGAATAATCAACTCACGAAATTAAGGAACTTGGTCAAGCTAGCCTTTAGAACTTCTCTTTTTCTTTGCCTTCAAGTGTGCTAGAACCATCACAGGATATTATACACATGTCCACAGGCCATGAGGCTGAAGGGCTCTGGGGATCATGGCAGGCAGTGGTTCTGCTCCCAAGAATCTCTAGACAGCTGTGATTTACTGAAGAGAAAGTCTGCACATGTAAGATTTTCTTCAAGCAGAAATTCAGTGAATGCATAGGAGATACATCCGGTCCTGACTCGGTCGTGTGTGTGTGTGTGTGTGTGTGTGTGTGTGTGTGTGTGTGTGTGTG
>CAJQZJ010004687.1:1064211-1154990 GCA_907164525.1 Lophiomys imhausi | reverse complement strand
TGTGTGTGTGTGTGTGTGTGTGTGTGTGTGTGTGTGTGTGTGTGTGTACTTTGTGTCTGTAAGTGCACAGGAGTATTTGCTTTACTTGTAATTTTCCCAGTGTTACAGTCTTAGGAATGGTCCTGATTTTATCTTTCTCAATATAGCAACTATTCATTTATCAGAACAGTGCTTACTGAAACTATACCTCCTTTCATCTGTGATCTGTAGGTGCCTTCCTTCTCACATCATGTACTGATCTCTGTCAGTTGAGTTCATTTTCTACCTCATTTCAAAGAGTGAAGATACCTCCTAAAATGCACTGTTTAACAGCTTTTTCTCATTTTCTTTATTGGTGAAAACTGTGCCACCCATTCCACTCAAATACATCCCCAGTAAAGGAATGTTTTTATTTAGTGACTTAGTGAAGCCCTTGGCTGTGGGGCAGGTGGATGGCCTGAGATGAATGAGGCAGATAGTAGGGAGGTTTATAAGGACCATAAAGAGAGGAAGAGGTTGAGATGAGTATCAGGTAATGAACAGTTCATTTGTCTACTTTCTGAGTAGCATAGGTTTCGAGATCCCAGAGTTCTCTTGACTCCTCATGATGTGAATCAACCAGCACATTCTTCCCCTATAGCACAGGTGCCTGGGTTCTTGTGGGAGAGTGATAAGCAGGGCAGTACTTATACAAACAAAACCACACCCATGGTTCTCCTTCTTCGCTTTAAGTAGCTGAAATAGAACCCTAAAATATACTAAGCACTAAGTTCACAAAGGCTGAAAGAGTTGAGTAAATATTTTGGTACATATTTGGAAGTCTCATTTGGAATTTTAAATATTTTATTCAGAGCATCTTTATTCTGAGACTGTCAACGGAACTGTTAAACATGTCTTCTGTCTGTGACACAGTAGATGGAAGGCAGCACGCTGTAAATTTCCTTAAAGATATAATTAGTGTGTCTCTGTCACCCCAGTGCCACCTGTCTTTGTGCCTGAAATATTGTGAAGGTTCTCTGTACATTTATTGAATATAATGAATGATATGTGTGTTTTATAACCAGCTCTGAAAATGCAGAGGTAAATGATTCTTTAGTCTTATTCAGCTGAAAAAAATTATATATAAAACTTTTCCCCACACAGAAATCCAAAACCCACTGATTATATCCTTTCATATTCTTAGAACTATACTTTTTTTAATTCTGCAAGCATTGAGCCATACATCAAGAAACCAAACTTTGGTGAAAAATATTAATGAATGTTTTGGAAAGAGACCTCTTTCTTAAAAGTGATTGAAAATACAGATATTGTATATAAAAGAATGAATTCACTCTTAACTCATAGCTAATAGATGTAAATAGGTATATAAAATTTTTAAACTAGTCTGTGGCCTCTGTCTCAACTTCTCCTAACATAAATATATAGGATTTTTCAACATTATAGACATTCTGGAATGGTTTTATATATATGCATTGTAATACCTAATTTCTTCTTTACATTTAAAAATATTAAAGAATGGTATATATGAATACTTTATTTATATCATTATTACCCCTTTTTTTCCCAGTCCAGCTTCTCCCATATCCCCCTACTCCCTCTCAAATTATGGGCCTCTTTTTAAATTATTGTTTCACAGACACACACACACACACACACACACACACACACACACACACCAGAGACAGAGAGAGATACATAAAGAAGAGGCAGGGAAAGAGAGACAGTGATTGATTCTTTCTCAGCAACCATTAATTGCCTGTTCCTCTAGAGCATTTGTGGTCGTGGTAGTTGGTGCTTTGTTCTAGAGACAAGGTCTGATACTTTAGCCCAGGCTGTTCCGAAACTCTCTGTGCAGTGCAGACTGGCCTCACTCTGCTCGGATCACCTCATTCTGCCTGGGACCCCAGACATGAGCCACCATGTCCCTTTCAGCATCTAGTTCTGAAGGATGGTCTATAGTTTGGGGGAAGTGATTTCACAATCAACTTTGCTCACCTCAGACCTGGCAAAAGAGGAAAATTTGTCAAGTTCTGAACATGTATGTCTCTTAATAAGGTTCTCCAAGAAGAATGTGATTGCAGCGCTTCCTGTGGTTCAAGATTTCCCGAGGCCATCTGCAATTCCTCTGCTTATCACATACATTGGTATGGCACACCACGCTTGGGTATGTCAGCAGTTCCTGTACACAGATTAAGTGTAAACATATTTAAAATGATGGAGGTAAGTGAATCCCACTACTACGGGAAGCGCTGATACTGTGGCATAGGTTTTCTTAGAAAATCCACTGCTGTCGAGTTCTCAGTGGATCCGCTCGGTTGCCCTGTGTTTGTTGAGTGCTTACACTTTCCTTGTCTACTTTATTTTTAACAGCTCCTGGTTTTCCCTCCCTGACTCATGAAATATACACTAGTAAGACATCACGTTCCAAGTTGCACATAGAAAATTTTTTAATTTGTGGGGAGAAATAATCCAGCTTCTGTTTGAATGTAGTTCTCCCCCAAACCACTCTTTCAGACAACATCTCTAGCTGTCACATTTTGTATTTCTACCTGTTTTCCTGTTCTCACTGAGGAAATGCCCTGAGTATTATATCATAAAAGCCCACCTATTTTGAGGAGCATTGATCCCATGGCTTTTTATTGCTGTTTATATGTGTTTGTGTGTGTGTGTATATATATATATATATATGAAGTTTTATATATTTATATATGCATATATGTATATATAATAGTTATTATTTTATTATATTTTAATATAATATAATAATAATTAAATCTGTTAATGTACTATACTGTTATACTATTTAATTAAATAATTATAATATATTATATTAAATGTATACATATACATATTTAACCATTATTTTTCTGGGAAGTTATTAGTATACAAGAACATCTTCTTACGCATAAAACATTTGACACAGTGCTTTGCTGGATGAGGAAGTGAGTTTGGACTTCCTAGGTGGGTTCTAAGGGGTTTTTGTTTCTTACTTGTTTGTTTTGTTTTGTTTTTAAAGAGTTTTCATCTCTTCAGAGTCCAAATTCAGCACACTCCGACCACTAGTTATGTGTGGTGTATGGTGTGTGTTGGGGCTGTGGTTGGATGTTTGTGTGAGAGGATGTCTTGGCCCATGTGGATAGTCTTTTAAGTTATAACTAATATGAACAATCTATTTATTACCAAAGAACTAGTTTCAAAGTAAAGATACTAGTTTCAAAGTAAAGATAGAATAATAGTTGTAACATATATGCAAGTATATATATATACATATATATATATATGCAGTGTTTGCAACAAATTAGATTAACAATAGTGTATGGTATGGTAATATTAAAAAACATTAACCTTTTCTATTGTTATATGCACACCCACATGTGCACATGCATGTATACATGCAAACCCACACACATTCAATAAAGCATCCTGTTGAAACCTTGGTTGTCTACTTAGGAATGTTAACCTGGCATTTACCTTCAGCAGCATGGACTCACAGAACTGCCCACAGGGTCTGCATTCTTTTATTTACCTATGCTAATCACACAATGCAGAGCTGATCATGCTCGGTATTGCATGATTGATAAATTCATTTTAGTACAGCTCTTGTGCCTTTTACATCTTAGAGAGCATAGCTGTAATGGATTAATTTCTATAGCTCTATGTATTTTCCTAGCATGTTAAGTCAAAACAAAAGAAGAAGCATTATGGTTTGAGCAATAAATCATGGCCTGCTGGGACAGTCAACTTGTATTTGTATTTATGTATTTGTTGTATTTATGTATTTGTATTTATCATGTATTTATGATATATGTGTGTGCATGATACATATGCATGTATGTGTGTGTTTTTGTAAATGAGTTCAGATACATGTGTGCTACAGTGTAGTGTGGTACACATGTCGGGATCCCAGGACAAACACGGGTGTCAAATCTCATCTTCCATTTTGCTTGAGAAAGGATCTCTTGTTGTTCAATGCTGTGTTCATCAGACTAGCTGCTGGGGGCTTCTGGGGTCCTATGTGTGCATCCTGCCTCACCTATGGAGCTTTGAGGTTTCAGGTACACCCTATTACACTCAGTTTTTACAAAGGTTCTAGGGTTTCAACCTCAGGCCCCTCCTATTTGCTTGGCAAACTCTTTACCCATTGAACCATCTTACCAGCTCCCATACACTAAATTTTAAAACCAAATTTTCATTGAAAATCTATGACTAAGAGCACAAAGCCTACATATGCATACACATTTCACGCATATAAATGTGCACCTTGCTGAATGTTGGGTTATTTTCCCCTGATTTCTCTTGGTGTTGCCCTATTCCAATCATCCGTTTGGACTACACAATCTAGTTATGTCTCCCCTGTTTGCTCATATATCCTCCTCAGGGAACAAGTGGCTTTTGAAAGGTTCAACTTCCTGTTCTCAAACATTCAGCTAGAGGCAGGTGGTTTTCTTGGCTGGTTACATCTTGCTGGGAACAAACTCTGTGGATTTACCTCAGTGTCAGGTAAGAGTGACAATTTTGCCAAGAATTTGAAACAGTTGGGAAGTCCTTACCCAGCCAGAAGCTTCAATATTCTTCAGCATGCTAATATGTTAATATGCTCACACACAAGTAAATATATGTGTACTTTCACATATAGACCTTGAGGAACATTTTGGTCATTGTTTTATAAAAACTGAATCTTTCTCAATAATTATTTGTGGAAATGCCTTCAAGGCTACTGTAGAACTCATTATTTTGAGTGAGTATAAAATAAATGTGCAATATTCTCTGGTTGTAGTTCTTTCATTTGTGTGCATGCATTGTATTTTACCACTATCAGAAAGTTTTAATAGGAGAAACTTTTAGGCATTGGCATTCTGAATTTAAGAAAATGTGCTATTTTATCTTAATATGTATTGCCGGAGTATTTCCCAAAACCTTTAAGGATTCACCTTTTAATTTGCCATGATAAGAGTACCTTTTTCTGTACTTTCTACCAGAAATATGTATTTCCGGTTTTATTAGACCAGGAGATCTAAGGGCATCTCATTGTGTGTCTGCTCCTGACTCCCTCCTGCTCAGTTGGATAGTCATCTCACTCCTAGTGGCCTTTAAAATGCCTGTTTTACATTGATGCTGTAATGTATGGAGAGAAAATGGGAACTGTCCAGGCAGCCACTGGTATGTCATTTTTTAGTTTTGGAAGCTGCAGGCCCTGCACTTCCTAAATAATCAGATATATTTATCCCTCTCAGGTCTCTGAGGTGGTTGAAGAATAGATACCTAGAGTCTCATAGTTAAATTTTGAGTTGTTTAGGAATCAAGAGGGTGTTCTGGATCTAAGAAGATATTTTTAAAATTATGAGGCAAGTTAGTATGAAAGCTGAGTTAGATATAGAACTTTAAACTCATGGAGATGGTTAGATAGTAGAATGTTAAAGTCAGGTGCCAAATACATATGGACCGGACATTGGGAATGTATGCTAAGCCATATAACTCTTATAATCGTGGCCTATTTATTTCTGTTGTTTTGTATTGTATTTATAGTTATAAGAAAAAGAACCATTATTTGGACTGAAAGGGAGAGCTGTTGGGGGGAAAAATAAATACCTTAAACTAAAAAAATAAATAAATAAATAAATAAAATTAAAAAAAAATGCCTGTTTTAAATGTCTCTTCATCTCTTAGCCTATTTCTTTCTCTGGTATTGGTTTGTTTCCTACCTATGTATTTAGTATTTGCAAGATTGTTTTACACATTAGTTTTGTCATGACCATGGTTTTTGTTGGGTCTGTTTTGTTTTGTTTTGTTGAGGCAGGGTTTCTCTCTGTAGCTCTGATTGTCTTGGGACTCTCCTATTAGACCAGTTTCTATATTCTTCAAAATCTGTTTGCATGTGTAGACAGAGGCTGAGTGCATGGGTGTGACTCGAATAACTACCCAGAGCTGAGCATGTAGTGATACAAACACACATTTAAAGTCACACTCAACAGTACTGGTTGCTGACAGGAAAACTTTCAGTGATTAAAAAACTAAACCTTGATATGACTTGAGGGTGACAAAGCCACCTCAGGTCCCTTTAAGTGTTTTTTAAGATAACCCTTCTCTAATAGTGGTCCATAATGGTGACTTCCATGCCTTTACCAAAAGATATTAATTTTATTATCATAGCAAATATGTTTTAAAGGAAATATTCCGGGAGATGAAGTCTCTCACTGTAAAGTGACTGAACTTTTCCAATTGTTTTGAATTTCATTTTTTAATTACGATTTTCCTTAGTCTTCCAGGGCTCTCTTTTTAAAACTTCATTTCTTGACATCATTCCTGATTCAAAAAACTAACAAAAACAATAACAACAAATGAACAAAAAAAAAAACCAACATACACAGGGACATTTCACATACATTTCTCATAGCCTTGCTAATATTAGGGTCATACATAATAGAACAATTGTATCAAAAATGATAAAGACATTCCACAGGGCTTAATCAGATTGCACTAGTTTGATTGACATTCATGTGTAGGTTTGTTATATTTGGCTTATTTTTAAAACTCGAGTTTAAAAAAAAAAAAACACCAGTTCTATATTTAAAATTAAAGTTTCACTTTCACAAGTGAAAATAGACGAACTGAGATTATTGGAAAATTGTGGCATGGCAAGGATGCCGGGAATGTACAAACAGGCTATGGGTTCGTGTGTATCCCAGAAGACCTGTAAGCCCACAGAGTTTGCCACATATGTCTGCTTTAATGTCATAGAATTGCAGACTTTGGCTTTCTAATGAAAACCCAAGTTGGACAACTTTACCATGAGCTGATGGGGACTCTCTTGTTTCACAGTAAGGTGTACATAATGGATACGTGTGTGGGAAGGTTTGTTTCCCTAAGTACAGTGATACTTGCTGAGTTTGCTTGGACCGTAGTTTTATAGCAGCATTTTCCATGATCAATTACAAATCCACATTCAGACAACCATAGCTACAATTTATGAGGAATAGCTCACTAGCTACTCTGAACCATGTGGTCACAGGCTATAACAAGAATTTGGGGAATAGTAGCTCCATTTCCTTTTCTTTCTTAAAAAAACTATTGTGCAGAGAGTGAGAGACTTTGGAATGGAACACTTAGCCCTGAATGGTATGTCTTTATGAGTCTCTTCATGGCTCAGGGACCTATACAGAAGAGGATGCAGAAAGATTGCAAGGGGCCTAGCTGGTGTGTAAGTCCAAGAAAAGTGCATCTTCCAGACACAACATGACTGATGCACATATGAAGTCACAAAGACTCTGGCAGAACACGCAAGACCTGCATAAATTCAAGCCAGACGGGGTCTGGGGTCTCAGCATTGAGAGAGTAAATTTCCCACTCCTAACCAAGAAGGTATTTGCAATTGATACCTAGTAGGAAAGAGAAAGTCGGTTTTCTAAAATGAAGTGTTACTGGATATATCAAACACACTCCGAGGCAAGACCCCATGCCCAGGATTAATTGGGTGGCACAAAATAGACTCCATGGTTTTTGTTTGTTTGTTTTGGGTTTGGGTTTTGATGGACTTTTTGTTTCAGTATTTTGTTTGTTTTATTGGGTATTTTTGTTTGTTTTGATTTTTTAAATGTTGGTGAGGATGGAAAAAGGAGAGAGAAATAACATGAATATGGTTGGATAGGAAGGTAGGGAGGATCTGAGAAGAATTGGGGAAGGGTACAAAATGATCAAAATATATCGTATGAAAACATTTTGTTTTGTTTTTGAAACAGGGTCTCTCTGTCCTGGAACTCACTATTTAGAGCAGGCTGGCATCAGACTCACAGATATCCACCTGCCTCTGCCTCTCAAGAGCTAGAATTAAAGGCATGAGGCAGTATGCCTAGCGAATAAAGGTTTATTTGTTTATATATTTTACATATGTAAAATACCTATGTACTTGTACACCTTCACATTAGAAGAGGGCATCAGATCCCCTTATAGATGGTTGTGAGCCACCATGTGGTTGCTGGGAACTTAATTCGGGACCTCTAGAAGAGCCAAGCAGCCAGTGCTCCTCATTGCTGAGCCACCCCCAATGTAAATTTGAAAAACTACTTAGTTCTCTCTCTCTCTTTCTGTCTCTGTCCTTCCTTCCTTCTTTCTTTTTCATCCTTATGAGTAGGGGTGTTTTGCCTGCAGGTATGTCTGTACACCAATATCTGTGCAGAAATCACAGAGATTAGAAGATGCACTTGATAGCCTGGCTCTAGGGTTACAGTTGGTTGTAAGTCTCATGTAGGATTTGAACCAGTGGCCTGCTCTTTCAGACCTCTGAAAGAGCAGTTGGCGTTCTCAGCAGATGAACCATCTCTTCAGACCTTTTGCTTTTACTGGCTTGTAGGAGAGTTTAAATGGCTCAAGTCCTCATGCTATTTAACTTGACAAAATTCACTCAGAGATTTTTTTTTTTTTTAGAGCTTTCATTCCTCCTACAAGGCTACAAAGGAAGTTTAGCTGAGTTGGGGGACTGCCCTTGCTTTCTGTTGAGAGCTTCAGTGGTCTCCTATGAGAGCATGTTCTGTGCTGATGTAGCATTAGCATTGTCCTGCTTTCACAAGCCATCTTATGGTGGGAAATTTCTAACATATGCAGAAGTAGAGTGACCAGAATAACACATTCTTATGACAGTGGTGATGTTTAGCATTACAGTGACAGTGAAATGTTGCTTTCTAAAATGGATGTAGTGATTATATTCTTAAATTCCTTCCAGGTAATCTTTAAATCCAGGAAAAGGAAGGGACTTGGGGTAGGTTGTTAAATAACAGTTTCCTACTGGTTATCTGACTGAAGAAGCATGTATCTTTTTCTGTGTGTCACTAGATGGTGTTTTAACATATTATTGATCTTGGTAAAGTCACCCGGAACTATAAATTTACAATATGGAATACAGAATTCCAAGTAATTTCTGAAATCTACTATGGAGCTACCCCTCTGGAGTTTAAGGAATAAGCAGGGAAACTAGCCTAAGGGGGACTATTAAGATGCCTACTGGGGACTGTTTTTTTTTTAAATATACTTTATTTTTTTATTTTGTCAAGTTACATCTCAGTGACAATCCCTTCCCCCCCCTCCTGTGCCACCCTTCCACCCTCTTTCCCTCAATAGCTCCCCCTTTCAGTCCAACAAAAGGTTCCTTCTCTTATAACAGTAAAAACTATACAAAACAACAGAAATAAATATGCCACAATTATGAGAGTTAAATGGCTTAGCATACATTCCCAATGTCCAGTCCATATATATTTGGCCCCTGACTTTAACATTCTACTATCTAACCATCTCTATGAGTTTAAAGTTCTATATCTGACTCAGTTTTCATAATAACTTGCATCACAATTATAAAAACATCTTCTTAGATCCAGAACACCCTCTTGATTCCTAAACAACTCAAAATTTAACTATGAGACTCTAGCTATCTATTCTTCAACAACCTCAGAGACCTGAGAGGGATAAATATATCTGATTATATAGGAAGTGGAGGGCCTGCATCTTCCAAGACTAAGAAATGACATATCAGTGGCTGACTGGACAGTTCCCGTTTTCTCTCCATATGTTACAGCATCAATCTTCAGCCTTTTGGTCCCGTTTCTCTGACAGACATTGATTGTAGAGCAGGAATTATGAAAGACTTACCTACCCTGTCTTGGCAGAGCTAGGCTGTCGACTTACCTGCTTCCAGGTTTTGTCCTTTTTGGACAGCAGTCTGTCTACAGTTGAAGCAAAGGGTTTTTCATGCCAAGAGATAGGCTTGCCACTAATTCAACCATCTCACACTGGAGATTCTTCAATGCTCATCTTCTACTTGGAGTAGAACAGGGGGTGCTGTCAGGAGCTGACATGTCTCAATATCAAAAAAAATCTTAATTTAAGAAAACATCTTTGGCCGGGCGGTGGTGGCGCACGCCTTTAATCCCAGCACTTGGGAGGCAGAGGTAGGCGGATCTTTGTGAGTTCGAGGCCAGCCTGGTCTACAAAGCGAGTCCAGGACAGCCAGAGATATTCAGAGAAACCCTGTCTCGAAAAACCAAAAACAAAAACAAAAACAAAAACAAAAACAAAAAAAAAAAAAGAAAACATCTTTGAATGCCATATTCTGCAGATCTCTTGGGGTTTTTGAAGATGCCCTATCTATCTCTTGTATTTAGATAAGCGAATGTTGCTTGTCTCTTAACAGCTTGATTTCTGAGTAGCTTAGAGAATATCTGTGATAGTCTGTCAAAGTAGCTAACAAAATGACATGCTTGCATGACTAGGAGTTTGTATTTCTTAACTATCCTAAACAGTTTAAGATGGTTGGTATCAAGAGGCCAGAGCTTCACATTTCATTTTTAAGCATTACTACGTACAATACCTTTAAGAAGCGTTACCTTTAATTTTGTATCAATATACAAAGATCAATACCAATGTGGCCAAATATACTCTTAATTTTGTATCAATATACAAAGATCAATGCCTATGAAGCCCAATACAATCTTAATATTGCATCAATATACAAGGGTCAATACCATTGTGGCCAAATATAATCTTAATTTTGTATCAATATATAAAGATCAATACCAATGTAGTCCAATACAATCTTAATTTTGCACAATATACAATGATCCATACCACTTTAGCCAAATATAGTACTAATTTTGTATCAATATACAAAGTTATGAGGGCATATTCAATAATCTGTCCCTTCTTCTTGGTCCTTCCCATACTATGTCTATGTCCCATTTTTCTCAAGTCTGTGCACTCCTACATAGGAGAGAAAGAAGTATACAGAAAAGAAAAAGAAGGAAGTCCCTGGGTCTAACCTCCAAAACCCATTTAATAAGACCATTTAACAGCTTGTAGTCTCTTCCCCTAAATAACAAAGTTTTCTGTTATCCATCAAATAACCAAAAAGGGGGGGGCGGGAGAAACACCCTCCCCACCCTCTGGGCATGGGACATCACTCTCTTAAAATGACTTCCTGCTGATTTGGGTTGTAGTAAACCTGTTTGGGGCCCAAACCAGAATGGAAAAATGGTTAAAAATGTTAATACAATCCTTTTATGTTCAGTCCTTTTGTGCTCAGCTGTTTAGATGTCCTAAGTAGTTTGTAGACAGAAGCTGATTTTCTGGGCTTTACTGAAGTTCTGGCTGGGGCAGTCTGTGGAGCTGAATGATCTTAGAGATTTTGAGTTGTTGTGGTTGTAGACTTTTGATGGAAACAGCTATTGAGGAAGTCTGCAAGGCTGGATCATCTGGGCCACTCGTCTTCTTTGGTGTCAGATCTGTTTTCTGTTGAGGTTTCCATTGTCCAGTTGTCCCTGGATTCCTTGAATGGATGCTTTAAATCTCCTGGAAAGATAAGAACAGAGCCCTGCCCTAATCCTAACTCTGGGACAATTACCTTTTTTTTTTGGGGGGGGGTCAGGTAATATTTCTCCTGAAGCAAATTTTGTTTTTGGACAAAAAATAAAGTATTATCTTTCAATCTGGATTAAAGAATAAATTATTTTGTTATTTTGGAGCTAAACAAGCCTTAGTGTATATATTTTGAGATCTCAAAGAACAATTTGTTTGTATTGAGTAGGCCTTTTAAACTTAAGTCCTTCCAAGTCCTATGTGTCTGTCTCTGCATTCTAAGTATTGGGATCAAAGACCTGTGGTTCCCATCTGAAGGGATTAAAGATGTGCTCCACCACTCCTGGATCGAAGTTTTTCTCTGTTTAGAGTTTGTTTAGTATCAGGCTGACCTTGAGCTCTGAGATCTGCCTGTTTCTGTCTCTAGTGTGTTGGGATTAAGGGTGTACTCTTCTTGAATGATGGGATTAAGGGTGTGCACCATCACCACCGTGTTCTGTGTAACTATAGAATTTATAAGACAACTAACTCTATAGTGCTCCTCCTGTCTCTGCTGAAGTTAAAGACGTGGGCTACCACCACGCATTTCATGTATTTTACCTTATCTCTAAGTTTTTTCAACTCTTGGAGGTTTATAAAGCCAGGTTGAATGGCTGTAACCTTTAATTTATTTACAGTATTTTAAACCTGTTACCTGTTTGTTTTTATTAATAAATTTATTTATTTGTTACTTCAGGTTACCTCTCCATCATATTGTCCTCTTTCCCACTTCCCAGCCCCGCCCTCCCATCCTCTACCCCCTAATCCTTCCCTCTTGTTCCTCTGGGGTGGAGTGTCCCTACATAACAGTCCCTTGCCACAGTTCAGGAGTCATATGAGGGCCAAGAGCCTCTTCATACGCTGGGGGGCCTACAAGGCAGTACCACCAGTGAGAGATGTCTCCTTGCTAGGAAGGGAAGACTAAAAAACAGACCAACAAACACATAAACCCACAAAAACAAACAACAAAAAAAGAAAGGAAAAAGAAAAAGGAAAAAGGAAAAAAGTCTATGTCCATGTTCCCTTTGGTGTGTTGTTTGTAGTACAGATATCCTGTACTATATAGCTAAAATCCTACTATAAGTGAATAGATGCCATGTGCATCCTTCTGAGTCTGGGTTAGCTCATTCAGGATGAGCTTCTCTAGTTCCATCCATTTGGTTGCAAATTGCATAATTTCATTGTTTCTGATAGCTGAGTAATATTCCATTGTATAGATGTACCACAGTTTTTTAATCCATTCTTCAGTTGAGGGACATCTGGGTTGTTTCTAGTTTCTAGCTATTACAAATAAGGCTGCTATGCACATAGATGAGGAGACTTCCCTATGATTCCATGAGGAGTCATTTGGATGTATACCCAGAAGTGGTATGGCTGGGTTCTGAGGCAAAGCTATTCCAAGATTTCTAAGATATCGCCATACTGACCTCCATAGTGGTTGCACAAGCCTGCATTCCCACCAGCAATAGAGGACTGTTAAGATGCCTGTTGGGAAACTGGCCTCTTCTGTGATGGTAAACTGAGTGTTGAAGAAAGCAGGACACTAGAGATAATGCTGACTGGATAAATGACCAAACAAAAGTGAAACAAAAGTATGTGTAAGTGAAGACCGACCGGTACATGGAGATTGTATCTCTTTTAGCAGGATGAGTCCTATCAACTAATTCATTATGATTTCAGTTAGGTAACATGGCCTTCTCATTCATAAAGCTGGATTTTATTAATCTCCCCTGGAGACCAGAGCTAGTCTCTTCATGCTGTTTGTCTGTTGTTAATGCCTGACAAAGAATGTGGAGTTACTTGGAGGAGTGGATGACAGAGATGAAGGGAGGGAAAGATGGATAGATGGACGGATAGAGCTAGCTCAGGGAAAGGGACAAATAAAGAAAGAATCTAAGAAACTAAAAGTAAATCAGTGGCCTTATCATTTCAGATGCCAGAGTTTCACAAACCCTAGCCATTTTTAAGCAGACATCATTAGGAGCAATATAAAATTAAAATAGGCCATGCTATTTTTGTCTCTGGTCACATTTTAGAACCCAATTAAATGTCCAGAGACAATATTTTTAAGTTAAAAAATATTCTTATTACTGAAGAGATATTCTGGTGCTTTTGTTTAATGCTGTCCTTAAAGTTCTAACCACAGATACCAGCAGAGGTAAGATCTTAGTAAAAAAAAAAGAAATTATTCTCATAGTTTACCAAAGTGAGTTACTGTCATGGTCACATTGTATATAAAACTCTGCTTTCTGGAGAAGCAGTTTTGGTGGTGCATACCAGATTCCAAGGGTAGATCTCAAAGTGTAGTGAGGCTAAACATGGTCTCAGATAACATGGCTGAGCTGAAGTAAATTGTAGAATTCGTGTCTCTCATAAGGCAGCTATCAAACATCAGCTTTAACATTAGAACATATCTAGGTTTCATTCTGCATTTGAAGCTGACAGTGTGCAGAGAAAAGGAACTGATTAGCCTAGTCTGGTTAAAAAGAAAAACCTCCATAAAAAAGCCCCAGGAAGAGTCCATAGTCTAGGCCTTCATGGCCTTGGCCACGTCTTTTCCTTCAGACAAAGACACCATTTCCTAGGCCCTTCTATCGTCCTGATTCTTACCTTGTCTATGTTACACAAGACCAGTTTCATTCTTTGGTTAACTCTACTATGATAGCCCAGATTATTCCCAAGAAGCCACAGGAATGAAGACCATCTGTATCTTGTTTTTCTAAGTACTACAGACCATGGTAGTGACAAAGTCACTAAGCCAGACAAGGAATAGAAGAGAGAATTGAAGCTGTAGTACAATGGAAGAGTGGTATCCTGCTCCTAAATTAGGGCAGGATAACTATTGGACCTTGCATATGTTCATGTTTATAGTTAAGTGTGCTATCTGCAGTTCAAAACACAAGACTTATGATCTCTGCTTTCTGTCCAGAGCACATGCATCGAAAGGGAGATCTCACAGAGCCCCTCTTTATTCTTATACACATTTAACTTTTCCTACCATCCTTAGAATTGACCAGGAGTGTTCTGCAAATTCTCATCTCAGCCTAAAAAACACAGTAGAAACATAAGGAAACATGAAACCAAAGGAAATTTCCAGGAGTGATCTTCATCAAAACGACATAAGTGTGTGCCTTTTCTACCTCATTCTCTGGATGGGAATGATCAATTTCTCCATCGCCTCCAACTATCTGGGAACAGGTGATGCTGGAACATGGCAGTTCTTGAAAACCCACCAATGAACAACCACAAAGTGAGGCAATGACCCTCCAGTTACACGGAAATTGTCTATGCTAGTTTCTTTCTATCTCCTGGTCATGGCTCAGGCATGATTTTGAATTCAGATTGTTTGTCTCACCAATTTGAAAAGCTAAACTATTACAGATAGGCGGTGTCACAGAGCATAGTAAGTGATGTTCTTTCTTCATAATTTAATGACATTGGGGTTTATACTATGTCCTCCATTATGTCCTAAGTGTTCTTTTAAGCCTTCTGGCCTGGTTCATTGTCCCTCCCAATGGACTAGGAAGTCAAAGGAATTAAGACCCACTCTTAGGCATGGTAGCTAGCTTTCAGTCTTTCTTTGTCATTCTCTCGAGTCTACCACATTTGTCTGCCTTTCAAACAGGTATAATGGTAAACCAGGAGGTTTCCATACCATCAATAACAGAATTTCTCTCATAAATCCTTTAGTAAATAGAATCTTTCCCTAAAAAAGGAGCAAAGATGTTAGACTCTTACATTCATTCCCTCTTATCCACAAGGGGATTGTTTTAATGATCTTGGGTTTTACCTGGTTTAGACTTATCATTTACATTTTGTTTTCAGCATTAATGTTGTTGTCGATTATCAGTAAGCTTTATTTCTTATGAGAAAGCTTGTCACTTTCCCAGCAGTACAGATGTTTCTCAGTGGTCCTCTTTAATTACTCCACTCAATAGGAAGAATTTGCTGTAAATACCAAAACTGGGACATTGAGACTTGGAAAATAGCACCAGAGATAGATTGCTTTTCCTGGGCTTTTCTTCTAACCTAAAGTTTCCAGAGATAGTGATTTTCAGGAGGGACTTGGATGAACAAAAGAAAGGACATCTCCTGTCCTAATGAACATGCAGCGCCCATTATGTGTTCTGACAAGTCTCCCTGGAATATCAGTGAAAGCAAATTAAATCAACTCTTGCACCTCTCACCTGGGAAGGTATACAGACCATAGGACAGACACCGCTTAACATTAATCAGCCTCCTGAAGTCATTACATTCATGAGGAAATGTAATTCACATGTGATTACTTTTTAATTTACTCTGTAATCACATTCCAAGTGAACGGGCCATGCTTAAAATGAAATTTAAAAGTCAAATACAGCTTTGTATTAGGAATTCACAATTTTTATATGCACTTAGGTTAATAAAGATTTTATAATAACCATTTGTGACTGAGCATATGATAATTTTTGGATGAAACTTAGTGGCATACCTTAGGAAAGATGTGTTTGATTCTCCTCCAAGTATTGAGTTGGACCCAGAGAGTCTCAGAACTGTGCTTTGGGTCAAATTCCTGTCTCATCTAAACTTTATTTGAAATGAGTTGGGGGTGGGGGGGGAGCCCATCCAAACATTCCTCAATCCCAGATCACAAGTTGCAAGGAGCTAATGTATTTTTGATTCCTGCTGTGCATGTGGGGTATATCCATTTGTTTTATCCATCTTTGGAAAGTGTGCACCGAGCTTCATAATAACTCACTTCAGCTCCTCAGTGGGGACTACCAGGGCCTACACTCAGAATCTTCCTCCAACAATATGGCCTTTGAAGTACATGTGGTTCCTGAGTTCTTGTGATGGTTTCAAGGGAACACTGAAACTAAAGGTTTAGAAGTTGAAGACTGGCTAGCTGTCGATGGTGGTAGAGGGATACTTTGTGCTGGTTTAATCAATATGAACTGAATGCTACAAAGAGAAAAATGCAGAGCACATGCAGGGCTATGGTCCTCAAAGATGAACTTTTACCACGTGGCTTATCTTGATTTTGGTGGAATTGCAGGAAAAATAAAGATCTCCTCTGAAAATATTAAAACTAAAACATTGGGTCTCATTCTCCAGAGATGCTGTCTGACATTATAAACATCATTATTAGTTTTCAAATTTCAAGATATTTATGACATTTGTTACAAAGTTGCTATGACTTATTTTAACTCAAGTTGCTTTGTTTTAACTTAAGTGTGATTTTGGTTGTGTTGTCTTTGTGATTCTGTAGAAATATAAAATACATATGAATATCCTAGTTGTCATACTGAAGAAAGGAAAATGAAGCAGGTTAGTTTCTTTTACTTTTATGCAACCTAGTATATCTTTACTGGTATCATTAAACCTGTAATCGATATACATCTTTTTTTCCCATTTATCAATTCAAGTTACACCATGATCAAAGTCCTCTCCCTTCTTCCCTCCCAGTCTTACCTTCCTTCTACTCCTTCTCCCACCTATCCTTCTCCTCCTCCTCCTCCAATTGTGGGGTGCTCCACATATCAGCCCCTCTCAGTTGATCAGTCACATGAGGGCTAAGAGCTTCCTCTTGTTCTGAGGCCCAACATGGCAGCTCAGTTAAGATAAAGTGTCCCAATGAAAGGTAGCAAAGTCCATCCCTGAGATTGCCCCCTCCCACTTGTTAAGGGATCTGTATGACAACAAAGTTGCCTATCATCTACATTTGCGTTGGGGGGACAAGGTCCAGTCACAGCTTTTTTCTTCTTTTTTTGGTTAGTGTTTCACTCTCTATAAGCCTCTAGGGGCCTACATTGGTTGGTTCTGTTCATTTTTTTGAGGGGAAAGAAAATTCTTTATTTCATTTTATAGGTTACAATCCATTATTATTTTTATTTATTTTTAATAATTTATTTTTTATTTCTTCAAGTTACATCTCAGTCACAATCCCCTCCCTACTCCCCCCTCCAGTCCCACCCTCCCACCCTCCCACCCTCTTCCCCCTCAAAACCCCATACACTTCCCTTTTTTTTCTTTATTTTTTATTTCTTGAAGTTACATCTCAATCACAGTCCCCTCCCTATTCCCCCTCCAGTCCCACCCTCCCACCCTCAACCCCCCATCCTCTTCCCTTTTTTTTTCTTTTAAGTTTAAGGTATATCTTATTTCCCCCCACAGTTTCCCCTTTCAGTCCAACAAATGGCTCTTTCTCTTATAATAATAAATACAATACAAAACAAGAGAGGTAATTAGGCCACAGTTATGAGGGTTATATGGCTTAGCATACATTCCCAATGTCCTGTCCATATGTATTTGGCACCTGACTTTAACATTCTACTATCTAACCATCTCTATGAGTTTAAAGTTCTATATCTAACTCAACATTCATACTAACTTGAAACACAATTTTAAAAGCATCTTCTTAGATCTATAACACTCTCGACTCCTAAACCACTCAAAATTTAATTATGAGACTCTAGCTATCTGTTCTTCAACCACTTCAGAGACCTGAGAGGGATAAATATATCTGATTTTATAGGAAGTACAGGGCCTGCAGCTTCCCAAATTAAGAAATGACATACCAGTAGCTGCCTGGACAGTTCCCATTTTCTCTCCATACATTACAGCATCTATCTTCAGACGTTTGGCCCCGATTCTCTGACAGACATTGATTTTAGAGAAGGGGTTATGAAGGACTTACCTACCCTGTCTTGGCAGAGCTAGGCTGTAGACTTACCTGCTTCCAGGTTTTGTCCTTTTTGGACAGCATTCTGTCTACAGTTGGAGCAAGGGGCTTTTCCTACCAAGAGATAGGCTTGCGACTAATTCAATCATCTCCCTCTGGAGATTCTTTGATGCTCATCTTCTACTTGGGGTAGAATAAGGGGGTGCTGTCAGGAGTTGGTATGTCTTGATATAAAAAATCTAAAGTTACAAAAACATCGTTGAATGCCATATTCTGCAGATCTCTTGAGGTTTTTGAAGAGGCCCAATCTATCTCTTATATTAGGGTAAGCAGATGTTGCTTGTCTCTTAGCAGCTTTATTTCTGAGTAGCTTAGAAAATAACTGTAATAGGCTGTCATAGTACCTAACAGAATGACCAGCTTGCATAACAATTAGTTTGCATTTCTTAATTATCCTAAACAGTTTATGACACTTAGTAGTAAAAGGCCGAAACATCACATTTCATTTTTTTTCTTTACCTCCTATTCCTTCCATCCCACTTCTCTGGGGTGGGGTGTTCTTATATAACAGTCCTTCATCTCATTGAGAGGTCGTATGAGGGCCAAGAGCTTCCTCATTCATTGGGAGTCTATGAGGCAGTACCATCAGTGAAAAGAGTCTCATTGCCTTGGATAGAGAACTAAAAAACAAACAACAAATAAGCAGACAATAGATAAAAAAGACTAAAAAATAGAAAAAATATAACTAATATATAAAAAATAAATAAAAAAATAAAAATAAAGAGTTTATGTCCAAGTTCCCTTTGGTGTGTTAGTTGTAGTATCAATACCTTCTACTATATACCTAAAATCCTACTATAAGTGAATAGATGCCATATGCATCCTTCTGAGTCTGGGTTAGCTCACTCAGGATGAGCTTTTCTAGTTCCATCCATTTGGCTGCAAATTGCAGAATTTCATTGTTCCTGATAGCTGAATAATGTTCCATTGTGTAGATGTACCACAGTTTTTTAACTCATTCTTTGGTTGAGGGACATCTGGGTTGTTTCCAGTTTCTAGCTATTACAAATAAGGCTGCTATAAACATAGATGAGGAAACTTCCTTATGATTCCGTGAAGAGGCATTTGGGTGTATACCCAGAAGTGGTATGGCTGGGTCCTGAGGCAAAGCTTTTCCAAGTTTTCTAAGATATCGCCAGACAGACCTCCATAGTGGTTGCACAAGCCTGCACTCCCACCAGCAATGGAGTAGGGTACCCCTTTCTCCACACCCTCGCCAGCATGTGCTGTCATTTGAGCTTTTGATCTTAGCCATTCTGACAGGTGTGAGATGGAATCTCAGAGTCTTCTGGAGTTGCATTTCTCTAATGACTAACGATGTTGAGCATTTCTTCAAGTGTCTCTCAGCCATTAGGGATTCCTCCTTTGTGATTTCTCTATTTAGCTCTGTCCCCCATTTTTTGATTGGATTATTTAGTTTCTTGGCATTTAATTTCTTGAGTTCTTTGTAGATTTTTGGATATTAGCCCTCTGTCAGATGTGGGGTTGGTGAAGATTTTCTCCCAGTCTATAGGCCGCCGTTTTGTTCGAATGACAGTGTCCTTTGCCTTACAAAAGCTTTTCAGTTTCATGAGGTCCCATTTATTGATTGTTGATCTCAGGTCCTGAGCTGTTGGTGTTCTGTTCAGGAAGTTGTCGCTTGTGCCAATGAGTTCGAGGGTTTCTCCCACTTTTTCTTCTAATAGATTTAGTGTGACCGGCCTTATGTTAAGGTATGTGATCCACTTGGAGTTAAGTTTTGTACAAGGTGTTAAGTATGGGTCTAATTTCATTCTTTTACAAGTGGACATCCAGTTGGAGCAGCACCATTTGTTGAAGATGCTGTCCTTCTTCCATTGTTACGTTTTGGCTTCTTTGTCAAAAAGTAGGTGGCCATAAGTGTGTGGGTCTATTTCTGGATCTTCAATTCGATTCCATTGATCTACTGGTCTGTTTCTATACCAATACCATGCTGTTTTTACAACTATTGCTCTGTAGTACAGCTTAAAATCTGGGATTGTGATACCTCCAGATGTTTTTTTATTGTACAGGATTGATTTAGCTAATCTGGGATTTTTGTTGTTCCATATGAAATGGAGAATAGCTCTTTCCAAGTCTATAAAAAAATTGTGAGCCGGGCAGTGGTGGCGCATGCCTTTAATCCCGGCACTTGGAGGCAGAGGCAGGCGGATCTTTGCGAGTTCGAGGCCAGCCTGGTCTACAAATTGAGTCCAGGACAGCCAGGGCTACACAGAGAAACCCTGTCTTGAAAAACCAAAAAAAAAAAAAATTGTGTTGGTATTTTGATATGAATTGTATTGAATCTATATATTGCTTTTGGTAGGATGGCCATTTTTATTGTGTTGATTCTACCTATCCATGAGCATGGGAGATCTTTCCATCTTCAAAGGCCTCTTCCATTTCTTTCTTCAAGGGCTTGAAGTTCTTGTTGTACAGGTCCTTTACTTGCTTGGTTAGAGTTACCCCCAGGTATTTTATGTTGTTTGTGGCTATTGTGAAGGGGGTTGTTTCCCTTATTTCTATCTCAGCCCATTTGTTTGTTGTATAAAGAAGGGCTTCTGATTTTTTTGAATTAATTTTGTATCCAGCCACTTTGATGAAGGTGTTTATCAGCTGTAAGTGTTCTCTGGTGGAAATTTTGGGGTCGCTTATGTATACTATCATATCATCTGCAAATAGGGATAATTTGACTTCTTCATTTCCAATGTTTATCCCTTTGATGTCCTTTAGTTGTCTTATTGCTCTAGCAAGAACTTCAAGTACTATATTGAAGAGATATGGTGAAAGGGGACATCCTTGTCTTGTCCCTGAGTTCAGAGGAAATGCTTCAAGTTTCTCTCCATTTAATTTGATGTTGGCCACTGGTCTGCTGTATATTGCCTTTATTATTTCTAGGTACGGTCCTTGTATGCCCGTTCTCTCCAGAACTTTTAGCATGAAGGTGTGTTAGATTTTGTGAAATGCTTTTTCTGCATCGAGCGAGATTATCATGTGTTTTTTTTCTTTCATCTTGTTTATATGGTGAATGATGTTGATAGACTTTCATATGTTGAACCATCCCTGCATTCCTGGGATGAAGCCTACTTGATCAGGGTGTATGATACTTTTGATGTGTTCTTGAATTCAGTTTGCTAGTATTTTATTAAGTATTTTTGCATCTATGTTTGTAGAGGTTAGATGAATTAGATATAGAAAATATATAGGAGTTTCTGATACTGTCTCTTAATTCGGGGCCTGAAGAGCATTATCAGCATGAAGTCAGCAAAAACAGGAAAGACTTAATAGACTGAAAAACAGGAAAGACTCAATAGACTGAAAAACAAGGTTGAAGTCAGGAAAACAGGAAAGACTTAATGGACTTGAAGAAACAAAGTATCTGGCCTGACATTGTTTTCAGCTGCTAAGTGGCCGGAGCCCAAATTAAGCTGAAACAGAGTTCCTCCTATTTAAGGACAGTGCATGGAGCCCAGAAAGAAGAAGAGGCCCCTGACGCTAGAGAGCTCCAAGAGTCCTGCTGAAAAAAGGGCTGGCCATTGATGGCCAGCTCTCTCCCTGAAGCAGAAAGAAGCCAGTGAGCAAAGAAAGCCTGAGCAAGACACCAAAAGGCCAAGGACTGGACCCTGTGGCTCAGATTTTGCCTGGAGGGGTTTGATCTGTCCCAACAGTGGCCTAGGGGAAACTGTGCCTGGCTTTAAGGACTGAGGCAGAGCAGCTGAGTTCCTGATTCAAAAGAAGTAAGTTGGCCTGCAGACGGCTGGGGTCTCCCACAGAGAAGAAAGCATGAAGCCTTATTTAAGGTGAGACTGCAATAACCAACTTACCCTGACGAACCTGCATCTGAGAGATCCAGAAAAAGGACTGCTAAGTGCGTTAAAGAATCTACGACAAAGACTGTGTTCCTGACGACTGAGGACCTGCCCCAGAGACTGTATCATTCTAAAAGGTTATGAAAGTAGTTGTTATAATTATCAATAGGTTTAGTGGATAGGTTAAAGGGATTGTAGGAATTTATAGGATTAATAGTTAAGAAATTGTTGGTGTTTGTTATAAGTGAATTTAGTAATAAATAAATAAATAAATAAGAGTTAAATAATAATTTCAAAGTTCGGTTACATATGTTCATGAGGGAGATTGGTCTGAAGTTCTCTTTCTTTGTTGGGTCTTTGTGTGGTTTAGGAATCAGGGTGACTGTGGCCTCATAGAATGAGTTTGGCAATGTTCTTTCAGATTCTATTTTGTGAAAGAGATTGAAAAGTATTGGTGTTAGCTCCTCTTTGAAGGTCCAGTAGAATTCCGTGCTAAAGCCATCTGGCTCTTGACTTTTTTTAGTTGGGAGATTTTTAATGACTGTTTCTATTTCCTTAAGTGTTGTAGGGCTGTTTAATCTGTTTATCTGATCTTGATTTAGCTTCGGTAGGTGGAATCTATGAAGAAAATTTTCCATTTCACTTAAGTTTTCAAATTTGGTGGAGTATAAATTTTTAAAGTAGGATCCAAATATTCTCTGGATTTCCTCAATGTCTGTTGTTATTTCTCCCTTTTCATTTCTGATTTTGTTGATTTGTGTTTTCTCCCTCTGTCTTTTAGTTAATTTGGCTAAGGGTCTGTCATTTTGTTGATTTTCTCGAAGAACCAACTCTTGGTTTCATTGATTCTTTGTATAGTTCTTTTTGTTTCTAAGTTGTTGATTTCAGCTCTAAGTTTGATGATCTCCTGCCTTCTGCTCCTCTTGGGAGTGTTTGCTTCTTTTTTTTCCCAATTCACCCAGTTTAGCTGTTAATTCGCTAATATGAGCTGTCACAATTTTCTTTTTGAAGGCACTTAGTGCTATGAACTTTCCTCGTAGCACAGCGTTCATTGTGTCCCTAGGTTTGGGTATGTTGTTTCTTCATTTTCGTTGGATTTTAAGAAGTCTTTGATTTCGTTCTTTATTTCTTCCCAGACCCAGTGGTCCTGTAGTAAAGAGTTGTTCAATTTCCATGTGAGTGTAGATTTTCTGTTGATTCTTTTGCTATTGAAGTCCAGCTTTATTCCATGGTGGTCTGATAAGATACAAGGGGTTATTTCAATTTTCTTGTGTCTGTTGAGGCTATCTTTGTGTCCAACTATATGGTCGATTTTGGAGAAGGTTCCGTGAGGTGCTGAGAAGAAGATGTATTCTTTTGTGTTTGAGTGAAATGTTCTGTAGATATCTGTTAGGTCCATTTGGTTAATGATCTCTGTTAGACTCATTATTTCTCTGTTTGGCTTCTTTCTTGATGATCTGTCCATAGTTGTGAGTGCGGTGTTGAAGTCTCCCACTATTGAAGTGTTTGGATCAATGTGTGATTTAAATTCTAGAAGCATTTCTTTTATAAATGTAGGTGCCTTTGTATTTGGGGCATAGATGTTCAATTTTGAGATGTCCTCTTGGTGGATATTTCCTTTAATGAGTATGTAATGCCCTTCTCTGTCTTTTTTTATTAACTTCAATTGGAAGTCTATTTTGTTTGATATTAGGGTGGCTACTCCAGCTTGTTACCTGGGGCCATTTGCTTGGAAAACCTTTTCCCAGCCCTTTACTCTGAGATAGTGTTTATCTTCGATAGTAAGATGTGTTTCTTGTATACAGCGAAAAGGTGGGTCTTGTCTACGGATCCAGTCTGTAAGTCTGTGTCTTTTTATTGGCGAGTTGGGTCCATTGATGTTGATGGATATTAGTGACCAGGGGTTGTTATTTCCCATTATTTTGGTATAGCTGGCTGTCTTGTGTTTCTTTTTGTTTAGTTGCTGTGGAGGTTTGTTTCTATTTCCTTTGTTTTCTTGGGTGTAGTTATCTTCTCTGTGTTGGAATTTTCCTTCTAGGATATTCTGTAGGGCTGGGTTTGTGGGGAGATATTGTTTGAATTTGATTTTGTCATCTGAATATCTTGTTTTCTCCTTTTATGTTGATAGAAAGTTTTGTTGGGTATAGTAGTCTGGCTGGGCACCTATGTTCTCTCAGGGCTTGGAGGACATCCGTCCAGGCCCTTCTAGCTTTTAAAGTTTCTGAGGAGAAGTCATTTGTGATTCTGATGGGTCTGCCATTGTATGCGACTTGACTTTTTTCTCTTACAGCTTTTAATATCCTTTCTTTGTTCTCTACATTTGGAGTTTCTATTATTATTTGGCGAGAGGAGTTTCTTTTCTGATCTAATCTGTTTGGTGTTCTGTAAGCCTCTTGGATTTTTACTGGCATCTCTTTCTTTAGGTTTGGGAAGTTTTCTTCTATGATTTTGTTGAAGGTATTTCCTGGACCATGGAGTCGGGAGTCTTCTCTTTCCTCTATGCCTATAATTCTTAGGTTCCGTCTTTTCATTGAGTCCTTGATTTCTTGGATGTTGTGGGTGAGAGATTTTTTAGCTTTCTTATTTTCTTTGGATGTTGTACTGATTTCTTCCATCGAATCTTCCATGCCTGAGATCCTGTCTTCCATCTCTTACATCCTATTTTTGATACTCACATCCGTAGTTCCTTTTCTCTTCCCTTGATTCTCCATTTCCTCTTTTAATTCTGACTGTGTTTTCTTTATTGTTTCCATTTTTATTTTCATGTCTTGAATAGTATTGTTTGTTTTTTACTTTTCCTTCTCCAGTTTGCTTGTTTTTGCCTGGAGATCTTTCATTGCTTTATCCTTTTCCTGTTCAAGCTTGAGTCACCTTGGCTTGGAGCTCTTTAATGGTGTTATTCGTTGTTTTGACTTGTAAAATTGTGGCTTCTTTGAATTCCTTCATAGTTTTAAGTTCTTCTTGAAGGGACTCTATCACTTCCCATAATGTAGAATTGTCATCATTTTCATGTGTTTCAGTTGTGGTGAGGTGGTTCGGGCTGGACGGAATAGTGTTGCTTTCTTTTGTTGGAGACATTTCGTTTCTTTTTTTTTTTTTTTTTTGTCTGGGGCCTCTGGCCATGTGGAATTTTTTAGCTGTCTTCTGGACTTGGGTCCAAAGGGGGCGCTTTGGTGTAGGATTCGAGTTGCCTTACTCCACCCCTATAAGCTGACTCATTCAGCCCCACCTCCCAGGTGGAGACCTAACTAATCCAGGTGGCGGAGCTGTGTACAAGTAAGCTCTGGTTCCCCACCAGAAGGGCCCATACTAGTACAAAAGTCTGATATACGACAGTTTGAAATATCTTGCAGTTTGCCCCGGGGTTGGTTCCTGTAACGGGTAAATCTGCAGTTCAGCTCCAATAGCCTTGCCACTCCCGCAGCTTGTAAACTGGTCAGTTTTGTCACAGACTGTGATCTGAGGTCTGAAGGCACTTTGCAACGGAGCTGCACTCACTTCCAAGTGACCCAACCTTTTGCCAGATAGTTGAATTGTCTGTGTGAGACCTGGGAGTGCCCAGCAGGGTGGGGATTATCTCTGGGTGGGTTCTGAATCTGCCCGCTGGCTATTAGGTTGGAATTTAACAGGAGTCTCTCCTGTTGGAGGATGGGTGATCCCAATTCCTGGGTCCAACGGCTTCCTTGCATATCCGAGAGTGGGAAGCAGCATCCTGCCCATGGATCTTCCGTGGTCCCTGGGTAGCTGGGTGAGATTTAGAAGGGGTCGTGCCCTTTGTACAGCATCCTGCAACACTTGCCACCTTGTGACTGTTAACTCTGAAATCAAAATACATCCGCGCAGGCCTCCACCATCTTGGATCCCTCCTTTTCCCTTTTTTTTAAATAATTTATTTTTTATTTCTTCAAGCTATATGTCAATCACAATCCCCTCCCTACTCCCCACTCCAGTCCCACCCTCCCACCCTCCCACTCCCAACCCTCCATCCTCTACCCCCCATTTTTTTTTTTAGTTTAAGGTATATCTTTTCCCCCCAACAGCTCCCCCTTTCAGTCCAACCAGGTTCTTTCTCTTATAACAATAAATACAATACAAAACAACAGAAATAAATAGGCCACAATTATGAGAGTTATATGGCTTAGTGTACATTCCCAATGTCCAGTCCATATGTATTTGGCACCTGACTTTAACATTCTACTATCTAACCATCTCCATGAGTTTAAAGTTCTATATCTAACTCAGCTTTCATACTAATTTGCCTCACAATTTTAAAAACATCTTCTTAGATCCAGAACACCCTCTTGATTCCTAAACAGCTCATAATTTAACTATGAGACTCTAGCTATCTATTCTTCAACCACCTCAGAGACCTGAGAGGGATAAATATATCTGATTACATAGGAAGTGCAGGGTCCACAGCTTCCAAAACTAAGAAATGACATACCAGTGGCTGCCTGGACAGTTCTCATTTTCTCTCCATACATTACAGCATCAATCTTCAGCCATTTGGCCCTTTTTCTCTCACAGTCATTGATTGAAGAGCAGGAATTATGAAAGGCTTGCCTATCCTGTCTTGGCAGAGCTAGGCTGTTGACTTACCTGCTTCCAAGTTTTGTCCTTTTTGGACAGCATTCTGTCTACAGTTGAAGCAAGGGGTTTTTCTTACCAAGAGATAGGCTTGCCACTAATTCAACCATCTCCCACTGGAGATTCTTCGATGCTCATCTTCTACTTGGAGTAGAATAGGATGCTGTCAGGAGCTGGCATGTCTCAATATCAAAACAATCTTAAGTTAAGAAAACATCTTTGAATGCCATATTGTGCAGATCTCTTGAGGTTTTTGAAGACGCCTTATCATCTCTTATATTTAGATAAGCAAATGTTGCTTGTCTCTTAGCAACTTGATTTCTGAATAGCTTAGAAAATAACTGTGATAGACTGTCTTAGTACCTAACAAAATGGCAAGCTTGTCTGACTATTTGTTTGCATTTCTTAATTATCCTAAACAATTTATGACAGTTGGTAGCAAAAGGCCAAAACTTCACATTGCATTTTTAAGCATTACTAGGTACAATACCTTTAGAAAGGTTACCCTTAATTTTGTATCAATATACAAAGATCAATACCAATGTTGCCAAATATAATCTTAATTTTGTATCAATATACAAAGATCAATACCTATGTAGCCCAATGCAATATTAATTTTGTATCACTATGAAAGGGTCAATACCATTGTGGCCAAATATATTTGTATCAATATACAAAGATCAATACCGATGTAGCCCAATACAATCTTAATTTTGCATTAATATACTAGGGTCAACACCATTGTGGCCAAATATAATCTTAATTTTGTATCAATATACAAAGGTATAAGGGCATATTAAATAATATATCCTTTTTTCTTGATCTTTCCTATATTATGTCTATGTCCCATTTTTCCTCAGGTCTGTTCACTCCTACATAGGTAGGAGGGATACAGAAAATAAAAAGAGATAAGTCCCTGGCTCTAACCTCCAAAACCCATTTCACAAGTCCATTTAACAGCTTGTAGTCTCTTCTCCTAAATAAAAAGATTTTCTATTATCCATCAAATGACCAAAGTGGGTGAAACCACCCTACCCACCTTCTGTGGATAGGATGTTGTTCTCTTAAAATGACTTCCTGCTGATTTGGGATGTAGTAAACCTGTTTGGGGCCCAAATAAGAATGGAAAAATGGTTAAAAATGTTAATAGAATCATTTGATATTCAGTCCTTTTGTGCTCAGCTACTTAAATGACCTAAGAAGTTCGTAGACAGAAGCTGATCTTCAGAGCTTTACTGAAGTTCTGGCTGGAGCAGTCTGTGGAGCTGAACAATCTTTGCAATTTTGACTTGTTGTGGTTGTAGACTTTTGAGGAAACAGCTATTGAGGGAGTCTGCAAGGCTGGATCATCTGGGCCACTCGTCTTCTTTGGTGTCTGATCTGTTTTCTGCTGAGGTCTCCGTTGTCTAGTTGTCCCTCGATTCCTTGGATGGATGCTTTAAATCTCCTGGAAAGATAAGAACAGAACCCTTCCCTAATTCTAACTCTGGGACACTGCCTTTTTTTTTGGGGGGGGGTGTCAGGTAATATTTTTCCTGGAGCAAATTTGTTTTTTTGACAATAAATAAAGTATTGTCTTTCAATTCAGATTAAAGAAGATATTATTTTGTTATTTTGGAGCTAAACAAACCTTTAGTGTATATATTTTGAGATCTCAAAGGACAATTTGTTTGAATTTCAGCATGCCTTTTGTAAGTAGCTATTAAACTTAAATCCTTCCAAAGCCTATGTGCCTTTCTCTGCATTCTAAGTATTGGGATCAAAGACATGTGTTTCCCAACTGATGGGATTAAAAATGTGCTCCACCACCCCTGGATCGAAGTTTTTCTCTATTTAGAGCTTGTTTTGTATCAGGCTGACCTTGAGCTCTGAGATCTGCCTGTTTCTGTCTCTAGTGTGTTGGGATTAAGGGTATATTCTTCTCGAATGATGGGATTAAGGGTGTGCACCATCACCACCATGTTCCTTGTAACTCTAGAATTTATGAGACAACTAACTCTACACTGATCCTCCTGTCTCTGCTAGAGTTAAAGGCATGGGCTAACACCACGCCTTTCATATATTTTACCTTAGCTCTGAACTCTTGGAGGTTCAGAAAACCAGGTTAAACAGCAGTAACCTTTAATTTATTTACAGTATTTTAAACCTGTTACCTGCTTTTTAATGCCAAACCATGGAAATATCATATATATATCATATATATATATATATATATATACAAAAAACAAAACAAAACAAAAACAAAAAACTTTTAAGCTGCTATCAAGTTTGTTTGATAGCTGTGTAGTATTACATTGTGTAAATGTACCACAGTTTCTTTTATCCATTCTTCAGTTGAAGGACATCTGGGTTGCTTCCAGTTTTTGACTATTACAGATAAAGATGCTATGAACATGTTTGAGGATTATAATAATAGATATGAGGATGTTGTTCAAATTCTTGTAGCTCTATATGGATGGATGTACTTAGCCACGACTTAATGTGTATGTTTTCTGTGTCTGTGAGTACATGTACAAAAAAAATTAGGAGAGCTTAAGATAATGATATTAATAAAATCTTCCTGTTATTAATTCTTAAAATATAGTAATTAATATACATACTATCTATATGCTAGATCTCTGTATAGACCCAGAATACAATATATGTACTTACATATATAGTCACTATATTCATAGTTTTCATGTATACACATAGACGTGTACATTTTCTCATGACTTAACTAATGACTGAGAATAGCCTAGGTTTAATATAGTGTGAGGAAAGACAGAACTTCCTCCCCTCCTACTCTCTCTAGAGTTCACAATGCCAATCATGACTCTTTAGTCTTAGCTGTAGTAGAAGAAGCCAAACATTCTGTTGGCCAAAATAATGCCGCTCTTCCCCAGGTCCTGTGAGTGCCTTTCAGTAGGGCAAAAGGAAGTCTGTGTGGTGTAATTGAGTTAGGATCTTGGGATTGGGAGTTTGTCTTAGATTGCTCAAGTATTTTAACAAATGGAAGAGGGGAGCAGGAGAATCAGAGAACATGCCTGGATGGGAACAGAGAGTCAAGTGAAAACTCTGTTATTTAGGGGAAGAGATTACAAGTTGTTAAATGGTCCTGTTTAATGGGTTTTGGAGGTTAGACCCAGGGTATTCCTTCTTTCCCTTTTCTGTATCCTTCTTTATCTCCTATGTAGGAATGCAGAGACTTGAGAAAAATGGAGACATAGACAGCACAGGAAGGATCAAGAAGAAAGGTCACATTATTGAATATGCCCTTATACCCTTGTATATTGATACAAAATTAATAGTATATTTGGCTAAAGTGGTATTGACCATTGTTTATTGTGCAAAAATAAGATTGTATTGGTCTACGTCGGTATTGAGATTTGTATATTGATACAAAATTAAGATTATAGTTGGCCACAATGGTATTGACCCTTGTATATGGACGCAATATTAAGATTGTATTGGGCCGCATAGGCATTGATCTTTGTATATTGATACAAAATTAAGAGTATATTTAGCCACATTTGAATAGATCTTTGTATATTGATACAAAATTTAAGGTAACGCTTCCTAATGGTATCGTACCTAGAGATACTTAAAAATGAAATGTGAAGCTCTGGCCTCTTGATACCAACCGTCTTAAACTGTTTAGGATAGTTAAGAAAAACAAACTCCTAGTCATGCATGCATGTCACCTTGTTAGCTACTAAGACAGTCTATCACAGATATTCTCTAAGCTACTCAGTAATCAAGTTGTTAAGACACAAGCAACATTTGCTTATCTAAATACAAGAGATAGATAGGGCATCTTCAAAAACCCCAAGAGATCTGCAGAATATGGCATTCAAAGATGTGGTCTTAAATTAAGATTTTTTTTTTTTGATATCGTGACATATCAGCTCCTGACAGCACCCCCTATTCTACTCCAAGTAGAAGAAAAGCATCGAAGAATCTCCAGTGTGAGATGGTTGAATTAGTGGCAAGCCTATCTCTTGGCATGTAAAAACTCCTTGCTTCAACTGCAGACAGACTGCTGTCCAAAAAGGACAAAACTTGGTAGCAGGGAAGTTGACAGCCTAGCTCTGCCAAGACAGGGTAAGTTAGTCCTTCACAATCCCTGCTCTACAATAAATGTCTGTCAGAGAAACAGAACCAAAAGGCTGAAGACTGATGCTGGAATGTATGGAGAGAAAATGGGAACTGTCCAGGTAGTCACTGGTTTGTCATTTCTTAGTATTGGAAGCTGCAGGCCCTGCACTTCCTATATAATCAGATATATTTATCCTTCTCAGCTCTCTGAGGTGGTTGAAGAATAGACAGCTTGAGTCTCATAGCTAAATTTTGAGTTGTGTAGGAATCAAGAGGGCGTTCTAGATCTAAGAAGATGGTTATAATAGTGATGCA
Source organism: Lophiomys imhausi (assembly GCA_907164525.1). NCBI lineage: Eukaryota > Metazoa > Chordata > Mammalia > Rodentia > Muridae > Lophiomys > Lophiomys imhausi. The sequence goes on along the minus strand of CAJQZJ010004687.1, from coordinate 1,124,129 downwards.
AGTTAGTATGAAAACTAAGTCAGTTATAGAACTTTAAACTCATGGAGATGGTTAGAAGGTAGAAGGTTAAAGTCAGGGGCCAAATATGTATGAACTGGACATTGGGAAGTTGTACTGGGCCATTTAACTCTCATAAATGTGGCATATTTAATTCTGCTGTTTTGTATAGAATTTACTGTTATAAGAGAAAGAACCATTTGTTGGAATGAAAAGAGAAGCTGTTGGGGGGGGAGGAGGGTGGAAGGGTGGGACAGGAAGGGGGAATAGGGAAGGGTTTGCGATTGAGATGTAACTTGAAAAAAAATAAAGTACTTATAAAAAAAAAAAAGAACTGATTTGAACTTCTGCCCTTGAAAACTGCAAGATAAAGTTTTGTTATTTTTGGTCCCTAGGTCTGTGGTAAATCGTCACTTTACCAAGTGACTAACTTATGCATCCTGAATGAGCAGGTGGTTAAAAAGGTATCATTTCCAGCTATTGGAAAAAGAACATGTTCTCTGACACCAAAGCTAAGGGTTTCTTTCCATGAGCTACCTGGCTGAGGGCTCTCCCCTGCCTGTTATTCACAGTATTGTCTTGCTGGCCTCTGATACTACAGGCATGGTACAGAGCTGGCAGTCATGTATATGAGAGTCTGTATCCCCATGGCTGTTTACAGGGCCAGCATCTTATATTCTCATAGCCAGCCCTTGATCACTTATCCCAAGCGTGTGACTTTGTGAGATCCTCAAGGATCATATCCTACATTCTGTGGATTCTAGGTGGTGGTTTGTGAAGGTCAAAGCGAGTGTTCAGCATGGCTCTTCTTTCCTGCTCCTGTGATTGAAGGCTATCACAGTTTGTTTTCTGAATTAGCTTACACCTGCCTGGGATTGACATTTGGAAGCTCTTTAGTGAGCTAAATAATGTTTGTGTTTTTATTTCATTTTCTTGTAGAAACATAATTGATATAGAGATTCTTTGACCCTTCCTGTACTTAAAAGGAGATGTGTCTGGTGCCTTCTTGGCAAGGGCATTGGGTCTAGGACATTTTGAGCAGCTGTGCTGTATAGCATAGGACACTGCCCGGGTTATGTTCTGTCTTCCCCTCGCTGTTAGTGATTCTTCTCACCCCTAGGTAGGCTTGGGCAGGGTTATGGCACTTACTTTAAAGTATTTCATGCATCCTAAGTGCTTTTGCTTTGATGTATATTTTGTTTATTCAACTACTCATGGCTGAGGATTTGAAGGGTTGAGAAATTTTTGTTCTCCTGTTAAATGCATCTGGAATCCACAATTCTGCCTTTTTAAGGAGAATGTCGTTCACTTCATTCTCTGTTTTCCCACCCCAGTGTCATTTAGAATGGATGGTTTAAAAATCACAGAGGAAGTCATCCTTGAATGGCAGCACCAGTAATGAACAAATCATTTCAGTGGCAACTTGTATTGTTTAAAATTACAGAGTTCACACAAAATACAATTACTTCTGAAAAGCTTCTTATTGTCTGTGGTAGGGGGCATCAAGACCAGATGCAAAGCTTTGTCACTTGCCCTCCACATCCCTCGGCTTTCATAGGTGATGCTGGGTCATTTGGAAAGGTAGTGCACAAAACCAGACCTAAAAGAAAATGGGGTGATGCAGAGATCCTGAGTATATAGGTAGGTAAGTGGCAAGTAAAACACAGATGTGAAAAATGTGGCCCAGGCCAATGATCCACTGTTGTAATAGAACTTGGAATTTTGGTTTATTTGCATGTTCTATTTGCATGGCCTATCAAGAGACATGCCCTCTAAATCAATCAGAGCCAGCCATTAATTTGACATCTGTTTTTGCAAAGGGCATTGTAGGCAACGAAATTAAATCTAGAAGCCTCAAGAATATTCTAAATTTGAAGAGGAAGGAATTTGGAGGAGAGATGGAAACCAGAAGGGCTAGAAGGAAAAATTAGCAATTTCTGGGCTGGTCAATATATCGAGAGTATGTAGGTCAGGCTTATAATCCTAGTGCCAGTGACACTAAGGCAGAAGGATCTTGAATTCAAGACAAGTTTGGGATACATACCAAGATCCTGTCCACAGAGACCAACCAACGACAAAAAGTGATAAAGTCTGGATACTCAAGAACAAAGTGATCTCTAATTTTCTTATCCACGGTGCCTATGAAATTACATGTTCTAGTCTCACCAGTTCTGAGTCAGGCCCTGAGAGTCTGGTCAGAGCTGCTGACTGCACTGGGTTTGGGAAATACACTTTGACAGCAAGAATGGGAACCATGTCTGGGTACCAAGGATAACCATACCTGTTATGAAGCTATAATCTTGTTTCTACCAGGTCCTTCCAACTGGAACTGAGGCCATGTTAGGTTTAGGTCTGCCAGAGGCTGTAGGAAGACATGGGGAGCTGCACTTGACTGAAGAGGTTTTATATTTAAAAACAGTATGTAGTAACTAAGAAATAAAGCACCTCATATTTTGTATCTATTTTCTGATTGGTCTGAAGAATCCCAGGATGCTCTCATGGTTTTGCCTTGGCAGAGGTACGAGCTGTTTTCTTTTCCTTTACTATCCCTCTTAGTAACCTCTCTGATTTCAAGTATTTTTCATTGTCTTTGAAGGCAACTTTCCTGCAAGTTCTCAAATTAGTGCAATATGTAGAAAATGGTTTAGAACAGTTGTGGACACCCTAGGGGTAACACAAGGTCCACATAGTGCCATTTGGACATTTAGGCAATGCCTCTACATTTCTACAGGCCACACTAGCACCTCCACTAAATTTATTGTTAGGTGTTCACATACCATTAGGGAGTGAAAGGGAGTAATTAAAGGCAACTCCCTGGGGCTGGAGTCCAGATATGGATTTCTATCAGACATTGAGGCAGCTTATTCTGAACTGGTTGACAACAGTCTTTCTCTTTTTTAAAAATTTTTTATAATTTACTTTTTATTTCTTCAAGTTACATCTCAATCACAATCCCCTCCCTACTCCCCCCCTCCAGTCCTACCCTTCTACCCTCTTCCCCCTCAACCCCCCATCCTCTACCCTTTTTTTTTAGTTTAAGGTATATCTTCCCCCCCCCCCAAAAGCTCCCCCTTTCAGTCCAACAAATGGTCCTTTCTCTTATAACAATAAATACAATACAAAACAACAGAAATAAATAGGGCACAATTATGAGAGTTATATGGCTTAGCATACATTCCCAGTGTCCAGTCCCTATGTATTTGGCACCTGACTTTAACATTCTACTATCTAACCATCTCCATGAGTTTAAAGTTCTATATCTACGTCAGCTTTCATACTAACTTTCTCTTTTGCATATTATCTAGTTTCTCTTGTCTGTATGTAGAGTGGCTATCCCAGCTCTTTCGCATCCTAGGAAGGAAAGCAGACAGTGGCCCTCTCTCTTTTCATTCTGCCCTTACCTCCACTCTGTTTGTTCTGTCCTTAAATCCCCTATAGATGGCATGTCTCATTACAAATTTGGTAGTGCCCAGCCGGAGAGGACAGGTGACATCATGGGCAGAATCTCCCCGGTACCTATTCAGGAAGTTGGGAGATAGTATCTCTGAATTATTCTGTTAATGTGCATTCTCCACTGGCAAAATGATCCAATCCAAGCCAGATTGGAATATATAACGGAAGGTTTATTGGGTATATCTCTTGGGCAGGTTCACTGGTCCAAAGGCAAGGGGTCAGGGAAGTTTCTGTTGGAAGGTGTACAGAATGGAGGGGAAAGAGAGAGAACGCATGCACACAGGGAGAGATAGAGATAGATGATAGATAGATAGATAGATAGATAGATAGATAGATAGATAGATAGAAAGATAGATACATAATAGATAGATGATAGATAGATGAAAATAGAGATATATAGATAGATAAATGATAGATATACAGATAGATGATAGACAGGTGATAGGTGATAGATAGATGATAGATAGGTGGTAGATATATAGATAGATAGAGGATATATAGAGAAATAGATAGATAATAGATAGATAAGAGATAGATTATAGCAGACAGACAGACAGACAGACAGATAGATAGATAGATAGATAGAAGGAAGGTTTGTGGCACATAAAGAAAAAGTGAAGTTTTTAAAATGACTGATTTTTGTCAAATACACTGACTTTTTGGTAGGTCTAAATAGTGACATCAGTAAATATAATGTATATCTTAGTATCTGTTCTCTGCATGTCCTCTTCTTTCTAAGTTCATTCTTAAAACACATTTTACAAAACACAAGAAAGACAGGGAATATACACTACACCTATCTACTTTTTAACATGTAGGAGATTACCAGCTACTCTTTCACCATCTTTTCAGTCAGATTGTCTTAGGACTCACACTGTTATCAACAAACTAACAATGACAACTGAAGCACATTCCATGAAAGGTGGCTATCTAGTTCAATCCAAAGAAATCACTGCTCAGTGTTTTGTGCACATTCTAAAAGAAATTTGTGGTCAAGCAAAAATATCTCCCGTGGTCTTTTCCAAATGTCACATAGACCAATGAACATTTGATTGAGGTTAATGTTAATGAAAAAAAAATAAATTTCAAGTTTATTTCATTGAAATTAATCTGTTTAAATAACTACAAGTGACAGCAAACTGTTGTATTAGGTACAGCCTTTCTAAAGAAACAATGACTCAGAGCCCAAAAGAAAGTATACAAGTTAAATTATGTACTTTTCATGGAAGAAAACAACATAGCCTTGAGAAAGGTGGATAAGTTATTATGCCCCAAGTTAGATGGCCTTGTGATGCATAAACAGGCACCTAGCACCAGCCTTGATATGAAGGGACACATGTCTGGGTCATCCTGTAGGAAGGAAGAACAGCACCTGTCACCATGGTCTCCTGTCTCTATCCAGGGATGTGGCCACTTGTCTTCTTGTTTCAGGGGTTTCGGCTCAGTTTGTAGGTTTATCTTCTATGCTTTGATTTTCTTATTAGCCTTCCTTTCTGTTTACTCACTTTAGCTTATAATAAATGTGTGGGTTTTTACATAATTGAATTTTATTAGTCTTTAATTTTAGCATGTTTTAAAATGCATTAGCACTAAAATTTGTTTCAATGTCAAATGTTTTAAACTTTAAAAAATATTGGAAGTATTATGTGAAACAAGTATGATGTAGGAGTGAGGTATGTTTGCTCTGTTGTCTTCAATATTGCGAATGAAATTTGGCAGCTGAGTATCATATCTTTGTGATGTGGAGAAAAAAAATAAGACAAAGTTTCATGTTATAATGGTGGCTAGCTAAAAGGTTTTGTATTGTCCACGATGGCTTTGAAGTTACAGTAATCCTTTTGCCTCTAATTTAATGCTCTAAGCTAGCTGACATGAAAATCTTATTTTTATTACATATTTATTTTCTATGTGTTTATTGCTTTTCAAATCATGTATAAGTATAATAATGATTGGACCCCTATATTTTATACTGTTTTTTAGATGAGAGCCACACAGATTGCCTCCTTCTATTCATAATGTATTCACTTTAGGTCCATAGGATTGAATTGCTGACCTCCCCTTCCAGTGGGACAGGTTTCTAGTGATAGAATTCTTAACCACCTATCCCTCCCCAAATGCCAAGCCAAATAACGGATGGTAGTAAGGGATAAGGGCACTTAGGTATTTTAACTTCCAGACATCTCTTTTTTGGGGGATTTTAAATAAAATTGGCTCATTAGACAACTTAGATGTAGAAATAACTTCATTGTCTGTCCGATATCTCCTTGGCTGGCTGATACTAGTACCAAAGCTTTGCAGTTCATGCAATTGTCTTCTTTGCTGATCCATCACAGGAAGGAAGTCCTCTCTCTTTTCAGTAAGGTACCATCTCAGCTGGAAAGAGCTACCAGGGAGTATCATGAGGACCCACCTCCTGAAGCAAAGTAGATCCTGGTGAGGTTGTTGTTAGCCCACAAGAGTGTCATTCTTCCGCCCACATTCCTTTTAATTTTTCTTCCTTTCTGGTGTCATCCCACTCTTTTGGCCATTAGCTATTTCAGTGAGTCACTTCTCAGCTATTTCACCCAACTCAGAAAAAGCAGCTTCGACTGTTTTGAAGGCCACAAAAATAGCAGATCAAAAAGAGAATATGGGACATTATTTTTGTTCTATGATGTCATCAGTCAATCAGAATCCAGATTTCCACATGCCGTTTCCAGGTCCGTTAGGGTGGTGGAATTTTCCCTGTCTGGCCTTGACAGTGTGTTTTAGAATCATTAGTTCTTCTCAGAATAGTTTTTCCCACAGCAAAGAGTTGCTGACTTAGAAGGAATGTGTTTCCAAAGCAAGTGGGGGCACAACTGGCCTTTGTGGGGAGAGATGGAGTCTGGTCCTCTTTCCTTGGAAGTTTGCTATGCAGCCAATCAGTGCTCCTATGGCATCTATTTCTAGCCAGCAGTTTTTCTGTACATGTACTGGCTTACAGAGGTTTTAAGAGACACCTTCCCAGAGTACAGATTGTTTTAAAGTTTAACTTTCATCCAAACATCTATTTTAATCCTTGGCAAAGTAGCTATTCTTTTGAAATGGAAACTTGTGGGTAAATGTCAAGAAAACTGTGAAACTATTTGTGTCATATTTAAAACATTCACATTCAGTTAAGCCCAATTCCACCTCAAATCTATTCAACTCTAGGAGCTGCTTAAAGTAGGTGGAATGTTGAGGCTTGCCTTCATAAGCCTTTGTCCCTCAGTAAACTATGGAATGCTTGTGGGTTATTTCTCTGTTCCTTGTAACCTACTTACAAGTAAGGAAAGTAGGCAGGGAGATTGGAAGTTTAGCGTTCAGCAAAATTGCCTTGAAATATGAAACCAAAAGCCCGAATGATTGATTGGGGGAAGATTTCAGTAAATGATACTCGAATTAAAACATTAAGCGAGTGTCTTGAAGCAAAAATTACATGTCTACATGCAATTTATCCCCTGAAATGGAGTTTTAAAAATAAGATGAAGTAAAGATCTGTCTCCACATGCCTTGAGATACAGGTAGACAACACGGGCATTCTTTTCTCCTTTCTCCCTCCCCCCACACCCTGCCTCTAAATTGAACACCTGTCAGATTTTATTTCCTTTCATTTCTTTGACTTGTCAAGAGGAGAAAGGTCACAAGTGATCAGCAGCTCTTACTGTTTAACAGACAGAAGCCTGTAATTGAGAGTAATTCCTGTGCAATTTGGTAGGTAGGGGCTATGTCAGAGTGGCTTTCAAACGCTGAGCAGGCAGAGAAGTGCTAGCATTCTGTAAGTGAATCAACTGTATTCACCTGGCTACAGATCATTTTTGATTTTAACCAAAATGCACCAAGCTGTAGTGTTCACATTAATGTCTTTCTCTGAGAAGAATAGAAGTGTAATTTATTTTTGCCTCTACTGGAGGGCCCTGCAGCTAAAAAGCTGTAGCCTAGAAATTCTGGTTATGAAATTCCGCACTTCTAAGAAGAAAAATTAGTTTATTATTATTTCTTTGTCAGAGACATTTACATTCCTGTTTAAGATTGAAACTCTGTGGTGGTAAGTACACATATCTCACCTCAAAGAGAGAGAGTTTACTCTTGAGTGACCATTGGCCAGGAACTCTTATTTATGCTGCTCTGGAAAACATGTTCCATGGTGGAAGTGGTTATGTGGGATTGTATTAGTTACAAAGCAAACAAAGTCATAATTTGGAGAATTTAACAAACAAATTGGTGGGGACCACGGTGTGTAGGTCACAGCAAATCAAAGACAATTCTGTTGCAGAATTTTGGTTGTTATCTGATGAAATTCTTAGCTTTTGAAAGGTGGAAGTCCATGGTTTTCTACGAATACATATTAGAGGTTTTGATAGTCATAGGCTGTTAGGGCAGACATGGTGGTAGGCAATGGATAGCTATGAAAGGAACTAAAACTAGCTCAAGATAATTTGGCTCAGGTCTACAACATGTTCTTCACCCCACAGTCATTTGGCCTTTTGAGGTCTCTAACACAGATGTGTAAAACTTTCTCCTCTCCCCACAACCTTCTCGTTTATAGCAGAGATGAAAATCGTGTGTGTCTCCTTTAGCAAAGTTAGATGTGAGTTGCAAGGTCTTCTATCACAGTGGAGAATAGATGATGATGTAATTTAAAGGTGTTTTAGAAGTGTTTGGATTGATTTCTTTATAAGACTATGCTCTTTTGAAACTGGAAGGGTAGAATGAGGTCTGCTCTCTGCTCATGTAAACTCTAGAAAACCATTCCTGTCTCCAAAGTTTGTGCAGTTCTTAATTGTTTCAAAGCAAGGCAGAAACTAAAGTGAACCTTTCAGGAGAACACGAGTTCATTGAATTCAAATTAATGAACTTTATATAGCAGAAAGTGATTTTGAATTATATATGTAAAATTTCATAATATGCATCATAAGCATAAGTATACAAAATAATCTGTTTATTTTCTCCCCAAAATGCTATCTACATATAAGGAACCTGAATCTCATTTTTCTTTAATGTATTTACAATATATAAAGAAATTGCCAAGACCTCTTAGGCCACCAAAACCTATTATAGCCTGACATTCTATGGCTCATGTTGGGCTGAAATTAGCAAACACTGTTGACAATAAATATAAACAGACCATGTCCCATGTCATGTCAAAACATGTATTTGGATTTTACAAAACTCCATGTAATCCATAGGTATCATTTTAACACTGTTCCTAGGATATATGGGATCATTCCACTTTGAGAAACCTTTTTTCCATATTTTCATTTGATCAGTATTCATCCTACAACAATAACATATATGCATCTTCTTGAGTAGGAGAAATTGTAATTTTCAGAAGCATGACTTGAACCACAAACAGAAGAATGGTTAGCAGTTATGATTGGTAAGCCTGTATTATTTCACACTTAGAGGAGAGATGCAAATGAATGAATTAAATTAGGAGCACAATTTTCTTCTTAAATCAGTATTTCTACCTGTCAGAAGCCAGACCAAAGTGCATTATTCTTAATAGACTGTGATTTGTGTTGAAATAGGACAATAAATCTGTTTATTTAAATTTATTTGCTGCTTGGGGTTCAGTTGTTCTGACTTCGTGCATGAACAGAGTGGGCATAATAGAATGGGCTGGCGATACAGCAGAATGCCATTTAGTAAGTGATCACACACTATCTAGACTGAAGACTGATTACCAGCGAGATGAGTTCCCATGCATTACATTCACTATTTTACAATGCAGCGTTCCACAGAAAACCCACGAGTTCTGATGATGCCAGCAGTGGAGTGATAGTCTGTCTTCATGCCTCATTTAAAAAATTTCTTGCAGACTTTGGTTCTCAGAGGACAGATTTTTCTCTTGAATTTCCTCTTCATCCACTTCAATTGTGTATTACTTGTGATAATTCTATCTACTTTCTTTTCTGATTTCATGAAGGTGATTTAATGACAGGCTCCAGTCATCAAGTCTGGTGTTGACTTCAGGTGACAGTAGGGGGTTTCAGATTTTTACAGGCTGACTCCAGTGAGAGGCTTTTGTTTTGTGTTCCCAGGCCATCCTTGGTAAACATATAGGACAAATAATTACAAATGGAAAAACAATCTGTGCCATTTGATCCTGCAGAGATCCCTCTAGAAGATGGTAAGTTTGCTTTGACCTTGTTTTCATTTAGGCATTCTAGGTGGGCTCAAATCCTGATCTCTTCAGGTCAGCTTCTATGAGATAGTACACTATGCCGTAAAGACAAGAAGTCGTGAAGGGAAATGATGACACACCTTTAATGAGGTACACACATTACAGGCAGCTAGGGAAAATTCCCATCTCCCTTACTTTGCGGGAGTGTGAAATGTTTGTGAGGATATGAACAGATAGTCATATTGGTTTTTTAAAAATCCTACAACCTGCATAGAAAATTCATAGGCAGAGAAACTTTCCACTGTCTTTATAGTTCTACTCTAAATCATCTTCTCTGGTCTTGATATTCCCATGCCTCCTCTCTCTTTGATAACAGAGTATGAGACCCACCTCTATCAGGAGGAATCAGTGGTTATGAGACACCTAGGAGATGCAGAATGTGGCGGTACATCCCAACTGCATTATGGTCATCCCCGGGCTCTCCACCTGGCCTGCCCACACAGTGGCCACAGTGAGGCCAGCCATTATCTCGCTGCTTCAGCCTTAAAGTTGAGCCTTCCTCTTTTCTTGGTTTTCAATAGTACAGAACATTTTTAAAATTTGATTGTTTTTTAATAATATGTTTTGCTATGATGAACTTTTTAATGCAAATTCAGTCATTCTTTGACAAGGTCACAAAGGCAACAAGATATAAAAAGAAAAAAATTTCAACAAAATGGTAGTAGAATAATTGGATATACAGTGCACAAATATAAACCTAGACATGTCCATTTATTAAGATTAACAATAGACTACAATGTAAAATAATACAATTTAGAAGGAAAAAAATGGAAGGAAAATCCACAGAGTCTTGGGTTTGGTGATAAATTTCTGTATATAACAGCAAAAATGGAACACATGGCAGAAACATCACTATGTGGAGCTTTACTAAGACAATAACTTGGGCTCTGAAGAAGACATTAAGAGAAAAGAAAGTTAACATAGACTAAGAGAATAGAAGTGGAGAGACAAAACCCTGAGAAATGGTAAGGACTTGGATCTTTCATAGCTGAAGAATTTATAAAAGAACAAGTTATTTTAAAGAAAAGCAAATGCTGTGAGTTGATACCTCATTATAAAAGATACACAGATGTAGGTTGTATGAAGAGATGTGCAGGAGCACACACCAACAGTGAGCCTGAGGTACCACACACATACTAGAATAGACATACCTAAGAAAATGGATTGAGACATCACTAGGAAGCTACTAGATTGAAAAGAATTCTCAGGTTGTTTTGGAGAATGTCAAAATCACTGGTTGCTTTATAAGACAATTTTGCTCTTTCTTGCAAAGCTAAACATAGGTTTGTCATAAATTCAGTCATCATGTTCCTATCCAACTGGTATGAGAGCATATGCTCTCACCCAAACCTACACAGGAATGTCAAAGGCAGAAGGAAAATAAGCAAATTGTGATGCAGCTGTATGCTAGGAAATTATTAAACAATTAAAAAGATGAGTTCTTACTATACGAATAATAAATGCAGGTGCTACCTAGCTAAAACCATCCTGAAAAAAATCAACATATTATGTGACACCAATTATAAGAATTTTTGATACAAATAACACCTTGATGATAGAAACATATCAGGGGTTGCCAGAGCTTTGGGGCTGAGGCACAGCAGATGAAGGACGGAGTGGGACTGTTGTGTCATGCTGTTAGGATGGACACATGACACTCTACTTTTTCACAGACCTTGAGAATATACAGTTCAGAGTGTGCATTGTAATTTGTGGAGACCAGAAATAATTTAGGAGCTTAGTAGGCACTTCCTGGAAGAATAATGTCACAGGACAGTGTAACTCCAGATCTCTGATGAATTTGGTCTAAGATCTCCAGGCCTGAAACCATGACTGGCCTTGAGCTCTAGATATACACCTTTTCCCCATGCCTGCCTTTGAAGGCTAATTGCTAAATTCCACATATAAGAGGTTAACACCAATAATTAGTGAGAGATTAGAACACTTGTAAACAATACCTTGTAATAAAAATAATTTCAGTGTGGTCTTTTTCTTTTCAAAAATATTTAAAATTCTCTGTTCATTGTAGAGACATTTTCTTTTTTATTTTTTTAATAATTTATTTTTTATTTATTTAAGTTACATCTCAATCACAATCCCCTCCCTACTCCCCCGTCCAGTCCCATCCACCCTCCTCCACCTCAAACCCCCATCTTCTTCCCTTCTTTTTTTTTTTTTTTTTTTTTTAGTTTAAGGTATTTCTTTTTTCCCCCCAACAGCTCTCCCTTTCAGTCCAAAAAATGGTTCTTTTTCTTATAACTATAAATACAATACAAAACAACAGAAATAAATAGGCCACGATTATGAGTTATATGGCTTAGCATACATTCCCAATGTCCAGTCCGTATGTATTTGGCACCTGACTTTAACATTCTACTATCTAACCATCTCTATGAGTTTAAAGTTCTATATCTAACTCAGCCTTCATACTAACTTGCCTCATAATTTTAAAAATATCTTCTTAGATCCAGAACACCCTCTTGATTCCTAAACAACTCAAAATTTAACTATGAGACTCTAGCTATCTATTCTTCAACCACCTCAGAGACCTGAGAGGGATAAATATATATGATTATATAGGAAGTGCAGGGCCTGCAGCTTCCAAAACTAAAAAATGACATACCAGTGGCTGCCTGGACAGTTCCCATTTTCTCTCCATACATTACAGCATCAATCTTCAGCCATTTGGCCCCATTTCTCTGACAGACATTGATTGTACAACAGGAATTATGAAGGACTTACCTACCCTGTCTTGGCAGAGCTAGGCTGTCGACTTATCTGCTTCCAAGTTTTGTCCTTTTTGGACAGAAGTCTGTCTACAGTTGAAGCAAGGGGTTTTTCTTGCCAAGAGAAAGGCTTACCAACAATTCAATCATCCCCCACTGGAGATTCTTCGATGCTAATCTTCTACTTGGAGTAGAATAGGGGGTGCTGTCAGGAACTGACATGTCTCCATATCAAAAAATCTTAAGTTAAGAAAACATCTTTGAATGCCATATTCTGCAGATCTCTTGAGGTTTTTGAAGATGCCCTATCTATCTCTTATATTTAGATAAGCAAATATTGCTAGTCTCTTAGCAACTTGATTTCTGAGTAGCTTAGAAAATAACTGTGATAGACTGTTATAGTAACTAACAAAATGACACGTTTTCATGACTATTAGTTTCCGTTTCTTAATTATCCAGTTTATGTCGGTTGGTAGCAAGAGGTCAAAACTTGACATTTCATTTTTAAGTATTACTACGAACAATACCTTTAAGAAGCGTTACCCTTAATTTTGTATCAATATACAAAGATCAGTACCAATGTGGCCAAATATAATCTCAATTTTGTATCAATATACAAAGATCAATACCAATGTAGTCCAATACAATCTTAATTTTACATCAATATACAAGGGTCAATACCACTGTGGCCAAATATAATCTTAATTTTGTATCAATATACAAAGATCAATACCGATGTAGCCCTATACAATCTTAATTTTGCATTAATGTACAATGATCAATATCAATTTAGCCAAATATAATATTAATTTTGTATCAGTATACAAAGGTATAAGGCCATATTCAATAATCTGTCCTTTTTTCTTGATCTTTCCTATACTATGTCTATGTCCCATTTTTCTCAAGTCTGTTCACTCCTATATAGGAGAGAAAGAAGGATACAGAAAAGAAAAAGAGAGAAGTCCCTGGATCTAACTTCCAAAACCCATTTAACAAGACCATTTAACAGCTTGTAGAGACATTTTCAACCACGCCACACAAAGATAAATCCCGGTCATGAGAATCTGTTGTGGTCTGAATGTATAAAACCTAACTAAAGAGAGAGACAGAGTCTTTTGATAAGCAACTGGGAATAAATGTAGTCTGTAAAATTAAACACAAGACAAACTTGGATCATTACCCAGTAGGTGAAATGATTTTCCTTAGGATTATGGATTAAAATTTTGAAACATCTAGGTAGGTGTGTATATGTATGTTTCCTTGACTGTCTATCTGTGTGTCCCTCCATCCATCTGTCTGTCTAGACTTGGGTAATTAAATAAATATATGGCATGTAATTCCTGAGAATTAGCCTCCACAGTGTTATCGGGATAGGTAGGATATTACAGAAAAGTGGAAATACCCTTGGCTAACCATGCAGTGATAAATTAGGTTGGTACTCTCTAACTCTGTTCAGCCTAGTATAGACCCTAATGATTGATCTAGAGGTATCTATAGGCACACTCATGCACAGAACTAATGATTGATCTAGAAGGACATATGGACACACTCACTACTGCATTTTCTTGTCCTATCAGCCGAGACCCTTGGAAGCAATGAATACACTGATACCCAGCTCTTAGTTTCCAATATCATTTTACCACTAACGTAATCAAAGCTCTTTGTAGATACACCGCATTCCAGGACTGGGGAAGAAAGCATAGAATATATACCTCGAGTATTTTATGGTGTCAAGCAAGAACATTTGAAAAATCCAAAATGATGAAAGTATGTGAAAGGGCCATGTTTGCTAATTCAAGGAGTAAGTATAGATGGGTCATGTTGAGTCACAAATATTTTTGGATTATAAGCCAAAGACCTTTGTTTCCCTAGGGAAATGAATAAACTATTGAGTAAAGAAACAAAAGGAGAACAGTTCCGTGAAGGAGAATTCAGATAATTAACATAGACTACTATGTAACATAATAATACTTTCCACCTGGAAGTATTGATGGTCACGCTTCTTCATATTAAGAGCCATGAGGACTAAGGGCGCCATCTTTTCTGTTTTCAGTAGGTGGGGAGCCGTGGCATCATTGATACAATCTCCTTCGTTGGAGAGGAACTGGCTTGATTTTCTTAGGCTGGAATTTTCTACTTTCTACTGCCACCCACACACACAGAGAGAATAGAGGGAAAATGGAGTAACTCACTTGAACAAACTTTTCAGAAGTAAAGAAGCCCACCAAGATTTTGCCTAGCAAGTAGCTGCAGCTATATATGAAGGGGAGAAATCTGCTGACATGTCTTGCACTATTTAAAGGTGTTAATGGGCCTGGTTTTGGCAGAGCTTGTGGCTGGTAGAATTGCTGGCTTCAGACCTGCAGTGAAAACCTGCTTATCCCAGATGAACCTAGCTCGATGTGTCTGTCTTTCCGTGGGCATTCTGGTTGTCCATCTGTCTGTATACTCCCAGAATTCAGACTTCACTTCTCACAGGAGCAGGTATAGGAGGGATGTTCCCTGGGAGCTGAGGAGTTGCTGAGGCCCAGCCGTATAAGGGACCGTAGGGACACTGAGGGGAAAATAGAAGCTATATATCAAAGGTAGAGAATGCTCCATTCATTTGGAATGCAGTATAGGATGAATTAATAAACAGGAGTTAAAATATAATAAGGGATATGAGAGTGTCAGGGTGAAGTCATGTGATTTGATTTGTAAGTGCTGAAGAATCATGTAGATGAAAAGTAATATCATTGACATCTGAAGAAAGGCGTTGGGAGTATTTTACCTTATTTACAAGAGGCCAAAGCAGGGTGCTGTGCAGGGACTTTGTGCTTTAATTCCCATTATGACACAAATGTTTTGTACTTTTCCTGTTTTTCTTCCTTTAGTTTTCCTTCCCATCCCTCTTGTCCCCTCGTCCCTCCTCCCCTCCCTTCTTCTGTTCTGTGCTTCCTTCCTTCCACATCCTAGATCTGATATAGTCCAGGCTGTAATTGAATTTTCTGTTATGAGGAAGACTTTGACCAACCCATCCTCTTGCCTCCACCTCCTAAGCGCTAAGAATACAGGAATACGTCATCTTGCCCTGTTTCAAAAGATGTTGTGGACTGAACACAGGGTTTTGTGCATGCCAGGTAAGCATTTTACCAACATGGTCTCTGACATCACATGGGGCTGGGACTCTCAGCCGGTTAGCTGTATGTTCTTGGGAAAATTTCCTTATTGACGTGGCCACATCTGCAAATGAGGATCATACGCTTCATACGCTGTCACTGTAGGGATACTAGAGGCTTACGTGATTTTCACGGAGGGTTTTATTTCTCATCTTTTAGCTTCTTAGTAAATGGCATCCAGGTGGTATTTTTACTCACTGTAATTGAAAGAGACTGATTTTTCTCTCTAAATTCTATTTTAAAGTGGGAGCTAAATTTTCAGATTATCTAATAAGAATAGATGCTTTATTTAAAATATGTTGAGTTCTTTAAATTTTGTGAATGTTGTATATGCTAAATAATAATCAGCTTGATTTGCTTTGTCTGATTTCTAGTGTATTGATTCAGAAAGAATGTGACCTTCCCATCTGGTTCTTTGAAGTACAGATTTGACTAAAATCTGAGATACCGTATTTTATTGAAATTCTAAAATAAATAAATAAATAAATGCATGTTACTTTTTCACAAACATTAGCATCAATTCAGAAATGAGGACTTCTCTACATTTTTTACAACATGCACTTCACTTTTTCTAATTAAGAATTAGGAAATTAAGAAATCAAACACATATCATCTTGCCAGACAGAAATGGTGTGAAAGTTACAAGAAATAGTGGTGCTCTGCAGAGGCTGCATGTTGACTAGTTCTTGCAATAGAAAAGCAGCCCATGGCCAACACAGGCCCTGCCTGGTTCTGTCATCCTGAGAATTCCTTCAGCTCTGTTTGCATCACTTTCAAGACCTCAGATTGGGGTGAGTGCGAAATTAAGAGCAGCAGGTGGCCTGTGATTCTGACAATCCCCAACCATCCTGTCATGTTTTAATGATTCTCTTGCAGGTGTGAAAAGTTTTTTTTTCCCTCCTCTTTTTATAACTTTAACATAAGCACCAGTTGGGTTATTTTGGTTGCAAGAGCATGGTATACTTTTCTCTTTTTCATTTAAAAATTGACTCACTTTTCCCCCTTGATTTCCCTAGCTGCAAAGTCACTTCAGTGTGACCTTGCTCATTTTCTGATGGAGGGACTTTGCTTTTGTCAAGCTTTCCTTTCAGTTCTGTTGGTTGTCTAAACCTCACTCATGACCTCTCTGGAAGGCTGTCTTCCCCAGTCATGTGATAATGATTGTGGGAGTTTCCACTGGCCACACTTGTATAGCATCAACCATGTGGAGAGGGTACCCCAGGTTAGTACCCTGCTTTTCAAAGAAGTTAGAATTATGGCTCAGAGTCCATTGGGAATTGACTTGACTTCATGTCTAATGTGTGTGTGGGTGTGTATATATGTACATGCATGTGTGTATGTGTATGTGTGTGTGTATGTGTGTATGAGAGAGAGAGAGGTGAGAGAGAAAGCGAGAGGGAGGGAGGGAGGGAGAGAAAGAGATATACTGCAAAATCATTGTCTACTAGTTCTTCTCTTGCAGCTTAAGAAAACAGAGTAATCAGTGTGGCAAGACCAAGCAAGGTGCCAGCAATGTGTAGGAGAACCCTGTGTCCCACTGTCTTCTGATCCATGGTGTGAATGTGGGCCAACACCTTGGATGCTTCCAGTCTTTAGGTGCCTGACAATTCAGGAAGGCTGTTTTCTCTGGTACCTCACCTGTGCACACCTGCATTGTCACTCAATCCCTGAAGTTTTATAGCTGTGAAGATTTCTTCCCACATATTCTTCTGTCTCCACAGGCACACAAGAAGGCTTGTCCTGAGATCTTCCGCATTGAGACAACTTGTTCTGTCATTGTTTCCCAAGTGATGGGCCAGAGAACAAGTTGGCTGTTTTAAGAGTGTAATCTAATTACCTTAGCAGACCTTTGGAGACAGAGAACAGCATTCAGGACAAATATTTCAAAATGGCTCTGATTTGCATTCTGGATAGTGAATTGATCTCTCTGTGACCCAGGGAAAAGAGCATAGCCATTTCAAACATCCCTGCCCTGTTCCCTGTTGGCCTTGTGACCCTCTGTGGGTTGTGTGAAGAAGCTGAACTTTGGTGTCTGTTCTGTGAAAGAGAATAATAACACCTACCAGAAAGATGTTTTGAGGATTGACTGTGATGGAAAACTTCTTAATAGCCTATACTCACCCTGCTGGTGCCAATGAATGCTACTGCTTTCCTTGCTTCTTTTTAAGCCTATAAAAAGGTAATTCTAAGAACTCTTTGGTCTCTTTCTTATTTTTTAAAAGTCTATCTCGGAGCTGCCCGAGAGTATAATTAGCTTCAGGGATGCGCCAGTATTTCCTGAAGCATACAGTTCACTCAGTTCATTGGGGCTTTACAGATGGGATGATTGTAGATGTTTTATAGAAAAAGCAAAGAAAGAAAAATGATCCTAAAACCAACTACATTGGGAAAATACTGTGGACAAAGTGAACTTTTGTTGATGAGGAACTTCTCAGAGAGTATAATGTTTGCAGTGTGGCAAGTTTGCAGGCAAAGTATTCACTGTCCAGAACTTGCTTGCTTGCTTTGTTTTCTGTTTTTGTGTTGAGACAGCATCTCACTGTATAGCCCTGGCACTCTCTGTGTAGACCAGGCTGGCTTCAATCTTCTAGAGATCTACCTGTCTCTACCCTCATGTCCGGACAGAAATTCATTATTTTAAAGCAGTCTCTGAAAGCTTTTCTTCAAGGTGCATCTTATAGGGATACAATGTTGAGTAATAGACAGATCTGGCATG
Organism: Lophiomys imhausi; assembly: GCA_907164525.1. Taxonomy (NCBI): domain Eukaryota; kingdom Metazoa; phylum Chordata; class Mammalia; order Rodentia; family Muridae; genus Lophiomys; species Lophiomys imhausi. Next base: position 1,105,892 of record CAJQZJ010004687.1, on the reverse strand, counting down.
AAACACACAGTTTGTGTGTTGAATGCGGTGTTATTTAAAACATGGGTTTACAAAATAAATCTGACTCCATTGTGCTAGTAGTTCTTAACAGCCCCTTGTCCCTGCTTAACCATTTGGGAAGGTTATAGTTCTTCAGTGAAAATATGTGAGTTGGCCTTAGGTGGTACAGTGATGATGAGAGTAGAGATCCAGAAGCTCATTCGTGGGTTTGACACTAGTTAGTCAGGAATCCTTCCCGAGTTCTCTGAAATACTGTCCTTCCTTAGTAGACATTTCTTCTTTTAGCATTTTATTCAATAGTTTATTGAGACAGTTCATATTAAATGTCACACTGGCTGCTAGTTGGTGTGAAATGAATGCTATTCTTTATTTCCATAGTTAGGATATCAGTCTTCAGCTGTGCTCTGAACTCTCTTTTGTGCTGGTGTATTCCTCTTCAGTCCCAGCACTGAGGTGACTGAGAAGGTAGAGGCAAGAGTTCCACTCAAGCCTAGGCTAACCAATAAGATGAGACCTTACCTCAAAATAAAGCAAGCAAAAACCCAAATACAAACAACTTTCTCGCCTACAGCAGCTTCCCTTTGGTAAGATTCAGCTTGTGTTTGTACACCAGCAACTAAAAGTGGCTGAGGTCCTTTTGCCTTGTTGGGTTCCAGCTCTCTCCCTGAATACGTTACCTAAGTGGTACTGTGAAAAAGTCCACCTTAATGACAACCTTTTTGAAGAAGGGAGAAAAAAAAAGTCTTGGTGGAATGATAAGTTTCCAGAACTTTAAAGAGATGAGTGCTGGTAGGTTGGGATTAATTACACAGACACTGAAAGCCAAAGTAATAGTGATCCCTGGGAAAGTGGTTCCAAAAGCACTCATCTTGCCTTGCTGAGGAATGCTGTGAAAGCCATTGCTTTCAACAAACCCCTCCTGAGGCGTGGCTGTCACAAAGTGGAATCTGTCTCCTGCCCAGCCCCTGAACGCTTCTCCAGTTTGCTCTACTGCTCATGGGAAGGTGCTATATGCGGAAGCACGGCTGCTACTCAGTTGTTTTTGTGTTTAGTTTGGAATTACAGTGTTGAGGAGATATTGATCACAAGGCATTTCTCGGAGCTACCAATATCCGTGTGAATGCTTTATTTGTATAACAGCTGGTTGTGTGAGCACATATACCTAGCTTTTCCTTTTTGCTCAATTAAGTAATGGTGTCTTCCAATTCTAAAATAGGTCCCTCCCTCCCCTTGCTTTTTCTAGGTGTGGCGTGGATTATTGAATCACTTCCCTGGACTTTAGCTCTCCTTCCCCTTTCTCTATTAGTTACTGTAACACAACTTCTTGCATTATGCATTTGTACTTTCTAGGGAGCCCAGCTGTAACTTGTGACATTCTATTAAGTCCCCCAAGCTCCTTATGCCCTGCCATGGCATGTACTCATCTGGTATTTGAATTTCGTCACTTCCCCCCAGAACACCCATGTCCTTACGCACGTTTACTGTCCTCCCACACTTTGTATACTTTATTTCCCTTCTTCCCATTTCCAGTCTTTTAATTTAAAATTTCAGCCTTTTTCCCCAATTTTTTCTCTTCGATTTTTTTATTTGTCTTTTCTTTTTTTCCTTTATTTTTTATTTCTTTAAGTTACATTTAAATCGCACTCCCCTCTCTATTCCCCTCCAGTCCCACCCTCTTCCCCCTTAAACCCCCATTCACTTCCCTTTTTTTTCTTTATTTTTTATTTCTTGAAGTTACATCTCAATCACAGTCCCCTCCCTATTCCCCCTCCAGTCCCACCCTCCCACCCTCAACCCCCCATCCTCTTCCCTTTTTTTTTTTATTTTAAGTTTAAGGTATATCTTATTTCCCCCTACAATTTCCCCTTTCAGTCCAACAAATGGCTCTTTCTCTTATAATAATAAATACAATACAAAACAACAGAGGTAATTAGGCCACAGTTATGAGGGTTATATGGCTTAGCGTACACTCCCAATGTCCAGTCCATATGTATTTGGCACCTAACTTTAACATTCTACTATCTAACCATCTCTATGAGTTTAAAGTTCTATATCTAACTCAACATTCATACTAACTTGAAACACAATTTTAAAAGCATCTTCTTAGATCTATAACACTCTCGACTCCTAAACCACTCAAAATTTAATTATGAGACTCTAGCTATCTGTTCTTCAACCAATTCAGAGACCTGAGAGGGATAAATATATCTGATTTTATAGGAAGTACAGGACCTGCAGCTTCCCAAACTAATGAATGACATGCCAGTGGCTGCCTGGACAGTTCCCATTTTCTCTCCATACATTACAGCAACGATCTTCAGACGTTTGGCCCCGTTTCTCTGACAGACATTGATTTTACAGCAGGGGTTATGAAGGACTTACCTACCCTGTCTTGGCAGAACTAGGCTGTCGACTTACCTGCTTCCAGGTTTTGTCCTTTTTGGACAGCATTCTGACTACAGTTGGAGCAAGGGGCTTTTCCTACCAAGAGATAGGCTTGCGACTAATTCAGTCATCTCCCTCTGGAGATTCTTCGATGCTCATCTTCTACTTGGGGTAGAATAGGGGGTGCTTTCAGGAGTTGGTATGTCTCGATATAAAAAAATCTAAAGTTACGAAAACATCTTTGAATGCCATATTCTGCAGATCTCTTGAGGTTTTTGAAGAGGCCCTATCTATCTCTTATATTAGGGTAAGCAGATGTTGCTTGTCTCTTAGCAGCTTTATTTCTGATTAGCTTAGAAAATAACTATAATAGGTTGTCATAGTACCTAACAAAATGACCGGCTTGCATAACTATTAGTTTGCATTTCTTAATTATCCTAAACAATTTATGACACTTAGTAGTAAAAGGCCGAAACATCACATTTCATTTTTTTTCTTTACCTCCTATCCCTTCCATCCCACTTCTCTGGGGTGGGGTGTCTTATATAACAGTCCCTCATCTCAGTTGAGAGGTCGTATGAGGGCCAAGAGCCTCCTCATTTATTGGGAGTCTTCGAGGCAATAGCACCAGTGAAAAGTGTCTCATTGCCTAGGAGAGAGAAATAAAAAACAAACAACAAGTAAGCATACAATAGATAAAAAAGACTAAAAAATAGAAAAAAATATAACTAATATATAAAAAATAAATAAAAAAATAAAAATAAAGAGTTTATGTCCAAGTTCCCTTTGGTGTGTTAGTTGTAGTATCAATACCTTCTACTATATAGCTAAAATCCTACTATAAGTGAATAGATGCCATATGCATCCTTCTGAGTCTGGGTTAGCTCACTCAGGATGAGCTTTTCTAGTTCCATCCATTTGGATGCAAATTGCATAATTTCATTGTTCCTGATAGCTGAATAATATTCCATTGTATAGATGTACCACAGTTTTTTAACCCATTCTTCGATTGAGGGACATCTGGGTTTTTCCAGCTTCTAGCTATTACAAATAAGGCTGCTATGAACATAGATGAGGAAACTTCCTTATGATTCCGTGAAGAGGCATTTGGGTGTATACCCAGAAGTGGTATGGCTGGGTCCTGAGGCAAAGCTTTTCCAAGTTTTCTAAGATATCGCCAGACTGACCTCCATAGTGGTTGCACAAGCCTGCACTCCCACCAGCAATGGAGTAGGGTACCCCTTTCTCCACACCCTCGCCAGAATGTGCTGTCATTTGAGCTTTTGATCTTAGCCATTCTGACAGGTGTGAGATGGAATCTCAGAGTCTTCTGGAGTTGCATTTCTCTGATTACTAAGGATGTTGAGCATTTCTTCAAGTGTCTCTCAGCCATTAGGGATTCCTCCTTTGTGAATTCTCTATTTAGCTCTGTCCCCCATTTTTTGATTGGATTATTTGGTTTCTTGGCATTTAATTTCTTGAGTTCTTTGTAGATTTTGGATATTAGCCCTCTGTCAGATGTGGGGTTGGTTAAGATTTTCTCGCAGTCAGTAGGCCAATGTTTTGTTCGAATGACAGTATCTTTTGCCTTACAGAAGCTTTTCAGTTTCATGAGGTCCCATTTATTGATTGTTGATCTCAGGTCCTGAGCTGTTGGTGTTCTGTTCAGGAAGTTGTCGCTTGTGCCAATGAGTTCGAGGGTTTCTCCCACTTTTTCTTCTAGTAGATTTAGTGTGACCGGCCTTATGTTAAGGTCTTTGATCCACTTGAACTTAAGTTTTGTACAAGGTGATAAGTATGGGTTAATTTCATTGTTTTACAAGTGGACATCCAGTTGGAGCAGCACCATTTGTTGAAGATGCTGTCCTTCTTCCATTGTGCCGTTTTGGCTTCTTTGTCAAAAATTAGGTGGCCATAAGTGTGTGGGTCTATTTCTGGATCTTCAATTCGATTCCATTGATCTACTGGTCTGTTTCTATACCAATACCATTCTGTTTTTACAACTATTGCTCTGTAGTACAGCTTGAAATCTGGGATCGTGGTACCTCCAGATGTTTTTTTATTGTACAGGATTGATTTAGCTAATCTGGGCTTTTTGTTGTTCCATATGAAATGGAGAATAGCTCTTTCCAAGTCTATAAAAAGTTGTTTTGGTATTTTGATAGGAATTGCATTGAATCTATATATTCCTTTTGGTAGGATGGCCATTTTTATTATGTTGATCCTACCTATCCATGAGAATGGGAGATCTTTCCATCTTCTAAAGGCCTCTTCCATTTCTTTTTTTCAAGGGCTTGTAGATCTTGTACAGGTCCTTACTTGCTTGGTTAGAGTTACCCCCAGGTACTTTATGTTGTTTGTGGCTATTGTGAAGGGGGTTATTTCCCTTATTTCTTTCTCTGCCCATTTGTTTGTTGTATAAAGAAGGACTTCTGATTTTTTAAAATTAATTTTGTATCCAGCCACTTTGCTGAAGGTGTTTATCATCTGTAAGAGTTCTCTGGTGGAATTTCTGGGGTTGCCTATGTATACTATCATATCATCTGCAAATAGGGATAATTTGACTTCTTCGTTTCCAATGTTTATCCCCTTGATCTCCTTTAGTTGTCTTATTGCTCTAGCAAGAACTTCAAGTACTATATTGAAGAGATATGGTGAAAGTGGACATCCTTGTCTTGTCCCTGAGTTTAGAGGAAATGCTTCAAGTTTCTCTCCATTTAATTTGATGTTTTCCAAGAGCCTGCTGTATATTGCCTTTATTATTTCAAGGTACGGTCCTTGTATGCCCGTTCTCTCCAGAACTTTTTGCATGAAGAGGTGTTGGATTTTGTGAAATGCTTTTTCTGCATCTAGTGAGATTATCATGTGTTTTTTTTTTTCTTTCACCTTGTTTATATGGTGAATGACGTTGATAGATTTTCGTATATTGAACCATCCCTGCATTCCTGGGATGAAGCCTACTTGATCATGGTGTATGATACTTTTGATGTATTCTTGAATTCGGTTTGCTAGTATTTTATTAAGTATTTTTGCATCTATATTCATGAGGGAGATTGGTGTGAAGTTCTCTTTCTTTGTTGGGTCTTTGTGTGGTTTAGGAATCAGGGTGACTGTGGCCTCATAGAATGAGTTTGGCAATATTCTTTCAGATTCTATTTTGTGAAAGAGTTTGAAAAGTATTGGTGTTAGCTCCTCTTTGAGGGTCTGATAGAATTCCATGCTAAAGCCATCTGGCCCTGGGCCTCTTTGGTTGGGAGCTTTTTAATGACTGTTTCTATTTCCTTAGGGGTTATAGGGCTGTTTAATCTGTTTATCTGATCTTGATTTAGCTTCGGTAGGTGGAATCTATGAATAAAATTGTCCATTTCACTTAAGTTTTCAAGTTTGGTGGACTATAAATTTTTAAAGTAGGATCCAAATATTCTCTGAATTTCCTCAATGTCTGTTGTTATTTCTACCTTTTCATTTCTGATTTTGTTGATTTGTGTTTTCTCCCTCTGTCTTTTAGTTAATTTGGCTAAGGGTCTGTCATTTTGTTGATTTTCTCGAAGAACCAACTCTTGGTTTCATTGATTCTTTGTATAGTTCTTTTTGTTTCTAAGTTGTTGATTTCAGCCCTAAGTTTGATGATCTCCTGCCTTCTGCTCCTCTTGGGAGTGTTTGCTTCTTTTTTTTTTTTTTTTTTTTTTTTTTACCAATTCACCCAGTTTAGCTGTTAATTCGCTAATATGAGCTGTCACAATTTTCTTTTTGAAGGCACTTAGTGCTATGAACTTTCCTCATAGCACAGCTTTCATTGTGTCCCATAGGTTTGGGTATGTTGTGTCTTCATTTTCGTTGGATTTTAAGAAATTTTTGATTTCGTTCTTTATTTCTTCCCTGACTCAGTGGTCCTGTAGTAAAGAGTTGTTCAATTTCAATGTGAGTGTAGACTTTCTGTTGATTCTTTTGCTATTGAAGTCCAGCTTTGTTCCATGGCAGTCTGATAAGATACAAGGGGTTATTTCAATTTTCCTGTATCTGTTGAGGCTATCTTTGTGTCCAACTATATATAGGTCGATTTTGGAGAAGGTTTCATGGGGTGCTGAGAAGAAGGTGTATTCTTTTGTGTTTGGGTGAAACGTTCTGTAGATATATGTTAGGCCCATTTGGTTCATGATCTCTGTTAGACTCATTATTTCTGTGTTTGGCTTCTTTCTTGATGATCTGTCCATAGTTGTGAGTGGGGTGTTGAAGGCTCCCACTATTAAAGTCAGGTGTGATTCTGATGCGTCTGCCATTGTATGTGACTTGGCCTTTTTCTCTTACAGCTTTTAATATCCTTTCTTTGTTCTCTACTTTTGGAGTTTCTATTATTATGTGGCAAGAGGAGTTTCCTTTCTGATCTAATCTGTTTGGTGTTCTGTAAGCCTCTTGGATTTTTACTGGCATCTCTTTCTTTAGGTTTGGGAAGTTTTCTTCTATGATTTTGTTGAAGATATTTCCTGGATCATGGAGTCGGGAGTCTTCTCTTTCCTCTATGACTATAATTCTTAGGTTCCGTCTTTTCATTGAGTCCTTGATTTCTTGGATGTTGTGGGTGAGAGATTTTTTAGCTCTCTCATCTTCTATGGATGTTGTACTGATTTCTTCCATCGAATCTTCCATGCCTGAGATCCTGTCTTCCATCTCTTGCATCCTATTTTTGATACTCACATCCCTAGTTCCTGTTCTCTTCCCTTGATTCTCCATTTCCTCTTTTAATTCTGACTGTGTTTTCTTTATTATTTCCATTTCTATTTTCATGTCTTGAATGGTATTGTTTGTTTTGTACCTTTCCTTCTCCAGTTTGCTTGTTTTTGCCTGGAGATCTTTCATTGCTTCATCCTTTTCCTGTTCAAGCTGAGTCACCTTGGCTTGGAGCTCTTTAATGGTGTTATTCGTTGTTTTGACTTGTAAAATTGTGGCTTCTTTGAATTCCTTCATAGTTTTAAGTTCTTCTTGAAGGGACTCTATCACTTTCCATAATGTAGAATTGTCATCGTTTTCATGTGTTTTAGTTGTGGTGAGGTGGTTTGGGCTGGACACAATAGCGTTGCTTTCTTCTGTTGGAGACATTTCGCTCTGTTTTTTTTTTTTTTTTGTCTGGGGCCTCTGGCCGTGTGGAATTTTTTTTTTTTTGCTGTCTTCTGGACTTGGGTCCAAAGGGGGTGCTTTTGTGTAGAATTCGAGTTGCCTTACTCCACCCCTATAAGGTGAGTCATTCAGCCCCGCCTCCCAGGTGGAGACGTAACTCATCCAGGTGGCGGAGCTGTGTACAAGTAAGCTCTGGTTCCCCGCCGGAAGGGCCCATACTAGTACAAAAGTCCAATATGCGACAGTTTCAAATATCTTTCATTTTGCCTGGGTTCCTGTAGCGGGTAAATCTGCAGTTCAGCTACAATAGCCTTGCCGCTTCTGCGGCTTGTAAACTGGTCAGTTTCCTCACAGACTGTGATCTGCAGTCTGAAGGCACTTTGCAACAGAGCTGAGCTCACTTCCAAGTGTCGCAACCTTTCACCAGATTGTTGGATCATCTGTGTGAGACATGGGAGTGCCCAGCAGGGTGGGGATTATCTCTGCGTGGGTTCTGAATCTGCCTGCTGGGTATTAGGTTGGAATTACCAGGAGTCTCTCCTGTTGGGGGATGGGTGATCCCGATTCCCAGGTCCAGCGGCTTCCTTGCATGTCCGAGAGTGGGAAGCAGCGTCCTGCACGGAGACCCTGGGTGGTTGGGTGAGATTTAGTGGGGGTCAAGCCATTTGTACAGCGTCCTGCAACACTCGCCGCCCTGTGACTGTTAACCCCGAAATCAAAATACGAGTGCGTAGGCCGCCGCCATCTTGGATCCTCCTTTTTGTCTTTTCTTTCCTTTCTTTTTTCTTTTCTTTCCTTTTCCTGACTTCTTTCTCTAGGTAGAGGGCTTCCATTTCCAGGGGAGTGGCATGAGAAGATCATAGCAGACCTTGCTGACTTAGGACCAGCCAGTACAGCTCTTTCTGTCAATCCAGCTTTCTGTTCAGCAACATCTAACAACACACATCTTTAGATGCCAGGGACCAACTGGGAAAACTGACTGTCCCAGGCTTCCAGATTCTTTTTTTTTTTTTTTTAATACTTTATTTGTATTTCTTCAAGTTACATCTCAGTAACAAACCCCTCTCTATTCCCCCTTCCTATCCCGCCCTTCCACCCTCTTCCGCCCAGAAGTTTCCCCTTTCAGTCCAACAGATGGTTCCTTCTCTTATAACAGTAAGCATTATACAAAACAATAGATATAAATATGCCACATTTATGAAAGTTAAATGGCCCAGTATACCTTCCCAATGTCCAGTTTATACAAATTTGGCCCCTGACTTTAACATTCTACTATCTAACCAACTCCATGAGTTTAAAGGTCTATATCTGACTCAACATTCATACTATCTTGCAACACACTTTTAGGAGTATCTTCTTAGATCTATAACACCCTCTTGATTCCTAAACAATTCAAAATTTAACTATGAGACTCTAGCTGTCTATTCTTCAACCACCTCAGAGACCTGAGAGGGATAAATATATTTGCTTATATAGGAAGTGCAGGGCCTGCAGCTTCCAAAACTAAGAGAGAACATACCAATGACTGCCTGGACAGTTCCCATTTTCTCTCCATACATTACAGCATCAATCTTCAGCTTTGGGTCCTGTTTCTCTGACAGACATTTGTTGTAGAGCAGGGATTATGAAGGACTTACCTACCCTGTTTTGGCAGAGTTAGGCTGTCGACTTCCCTGCTACCAAGTTTTGTCCTTTTTGGACAGCAGTCTGTCTGCAGTTGGTGCAAGGGGTTTTTTCATGCCAAGAGAAAGGCTTGCCACTAATTCAACCATCTTACAGTGGAGGTTCTTCGATGCTTATCTTCTACTTGGAGTAGAATAGGGGGTGCTGTCAGGTGCTGATATGTCTCAATATTAAAAAAAATAATCTTGATTTAAGATAACATCTTTGAATGCCATATTCTGCAGATCTCTTGGGGTTTTTGAAGATGCCCTATCCATCTCTTGTATTTAGATAAGCAAATGTTGCTTGTCTCCTAGCAACTTGATTACTGGGTAGTTTAGAGAATATCTGTGATAGACTGTCATAGTAGCTAACAAAGTGACATGTTTGCATGACTAGGAGTTTGTTTTAACTATCCTAGACCATTTTAGACGGTTGGTATCAAGAGGTCAGAGCTTCACATTTTATTTTTAAGTATCTCTAGGTATGATACAATTAGGAAGCGTTATCTTTAAATTTGTATCAATATACAAAGATCTATTCAATTGTGGTTAAATATACTCTTAATTATGTATCAGTATATATCAATATACCAAGATCAATGCCTATGTAGCCCAATATAATCTTAATATTACGTCCATATGCAAGGGTCAATACCATTGTGGCCAACTATAATCTTAATTTTGTATCAATATACAAAGATCAATACCGATGTAATCCAATACAATCTTATTTTTGCACAATAAACAATGGTCAATACCACTTTAGCCAAATAAACTACTAATTTTGTATCAATATACAAAGGTATAAGGGCATATTCAATAATCTGCCCCTTCTTCTTGGACCTTCCTGTGCTATGTCTATATCTCATTTTTCTCAAGCCCATGCACTCCTACATAAGAGAGGAAGAAGGATACAGAAAAGGAAAAGTAGGAATTCCCTGGGGCTAACCTCCAAAACCCATTAAGACAGGACCATTTATCAGCTTGTAGTCTCTTCCCCTACATATCAGAGTTTTCAGTTATCCTTCAAATAACCTAAAAGAAGGGCGGAGAAACACCTTCCCCATCCACTGGGCATGGGACGTCGCTCTCTTAAAGTGACTTCCTGCTGATTTGGGTCATAGTAGACCTGTTTGGGGCCCGAACCCAAATGGAAAAAATGATTAAAAATGTTAGAAACTCCTTTTATGTTCAGTCCTTCTTTTCTCAGCTGTTTAGATGACCTAAGGGGTTTATAGGCAGAAGCTGATCTTGCAGGCTTCACTGAGGTTCCTGCCGGGGTATTGTGTAGAGCTGAGCCCCAGTGACATTGGATTGCTGTGGTGGTTGCAGGCCCCCAATGGAGACAGCTATTGAGGAAGTCTGCCAGGCAGAATCAACTGGGTCACTCGTCTTCCTTGGTGCCTGATTCTGCTCTCTGCTGAGGATTCCTCTGTCTAGCCGTCCCCGGGCTCCCCTAATGGACGCTTCGATTCTCCTGGAACGATAAGAACAGAGCCCTGCCCCAATCCCAACCCTAGGACAATTGCCCTCTTTTTTTTTTTTTTTTTTTGGAGGGGGTGGGGGGGGCTAGGTAGTACTTCTCCTGAAGCAAATTTGGCCTTCTGACAACATACAAAGCGTTATCTTTCAATCCGGGTTAAAGAAGAAATCATTCTGTCACCTTGGAGCTAAACCAGCTCTAGTGTATATATTTTGAGGTCCCAAAGGACAATCTGCCTGCATCAAGAAGGCCTATTGTAAGTAGCCTCCAAACCTAGGTCCCTCCAAATCCCATGTGTGTGTCTCTGAACTCTAATTATTGGGATCAGGGACCTGTGTTTCCCATCTGAAGGGATCAAAGATGTGTTCCACCACTCCTGGATCGAAGTCTTTCTCTAATTAGAGTTTACCCTGCATCAGGCTGACCCTGAGCTCCGGGATCTGCCCATTTCTGTCTCCAGTGTGCTGGGAGCTGGGACCAAGGGTGTACTCTTCTTGAATGGTGGGACCTAGAGTATGCACCCTCACCACCCCGCTCCATATGACTCCAGAATACATAAGACCACCAACTCTACAGTGCTCCCCCCGTCTCCGCTGAAGTCAAAGGCATGGGCCAATACCACATTTCTCTTGTATTTTACCTTAGATCCACATCTTCTCGACACCTGGAGGTCTGCAAAACCAGGCCGAATGGCTGTATCCTCTATTCCATTCACAGTGTTTCAGCCCTGCCACCTGCCTTTTTTTTTTTTTTAGTTAATAAATTTATTTGTTTGTTGCTTCAGGTTACATCCTTATCATATTGTCCTCTTTTCCCACTTTCCATCCCCACCCTCCCATACTCTACCCTCTGACCCTTCCGTCTTGTTCCTCTGGGGTGGAGTGTCCCTGCCTAACAGTCTCTCACCACAGATCAGGAGTCATATGAGGGCCAAGAGCCTCTTCATTCTCTGGGGGCCTACGAGGCAGTACTGCCAGTGAAAGGTGTCTCCTTGCTACTGGGGGAATACTAAAAAAAAGACCAACAAACACACAAAAACAAAGAATATCCACAAAAAAAGAGAGGAAAAAGAGAAGGGAAAAGGAAAAGGAAAAAAGAAAAAAGAAGGAAAAAGAAAAAGATAAAAAAAAATTATGTACATGTTCCTTTTGGTGTGTTGGTTGTAGTACAGATATCCTGTACGATATAGTTAAAATCCTACTATAAGTGAATAGATGCCATGTGCATCCTTCTGAGACTGGGTTAGCTCACTCAGGATGAGCTCCTCTAGATCCATCCATTTGGTCCAAATTGCATGATTTCATTGTTTCTGATAGCTGAGTAATATTCCATTGTATAGATGTACCACAATTTTTTAATCCATTCTTCAGTTGAGGGACATCTGGGTTGTTTCCAATTTCTAGCTATTACAAATAAGGCTGCTATGAACATAGATGAGGAGACTTCCCTATGTCTCCGTGAGAGGTCCTTTGGGTGTATACCCAGAAGTGGTATGGCTGGGTCCTGAAGCAAGGTTATTCCTAGATTTCTAAGATATCGCCAGACAGACCTCCATAGTGGTTGCACAAGTCTGCACTCCCACCAGCAATGGAGTAGGGTTCCCCTTTCACCACACCCTCGCTAGCATGCACTATCATTTGAGCACTTTATCTTAGCCATTCTAACAGGTGTTAGGTGGAATCTCAGGGTCGTCTTGAGTTGCATTTCTCTGATGATTAAGGATGTTGATGTTCTGTTCAGGAAGTTGTCACCTGTGCCAATGAGTTCGAGAGTTTCTCCTACTTTTTCTTCTAGTATCTTTAGTGTGGCTGGCCTTATGTTAAGGTCTTTGATCCACTTGGAATTAAGTTTTGTACAAGGTAATAGGTATGGGTCTAATTTCATTCTTTTGCAAGTGGACATCCAGTTGGACCAGCACCATTTGTTGAAGATGCTGTCCTTCTTCCATTGTGCGTTTTTGGCTTCTTTGTCAAAGATTAGTTGGCCATAGGTGTGTGGATCCATGTTTGGGTCTTCAATTCGATTCCATTGATCCACTGGTCTGTTTCTATACCAGTACCATGCTGTTTTTATTACTGTTGCTCTGTAGTACAGCTTGAAATCTGGGATGGTGATACCTCCAGATGTTTTTTCATTGGACAGGATTGATTTAGCTATTCTGGGCTTTTTGTTGTTCCATATGAAGTTGAGAATAGCTTTTTCCAAGTCTATAAAGAATTGTGTTGGTATTTTGATAAGAATTGCATTAAATCTATATATTGCTTTTGGTAGGATAGCCATTTTTATTATGTTGATCTTACCTATCCATGAGCATGGGAGATCTTTCCATCTTCTAAAGGCCTCTTCCATTTCTTTCTTCAGGGGCTTGAAGTTCTTGTTATATAGGTCCTTTACATGCTTGGTTAGAGTTACCCCCAGGTATTTTATGTTGTTTGTGGCTATTGTGAAGGGGGTTGTTTCCCTTATTTCTTTCTCGGTATATTTGTTTGTTGTATAAAGAAGGGCTTCTGTCTAAGAAGATATTTTTAAAATTATGAGGCAAGTTAGTATGAAAGCTGAGTTAGATATAGAACTTTAAACTCATGGAGATGGTTAGATAGTAGAATGTTAAACTCAGGTGCCAAATACATATGGACTGGACATTGGGAATGTATGCTAAGCCATATAACTCTTATAATCGTGGCCTATTTACTTCTGTTGTTTTGTATTGTATTTATAGTTATAAGAAAAAGAACCATTATTTGGACTGAAAGGGAGAGCAGTTGGGGGGAAAAATAAATACCTTAAACTAAAAAAAAAAAAGAAGGGAAGAGGATGGTGGGGCTGAGGGGGAGGAAGGTGGAAGGGTGGGACTGGAGGGGGGAGTAGGGAGGGGATTGTAATTGAGATGTAACTTGAAGAAATAAAAAATAAATTATTAAAAAAAAAAGAAAATATGGAGTCAACTATGTGGCCTTATGGTTATCATTTAAGCTTGAATATTAAACATAATTAATATAAAGATCTGAATATAAAAATAAAAAATAAAAAAAAAGGGCTTCTGATTTTTTTGAATTAATTTTGTATCCAGCCACCTTGCTGAAGTTGTTTATCAGCTGTAAGCGTTCTTTGGTGGAGTTTTTGGGGTCGCTTATTTATACTAACATATCATCTGCGAATAGGGATAATTTACTTCTTCATTTCCAATTTTTATCCCTTTGATCTCCTTTAGTTGTCTTATTGCTCTAGCCAGGACTTCAAGTACTATATTGAAGAGATATGGTGAAAGTGGACATCCTTGTCTTGTCCCTGAGTTTAGAGGAAATGCTTCAAGCTTCTCTCCATTTAATTTGATGTAGGCTACTGGCTTGCTGTATATTGCCTTTATTATTTCTAGGTATGGTCCTTGTATGCCCGTTCTCTCCAGAACTTTTAGCATGAAGGGGTGTTGGATTTTGTCAAATGCTTTTTCTGCATCTAGCGAGATTATCATGTGGTTTTTTTCTTTCATCTTGTTTATGTGGTGAATTACATTGAAAGACTTTCATATATTGAACCATTCCTGCATTCCAGGGATGAAGCCTACTTGATCATGGTGTATGATACTTTCGATGTGTTCTTGAATTCGGTTTGCTAGTATTTTATTAAGTATTTTTGCATCTATGTTCATGAGGGAGATTGGTCTGAAGTTCTCTTTCTTTGTTGGGTCTTTGTGTGGTTTAGGAATCAGAATGACAGTGGCCTCATAGAATGAGTTTGGCAGTGGTCTTTCTGTTTCTATGTGGTGGAATAGTTTGAAAAGTAATGGTGTTAGTTCCTCTTTGAAGGTCCGGTAGAATTCCGTGCTAAAGCCATCTGGCCCTGGGCTTTTTTTTGGTTGGGAGATTATTAATGACTGTTTCTATTTCCTTAGGTGTTATTGGGCTGTTTAAGCTGTTAATCTGATTTTGATTTAGTTTTAGTAGGTGGAATTTATCGAGGAAATTGTCCATTTCGCTTAGGTTTTCAAATTTAGTGGAATATAGATTTTTAAAGTAATGCCCGAATATTTTCTGGATCTCCTCAATGTCTGTTGTTATTTCTCCCTTTTCATTTCTGATTTTTTGATTTGTGTTCTTTCCCTTTGCCTTTTAGTTAATTTGGCTAGGGGTCTGTCTATTTTGTTGATTTTCTCAAAGAACCAACTCTTGGTTTCATTGATTCTTTGTATAGTTCTTTTTGATTCTAAGTTTTTGATTTCACCTCTAAGTTTGATGATTTCCTGTCTTCTGCTCTTCTTAGGAGTGTCTGTTTCTTTTTTTTCCAATTCACCCAGCTTAGCTGTTAGTTCACTAATATGAGCTGTCACAATTTTCTTTTTGAAAGCACTTAGTGCTATGAACTTTCCTTGTAGCACAGCTTTCAATGTATCCCATAGGTTTGGGTATGTTGTGTCTTCATTGTCATTGGATTTTAAGAAGTCTTTGATTTCCTTCCTTATTTCTTCCCTGACCCAGTGGTCATCCAGTAAGGAGCTGTTCAATTTCCATGTGTGTGTAGGCTTTGTGTTGATTCTTTTACTGTTGAAGACCAGCTTTATTCCATGGTGGTCTGATAAGATACAAGGTGTTATTTCAATTTTCGTGTATCTATTGAGACTATCTTTGTGACCAATTATGTGTTGGATTTTGGAGAAGGTTCCGTGGGGTGCTGAGAAAAAGGTGTATTCCTTTGTGTTTAGGTGAAACATTCTGTAGATATCTGTTAGGTCCATTTGTTTCATGATCTCTGTTAGGCTCAATATTTCTCTGTTTGTCTTCTGTCTTGATGATCTGTCCTTTTTTGTGAGTGGGGTGTTGAAGTCTCCCACTACTAATGTGTTTTGATCGACGTGCGCTTTAAGTTTTAGAAGGGTTTCTTTTACGAAAGTATGTGCCTTTGTATTTGGGGCATAGGTGTTCAGTATTGAAATTTCCTCTTGATGAATATTCCCTTTAATGTGTATATAGTGCCCTTCTTTGTCTTTCTTCATTAACTTCAGTTGGAAGTCTGTTTTGTTTGATATTAGAATGGCTACTCCAGCTTGCTTCCTGGGTCCATTTGCTTGGAAAACCTTTTCCCAGCCCTTTACTCTGAGGCAGTGTCTATCTTTCTTAGTTAGATGTGTCTCTTGTATTCAGCATAAGGAACGGTCTTGCTTGTGGATCCACTCTGTAAACCTATGTCTTTTTATTGGGGATTTGAGTCTATTGATGTTGATGGATATTAGTGACCTGGGGTTGTTATTTCCCATTAGTTTGGTATAGGCGGTGGTCCTGTGGCTCTTTTGGTTTAGTTGCTGATGGGTTTTTTATTCCCTTTGTTTTCTTGGGTGGAGTTTTCTTCTCTGGGTTGGGATTTTCCTTCTGGATTTTCTGTAGGGCTGGGTTTGTGGGTAGATATTGTTTAAATTTGATTTTGTCATGGAATATCTTGTTTTCTCCATCTATGTTGATAGAGAGTTTTGCTGGGTAAAGTAGTCTGGCTGGGCACCTATGATCTCTCAGGACTTGTAGTATATCTGACCAGGCCCTTCTAGCTTTTAACGTTTCTGGGGAGAAGTCAGGTGTAATTCTGATGGGTCTGCCATTGTATGTGACTTGACCTTTTTCTCTTACAGCTTTTAATATTCTTTCTTTGTTCTGTACATTTGGGGTTTCAATTATTATGTGGCGAGAGGAGTTTCTTTTCTGGTCTAATCTGTTTGGTGTTCTGTAAGCCTCTTGGATTTTTATTGGCATCTCTTTTCTCAGGTTTGGGAAGTTTTCCTCTATGACTTTGTTGAAGATATTTCCTGGACCTTGGAGTCGGGAGTCTTCTCTTTCCTCTATACCTATAATTCTTAGGTTCCGTCTTTTCATTGAGTCCTTGATTTCTTGGATGTTGTGGGTGAGAGATTTTTTAGCTTTCTTATTTTCTTTGGATGTTGTACTGATTTCTTCCATCGAATCTTCCATGCCTGAGATCCTGTCTTCCATCTCTTACATCCTATTTTTGATACTCACATCCGTAGTTCCTGTTCTCTTCCCTTGGTTCTCCACCTCCTCTTTTAACTCTGACTGTGTTTTCTTTATTGTTTCTATTTCTATTTTCATGTCTTGTATGGTTTTGTTCATTTTGTACATTTCCTCCTCCAGCTTGCTTGTTTTTGTATGAAAATCTTTCATGGCTTTTTCCTTTTCCTTTTCAAGCTCTGTCACCTTGGCTTGGAGCTCTTTAATGGTGTTGTTCCTTGTTTTGATTTGTAGAATTGTGGCTTCTTTGAATTCCTTCATAGATTTAAGTTCTTCTTGCAGGGACTCTATCACTTTCCATAATGCAGAATTGTCAATGTTTTTATGTGTTTCTGTTGGTGTGTGGTCATCCGAATTGGATGAGCTAGGATGGTTCTGGTTTGTTGGAGTCATAATTTCTTGATTTCTATTTTTTTTTTCACCTTTCGCCATTGGATGCATTTAGCTGTCTGTTTTCTGTGCTTGGAACCACAGTGGGTGATTTGGTGCAGGGGACAAGTTACTTGGCTATCTGTCGTTGCTTACAGGGGGATTTCAAGGTCACTGTGGTTTTAATCGCCTGAGGCACTGTGAGCTGGTGCAGCCTATTCCCAGGTTGTGAGTAATGGACCAGGATTGTTTCACTGCTCCCAATTCAGACTTCCCTGTGTTGCACTCTGAGTTATCAGCCTGTAATGGTTCTGATGGTATGGGCCTGATTGCCCAGGCACAGATTCTGTGGGCTTTGTTGTCAAGGAGGCTGACAGGGTCTGGCTCCACACCTAATATGTCTGGATTTTCCAGGATACAGCTATGGTCCTGATTTCTGGTTTCTCTCTGGGCTTCTCTCCACAGGGCTGGACTCTGTGCCTGATTCCCTTCCTGTCTGCGCCGCCACGGGTCCCGTGGGTACCCCAAGCCCCGGATCCTCCGGCTGCCTGAGTGGACCTCTCGTCCCAGCAGCTCAGCCGTGGGTGGAGGGATCCCTGGCCCCGCCCACGCCTGTCTCTCTCCCCAGATGACTTGCCGTGGGTTCGCGGGGATTTGGCCCTGCCAGTCCTGCTCCCTCCCCAGCTGCACTACCATGAGTGTGCGGGATTCGGCCCCTCCTGCGCGCCTTTGTGTTCCCAGCTTCCCGCGCTCTCTGGGAACCTCCCGCCCTCCGCTTCACGAGCGGCTGCGGACCACCCGCTGAGCCCCCTGTTTGTTCCTTGCTAAGCCTTCCACTATCTCGCAAAGTTTTTTAAGTGGGTATAAGTTCAACCTGATGTGTGGGGAGCCCGATAGGACAGCGATCTATGGCCAAGTGGACCCTGATTCTGCCTGCTGTAAGTTGGGATCGATCTTACCAGGTGCCTCTCCAAATGGGAGTTTCCGAATCCCGGGTTTAGTGGCTGTGAGAGATGGGGAGAGCCTTGCCCTGGGACTTTTAGCAGTCCCTTGGGAGCTGTGAGTGTTCCGGGGGGGGGGGTCTAGCCCCTCCGGTTTTTGCACAGTGCCCAATAACTCTGTGTTTTTTATGGCTCTTTTTTCCCTGCGTTCAAAATGCGTCAGTGTAGGTCGCCGCCATCTTGGCCTGCCCCGGCTTCCAGATTCTTATCAGTGTGTGTCGCCTTCCTACAGGATGACCCAGACACGTGTCCCTTCATATCAAGGCTGGTGCTAGGTGCCTGTTTATGCATCACAAGGCCATCTAACTTGGGGCATTATAACTTATCCACCCTTCTCAAGGCTATGTTGTTTTCTTCCATGAAAAGTACATAATTTCACTTCTATACTTTCTCTTGGGCTCTCAGTCATTGTCTCTTTAGAAAGGCCCTACCTAATACAACAGTTTGCTGTCACCTGTAGTTATTTAAACAGATCAATTTCAATGAAATAAACTTGAAATTTATTTATTTTTTTCATTAACATTAACCTCAATCAAATGTTCATTGGTCTATGTGACATTTGGAAAAGACCACGGGAGATATTTCTGCTTGACCGCAAATTTCTTTTAGAATGTGCACAAAAGACTGAGCAGTGATTTCTCTGGATTGAAATAGATAGCCACCTTTCATGGAATGTGCTTCAGGGTAGCTGGTAATCTCCTACATGTTGAAAAGTACATATGTGTAGTGTATATTCCCTGTCTTTCTTCTGTTTTGTAAAATGTGTTTTAAGAATGAACTTAGAAAGAAGAGGACAAACAGAATAGATACTAAGATATACATTATATTTTTACTGATGTCACTATTTAGACCTACCAAAAAGTCAGTGTATTTAACAAAAATCAGTCATTTTAAAAACTTCACTTTTTCTTTATGTGCCTCAAATCTTCCTTCTTCAAAAACATTTCTACTCAGAGCTACCCTGTAACATGGATTGAGAACCTATTGATACTTTTCAGACTTGGGACACGGGCTTCCCCTCCCCAGAGCCTCACCCTCCCCTGTTCAAGACTCAAGTAACATTAGCTTTAGATTTAATATAGTAATAGGTTTAACTTTGATTTGTTCAATTTTGGAAATAAATATCCAACATGTTAGGCCCTGAGTTTCTAGAATCTAAAGCTCTATTTTAATAAATAGCCAGCTCTGTGGGGTAAGATGTTTTTTATTAGCAGGCAGCATTAACACTGTTGGGCTCTGTGGTTAGGTCTACATAGTGTCATTGTTACAGAAGATAAAATTTGAAGGAGCATTTGCGGAGCAGTGAGCAATGGATGTTAGAACAATAGCTCAGGATTTTATGGAGGTTTAATCATTATCCAACCCCCACACTTTCATTCAGACAGCCCGCCCATATTTCCTGACATTTACTACACTGTGCACTGTATTAACTGCTGGCTGATTCAAAGACAAGAAGAGATGGCAAGAAAGGAGGGAAGACTCCATGGCAGAGGAGAAAAGTATTTGACTGATCTGAAGACCTGTCACCTGTGAACAGACCCAGGGTCCCAACTTAGAGTGACCTTCCACATGGCCTAGTGTTCTGGTGTCACCTTCTAGAGACTCTCAGTGAGTCTTGAACAGTGACTTTTTTGCATTTATATTGCATGGTGACCTTGCAGATTGTGTACCTAATGTTACAGTAAAGCTAAGAAGGTATATCAAAGGATTACTTGCTCTAAATGCTGAGTATCTTAAAAGATGTCTTGACGGAACCAATATATAAACTGAGGTGTGAAATTGGTCACTCAAGACAGAATTACAGACAAAATCCTGACACGTTCTCAGTGAGCAAGACAGAGCAACAACACTAATGATGAACACCCCCAAACTTTGATACCCCATCTTCTAAAGGACATACCTATTTTGTGCATACCAACATGATAGCTTCCAACTCATAATCCTCCTCAATGAACCTTCCATGTGCAAAGTCTGCAAGTGTCGATCACCATGCCTTACTGGTAGAAGCCACCAGCCATTATTCTTTGGTTTCTCTCTGCATCTGTGTTTACAAAGGGCTAAGATTGATCAGCATAGAGCATCTTAATTCTTTCTGAGGGAAAGGTTGCAACCTAAGTATGCACAAAGGCTTGATGGATACAGAGTGAACTCAATGGGCCTGCTGAGGTCTGTGAACCAAGAGATGGTTTTCCTTGGGGATTCAGAGAAACCTTGTTCCCTCTGAGCTCCAGCCAACTGGCTATGGCTTTTTGTACTTCCAAATGGATCAGGAAGCCTGGATATTTATGGGAAAAATCCTCATTTTGGTTCATAAGTTATATAAAACCATATGATATGTGATGTTTAATATGATATATTAAACAACATATTTATAACACTTTGCACATGCTACTAGACAGACAGTATTTGTTGGCTATACATCATTCTATCTAATAGCATATGAAACTTCACTTCCCCAATTTGTTAAAAGACATTAGAGTGTTCTTCATGGTTCTGTGCAGATAGAGGTCTTTTCTATGAAATGCTGTTCTTGTTTAACTTTTACTCCCACTTTGATAGCAGATACCTAGACATGTTAATATCACATATCTTGTAAACAAACTAAATATGAGGTCTTAAGCCATAATATACTTCAAAGAATCATAGGAATAAATCTCTCTTACTTTGTATTTGGGGGAGGAGTCTTGGATATAACTCTTGGATATATATGTGTCAAAACAAACAAACCCAAACCAAATTAATAATAAATTGGAATTCACTGAAACTAAGAACTTTTGGGAACATTAAAACATGCTATGTAATGAGGGCAAATATCTGGAAATAACATATCAGAGAGGGTGCTGTAGCCACGTATGTACAACCCAACATTAAACAAATGCAAAGGCAAAAGACTTGGATGGATGTTTCCCCAAAGAAAACTCAATTTGTCAGGAAACTTATGTGTGACCTCACAAATCACTGAGGACATATAAATCAAGGCTACAAGACACAAACTTATACCTACTAGGATGATAACAATCAAAGCAACAAACAGTGACTTGTGCTGGTGAAGACTGGAGAAATTGGAACCCTTCTCCTCATAAAGTTAAAAAGTCACCAAATATATACTAATACATACTAATATCCAAGATCATCGAACATAGGTACATGTACAGACACACACACACACACACACACACACGCACGCACACACTATGTACATGAAAGAACTGAAAAGGAACTACTGATTTAATTTTAACACTTATTTGGCATTTAAGTATTTTGTATATATTATAGATATTTATTGATTTTTCTTTTTAAAAAGAAATACTCACTTGAGTTGAGGGTGAGGAAAGGGGGTAAGAGAAGATTACGATCACATTATGAATTTGTAGATGCTTTTGAGTTGTTTAAGTGGTTAATTACATCAATTGTAGCTTAATTCAAAGAAGCCATACACTCTGAAGTTGTATCCTTGAGTAGTAGTATGCAGTGCCACTACTCCTCAGTGTGGGCTCATACCCACTTCTGTGAACCTCAGTTGCATGTCACGAAGATAAAATAGCTCAAACTTCAAAAGGTTGTAGCTTCTTTCATTGTGGGAATGCATAGCAATTAGTTGGTTCAGACTCTTGCTTATATCAAGGCTTAACAAATACTAGCTGCTGTTGTCATACATTATTATAATTGCTGTTTTAAATTAAAAATGTCATGATTACAAGATGAGCAAAGGAAATAATGCCACATCCATGAAAAATAGAAGTAAAAGAAATATGCTTCATTGGCTAGGTGAGGCAAGCAATCTATGTGGTCTGTCTCTCTACCAATTGATTAAAATCCTAGTTAGATACAAAAATATACTGAATGGAGCACTTTTAAAAATGAAGTTGAATCTGAAGTAGAATGTCATTTCCATCCTAGACCAGTCTAGTATGTTCCTGCTGAAGTAGCCACCCTTGGTTCTAGATCTCATAACTATCCTTGTGTCAGGGTGCGGCCCCCATGACCTGTTTTGGTTTTTCTCAGCACTGGACTGTTTTCCACCACGAGAATTCTCTTTGCTGTGAGGCTTTATTCTACTTTCACCCAAGTCCTACTTTTTCATAGCCCAAGCAAGTGCACTTCCTTGATACTAGCCCACAAGCCATATACATCCTCCTTTAACCAACTTCTCATGAATCTCCATCTTTGTTCTCTTTTTGTGAGGACATAAACCTCCCATAACATCTCATTGCATTGCTAAAAGACATTTCTTCAGGTGTAGAATTTTTATCAGTTTCATTAGCTTAGGATTTTCCTTAAAACTGGAACACTGGGGGATGTCAGTCCTGGTTGTGTGCTAGCACTAGATCACTTGCTAGTACACAGAGGCTTTTAGAGGAAAGAGCTAAATTAAAATGAACTCATGGATTGCTACAATTGCTATTGTGAAAATGGCTTATTATCAAAAGCTGTCTACAGATTCCTTATACTCTCCCTCAACATTCCATACTATTCATCAAGACCTAGAAAAAAAAAATCCTAAATCTATATGGATGCACAAAATACTGTAGAAAAAAATAACTAATTAAAATATTTACCCAGTATTTATATTATCTTTAATTGATTCAGCGGTGTAAATCCTTAACCCGCCGATGTTCCAGGCCATGTGGAAGGATCTTCTTTAATCTACCCCATGGCATGTCCTCCTTGTCTGCTCCTGGCTTCTTCTCCAGTGACCTCTTACCAAGATACTCTGTATCTCTCTAAAAAGCCCATGAACCTTAGTCCTGCCTACCTCTGTCTTTGCCCAATCTCCAGGCCTCAGCATTTATTTAACCAATCAGAGTCAATTAAGTGACAGACAGCAAACAGGACCAATTAACATTTAGAATGCTTAACACCACCCCATCAAAGGACCATAAATATTCAAGATCATCTTAAGCTGAAAGAAGAAAAAGTAATGCTAAAAGAATCTAAATATTTGGTCTCAAACTAGATTATTGAGTCATATTAACAAAAACAGTGTGATATTGGCACAAAAACAGGCATAGAAATCAAAAGAAATGGAGGATTCAGAAATAAACCCATACAGTTATAGACTAAATGTTTAAAGAGCTGTCAACAACACATATTAGAAATAAGATACATCCTTTCAACAAGTGTTACTTGGAAAACTAGATATAAACCTGTAAATAATGAAACTAGATCTATCTGTATATTGCTCCCTATGTAAAAATCAATTCAAAATGAACCCAAGTCTTCAATATAAAATATGAAATCTAGGCTGCTTAGAGAAAAACATAGAAAAAAATATTTCAAGATACCATTATAGGCATGGACTTAAAAAAAGAAGTCCGCGGGCGGTGGTGGTGCACGCCTTTAATCCCAGCACTTGGGAGGCAGAGGCAGGCGGATCTTTGTGAGTTCGAGGCCAGCCTGGTCTACAAAGTGAGTCCAGGACAGCCAAGGATACACAGAGAAACCCTGTCTCGAAAAACCAAAAAAAAAAAAGAAGTCCTTAATAATAATAAAAAATGAGAAAATAAACATAAAGATTAACTATAAGACTGTATGAAATAAAAACAGCTAGATGGTGGTGGTGCAGCCTTTAATCCCAGCACTTGGGAGGCAGAGGCAGGTGGATCTTTGTGAGTTTGAGGCCAGCCTGGTCTACAAAGTGAGTTCAGGACAGTCAGGGCTACACAGAGAAACCCTGTCTCGACAAAACAAAACAAAACAAAACAAAAAATTTAAAAAAAAAATGCTTCTGTACAGGAAATGATATAGCAGAATGAAGAGAAACTATACAATGTGAGAAAAATGTCTGCCCTATATACCCTACAGAGGATTAATTTATTGGATCTTTAAAGAATTAAAAAAATAACTCTAAAACCAAATCACCAAGTCAATAATAGGCTAGTGAATAGATCATGAGATACTTGGAAAGTATCTTAACTGACTGTCACCAGGGAAATACAGATTAAAACTCCATGGAGAAGTCATGGTGGCTGAGCCAAGAAAACAAATGACAGCAAATGCTGGCAAGGAGCTGATACTAACACTGCTGGTGAGGATGTAATCTGGTACAGCCATTGTGGAAATATAAAGGGAAGGATAAACAAGAGAGTATAATGGACTATCTGATCTTATTTTGAATAAAAGAATGCACCTAAGGAGTTGGGAGAAGAAGTAGGGAGTACAGTAGGGGTATGAATGAGAAAAAAAGTATTGTGATATTTATATGAAAATGTTACAATAAAGCCATTATTTTGTATGTTTACTGAAAGAATTAAAGCCAATGCACTACCCATGACCGTGAGACAGTTTCTCCAAGAGGTCATCCATATACCCCCAGAGACACCTGGCCAATCCTCTGGCCTCCAGGCACATCTATGTAACAAAGACAGTTATCACCTCAAAGTAAAGGGCTGGAAAAAGGTTTTCCAAGGAAATAGACCCAAGATACAAGCTGATGTACCCATTCTAATATCTAATAAAATATACTTTCAACCTAAATTAATCAAAAGAGATGAGGAAGGACACTTCACAGTCATCAAAGGAAAAATCCACCAAGAGGACATCTCAATTCTGAAGATTTATGCCCCAAATACAAGGACACTCACATTTATAAAAGCAACATTACTAAGACTTATATCACATATCAGTCCTCACACATTAATAGTGGGAGACTTCAACACTCCACTATCACCTATGGACAAGTCTTTGAGAGAGAAAGTAAACAATGAAATAATGAAACTAACAGATGTCATGAGCCAAATGGATCAAATTGATATATACAGAACTTTCCACCCAAAGACAAAATAATATATTTTCTTCTCAGCACCTCATGGAACCTTCTCCAAAACTGACCATATAGTCGATCACAAACCAAGCCTCAACTGCTACAAGAAAATTGAAATTACCTGTGATAACTGAAACAATACATACTTGGGGAAACCAAACAACTCACTACTCCATGACCAATGGGTCAGGAAAGAAATAAGAAAAGAAATTAAGGACTTCCTAAGATTCAATGAAAATGAAGGCACAACATACCTAAACTTATAGGACACAATGAAAGCAGTGCTAAGAGGAAAGTTCATAGCATTAAGTGTCTTCATAAAGAAATTGGAGAGATCTCACATTAACAACTTAACAGCACACCTGAAAACTCCAGAACAAAAAGAGACAAACACACCTATGAGGAGTAGAAGGCAGGAAATCATCAAACTCAGGGCTGATATCAATAAATTAGAAACAAAGAGAACAATACAAAGAATCATTGAAACTAAGGGCTGGTTCTTTGAGAAAATATACAAGATAGATGAACCCTTAGCCAACTAAGTAAAAGGCAGAGAGACAATATCCAAATTAACAAAAATATGAAATGAAAAGAGGGACATTACAACAGACACTGAGGAAATTCAAAGAATCATTAAGTCATAGTTCAAAAGCCTACAATCCACAAAATTTGAAAATCTAGATGAATTGGATGGGTTTCTTGATAGATTCCACTTACCAAAGTTAAATCACAATTCTGTAAGGAAATAGAAGCATTCATTAAAAGTCTCCCAACCAAATAAAGGTCAGGGCCAAATGGTTTCAGTGTATAAGTCTACCAGAATTTCAAAGGAGAAGTAACACCAATACCTCTCAAACTATTCCACAAAATAGAAACAGAAGGAACATTGCCAATTACATTCTATGAGACCACAGTTACCCTGAAACATAAACCACACAAAGACCCAACAATAAAAGAAAATTTCAGAACAATCTCACTTATGAAGATTGATACAAAAATATTCAATAAAACACTCACAAATTGAAACCAAGAACACATTAAAAACATCATCCACCATGATCTAGTAGGCTTCATCCAAGGGATGCAGGGGTGTTTCAAATACAAAAATCCATCATGTAATTTAACATATAAACAAACTGAAAGAAAAAAATCACGTGATCATTTCATTAGATGCTGAAAAAGCCTTTGATAAAACCCAACACTCCTCCATGATAAAAGTCTTGGGGAGATCAGGGATACAAGACTGATACCTAAACACAATAAAGGCAATATACAGCAAGACGATAGCCAACATCAAATTAAATGGATAAAAACTCAAAGCAATGCCACTAAAATCAGGGACAAGAGAAGGCTGCCTATTTTCTCCATATCTCTTCAGTATAGTACTTGTAGTTCTAGCCCACACAATAAAACAACTAATGGAGATCAAAAGGGTACAAGTTGGAAAGGGAGAAGTCGAAGTATCACTGTTCAAAGATGATATGATAGTGGACATAACTGACCCCCAAAACTCTACTAGAAGACTCTTACAGCTGATAAACACCTTCAGCAAAGTGGTTGCATACAAAGTTAACTCCAAAAAGATCAGAAGTCCTTCTTTATACAAAAGATTAAAAGGATGAGAAAGAAATTAGGGAAACAATACCCTTCACTATAGCCACAAATAACACAAAATATCTTGGTGTAACTCTAACCAAGCAAGTGAAAGATCTGTATGACAGGGACTTCAATACTCTGAAGAAAGAAATTGAATAAGATATCAGAAGATGAAATGTTCTCCTATGCCCATGAATCAGTAGGATTAACATAATAAAAATGGTCATCTTAATGAAAGCAATATACAGATTCAATACATTTCCCATTCAAATACCAACACAATTCTTTATAGACCTTGAAAGAACAATTCTGAACTTCATATGGAAAAACAAAAAATCCATAATAGCTAAAACAGTCCTGTACAATAGAAGAAATTCTGGAGGCATCACCATCCCTGATTTCAAACTGTACTACAGAGCAATAGTAATAAAAACTACATGTTATTGACATAGAAATATACAGGTTGATCAATGGAATTGAATCAAAGATCGAGAAATAAACTCTTGATTTTTGACAAAGAAACCCAAATTGTACAATGGAGAAAGGAAAGTATCTGCAGCATATGCTGCTGGTCTAACATGGGTCTAATAGACCCTTATTTAACGTGTACAAATCACAAGTCCAAGTAGATCAGAGACCTCAACATAAAAAGGGATACACTAAACCTAATAGAAAAGAAAGTGGGGAATCCTTGAACTCATTGACACAGTAGACAACTTCCTGAACAGAACACCAGTAGCTCAGAAAACCAACAAACCAAATAATCCAATCGAAAATGGTGTACAGAGCTAAACTGAGAATTCACAACAGAATCTCTAATGATTGGGAGGCACTTGAAGAAATGTTCAACATCCTTAGTCATCAGGGAAATGCAAATCAAACAACTCTGAGATTACATTTCAAACCTGTTAGAATGGCTAAGATCAAAAGCTCAAGTGACAGCACATGCAGGAAAGGATGTAGAGTAAGGGGAACACTCCTTCATTGCTGATGGGGTGCAAACTTCTACAGCCACTTTGGAAATCACTTTGGTGGTATGTAAGAAAGTTAGGAAGAGTTCTTCCTCAAGACCCAGCCATACCTGTAGGAAAAAAAATTAACTAATTAAATGATTTACCAGAATTTATATTATCTTTAATTGGTCAGCGACTGTTAGTCCTTAACCCACCATTATAAAGGAATATACACAGATACTTGGATTTTAACAATCCTTGGCCTGAGTTGTGCAATCCTAGTGCATCTAAGCTAGCTCAAAATTCTAATACCCAAATATAACCCCTTATATACATATGTCCCTTTGGACTATTATTCTCCACACTAAGCCGATGTTCCAGGCCACATGGAAGGATCTTCTTTAATCTACCCCATGGCGTGTCCTCCTTGTTTGCTTCTGGCTTTTTCTCCAGGAAGCTTCTTCTTCCCCAGATATTCTGTCCCAAAAAGCCCAAGAACCTTAGTCCGCCCTACCTCTGTCTTTGCCCAATCTCTAGGCCTCAGCATTTATTTAACCAATCAGAAACAAAGTAACAGACATGAAGCACGACCAATCAACATTTAGAATGCTTAACACCACCCCATCATTTCCCTCCTTTTGTCAAATAAAAAGGCTAAATTTTTTAACTTATATAATAAAAACAATAAGGACAAATATGACGTAATCAAGAAAACCATATGTAAAAGGTACACATATAATGTTTAGTCTATTTGTATCAGGCAATCTTGAAGAAGAAAAAAGTCATCTATCTTGGTGTGTCTAAAGTTCTGAACCTAAATAATTTCTATAGTATCCTATATTTCCTTTTACATCCTAAATAACTCAAATTTAATTGAAATTTTATAGCTATTATGTCTTCAACTCCATCATAGACATAAGAAGGGATAAAGTTATTATTTGAGTAAATAGGAAGCACAGAAGAGCAGCTGCCAAAAAGAAGAAATGACAGTTTGTTGTCTAGACAGTATCAACTACCTCTCAATACTGTTGGAGCATCATCTTTAGCCTTCTGGCAAAGCATATCTCACAGACATAATTGTGAAGCAAGAAATAAGAAGGATTTTCCCATTCTGTCTCTGCAGAATTAGGATATCAACTTACCTGCATTTAAGGTCTGGTGTGTCTTTGGACTGTATATAGTCTGTTGGGAGAGCAGGGACATTTTGTCCAGTAGGAATTATCTCCATATGGGAGATTTCTTTTTGATGCTCATTATCCTCTTCCAAGTCAAATGGGAGCTGCCAGGAGCTGACTGTCTTAAAGTCAAACAATTTTTAAAATAATATCTTTAAATGCCATTTTCTGTACAACTCTGAGGGCTTTGAAGACATCTATTGATTTATAAATCTATCTGTCTATCATCTGTGAACAAGCAAACTGTAAAATTCTATCAAAATTAATCTTATTTTTTATCAATATACAAAATTTTATACCAATGTATCGAAAGATAACCTTATTTAAGAATAACAATAGTTTTAAGTTTTAGAGCAGATTCAATAATCTATCCTTCTATCTTATCAGTTCTTATCTTATCAGAAGGGGAATATATATATATATTCTTTTGCTTTTTTTTTTCAAGTCTTTTCCCCCTATATAAGAGAGAAAGAAGGATAGAGGAAAGAAAAAAATAGAAAAGTCCTTGAATCTAATCTCCTATACCTTGCTTAACAAGACCATTTAACAAATTGTAATCAATCCCCCTAAACAACATCTATAACATATCAAATGACCAAAAAAATCATCCACCTCACCTTTTGGGAATGTGGCGTCACTCTCTTAAAATTGCTTCCTGCTGAATTGGGTCATAGAAAACCTGTTTGGGGGCCCAAATAAAATGGAAAAAATGGTTAAGCAATTTAATAGTAACATTTGTTGTCCAGTCTCTACGTCCTGAGAAGTTTGTAGTCCGAAGTTGAACTTTTGATGGGAAAGTTCAGGACTTCATTGAAGTCCTGGCTGGAACAGTCTGTGAGCTGGACCATCTGGGCTTGTCTTGTCTTCTTTGGTGTTCGGTCCCTTTGCGTTGAAAATATATAATTCTCGCAATTAACATATCTCTCTACTTTTTCTGTTGAGACTGGATTTCTCTGTATATCCTTGTCTTGGATTTATTTTGTAGACCAGGCTGACCTTTATGAAGGTCAGGAATCCACCTGTCTTTGTTTCCCAAATGGTGGGATTAAAGGCATGTACCATCACATCCAACAATTACTATATTTCCCTTAGGGCCTAAAATCTCTCTTGAAACCAGTTTTCCAGGGGGAGTTGCACATCTAAGGAGACTGGCTTGTGACCCCTTTCTCTTTATATCTTTAAAAATTTCATATTTTTGCATTGCTAAATGACAAAAATATCCTTTTTACCTCCTGATATAGGAAAATCAAAGACATCTAAACAAAATTCAAGCAAAGAAACAAGAACATTTTAAAAGCCTTTGTCTCCTGAAATCTAGCTTTGACTGTATATCCTTGGTGGGCCTTTCCCAGATACTCTTGATAAGCACCTAGTACTCAGGCACCTGTGAGCTCCACTGCCATCAATTTCTTTTGTATAGGGAAGGGCCTCCTTCCTTCCCCTATTGTTATTGTCAGCAATTTAAGATTCCATCTGTAAGCTCTCTTTCTTAAGCTTATCCTAGGAAAATCTTTCTCAAAAAGTATAAATAGAACCAAAATTGTCAGTGTAAAAATCATCTGTATGTTAAGAGAAACAAACTCAATTGGAATCCAAACATATTGAGACATTATGAATTTCTCCATTTTTAATTAAGGCAGTTAATTCCATTCTCAAGCTCTGTTTAGAAGGCTCTCAGTTATTTAGCATATAAAGAAAGCTAAGCTTTCCACCTTTGCTGTAAGGCAGTAGCTTTTGTTAAGGGAGCTGCTCCTTTGAAATGTATTTGGGTTTGGCTCCCTACTCTTTGGCTAGGAAATTACTTTTCATCCTGGCCTTCTCAGACTGTAAGCATGGATTCTAATTGCCATTCGCTGGGCACCATATGTAGGAAAAATAGCTAATTAAATTATTTAACCAGTATTTATATTATATTTAATTGGTTGGAGGTATAATCCTTAACCAGCCATTATAAATGAATACAGACAGACACCATGTGGATTTTAACAAACCTAGGCCTGAATTATGCAATCCTAGCCCATCTAAGCTAGCTCATAATTCTATTACCCAAATATAACCCCATATATACATACGTCCCTTTGGACTATTATTCTCCACGCTAAGCAGTTGTTCCCGGCCACGTGGAAGGATCTTCTTTAATCTACCCCATGGCATGGCCTCCTTGTTTGCTCCTGGCTTCTCCCTGACAAGTTTCCTTCCCTAGATGTTCTGTCTCAAAAAGCCGGCAAACCTTAGTCCTGCCTACCTCTGTCTTTTCCCAATCTCCAGGCCTCAGCATTTATTTAACCAATCAGAGACAAAATAAGTAACAGACAGCAAACAGGACCAATCAACATTTAGAATGTTTAACACCACCCCATCACATACCACTCCTGGGCACTCCACCAAATCACAAGGACACCAACTCAACTATGTTCATAACAGCTTTATTCAAATAGCCATAAAGTAGAAGTAACACAGATGTCCTTCAATAGAAGAATGGATAAAATAACTGATACAGTTACACAATGGAATACTACTCAGCTATCAAAAACAAGGAAATCATACAATTTGTATCCAAATGGATAGAACTAGAAATGCTCATCCTGATTGGGATAACCAAGACCCAGAAAGAATACACATGGTATACATTCATTTAGAATATATGGATATTAGCCATATAGTACAGGATAACCATTCTACTCCCACAGAACCAAAGAAACAGGAATGTAAAATAAGTATCTTTTGAGAGACCCCACCCAGCAGTGGATTGAAATAGATGCTGAGACCAATAGCCAAGCACTAGGTGGAGCTCTAGGAGACTTGTAGAAGAGAGGGAGAAAGAATAGAGGGATCTGGAGGGGACAAGAACTCCACATGAAAACCAACAGAACTAACCAACCTAGGCCCATGGAGGCATACAGAGTCTGAAGCACCAACAAAAAAGCATATATAGACTGGACCTAGGCCCCTTATACATATGTAGCTGATAGGGAGCTTAGTCTTCATGCAGATCCCTTAGCAAGTAAATGGGGGTAGAGGGTGTCTGTCTCTTACATGAAACCTGTTGCCTGTCCGTGGACCACTTTATCCTAGCTGGGCTGCCTTGTCTGACCTCAGTGGAAGAGGATGCTCTCAGCCCTGATGCAACTTGATGAACTGAAGTTGGTTGATGGGAGGGGATCCCTACATCAGAGGAGAAGGGGGAGGAAGAGGGTGGTAGGGTGGGATCTGGTGGAGAAGAGGGAGAAAGCTACAATCAGGATGTAACTTGAAAAAAAATGAATAAATTTTAAAAAGAATGAAAACCAAAATAACAGAAAAAAAATAATGCAATAATAATAGGATTCTAAGAATGATAAGTTGAGTCTTGAAAACCAACTAGAATCTCTGTCACAACAAGAGGTTAAAGCAGAAATTTCACTGTAGAATTGTATTTTAATTTTTAGTCTGTATTTTAATTGTGTATATGTGTGTATGGCTGCTGCATACACAGTGCATAGGAGGAGGACGGAGGGCATTCTCCTCTCACCTGTTTATAATAGAGTCTCCTTATTGGTTTTGTACTGCAGGTGTCAGGCTATCTGTCTCTAGCAAGTCTATAAGCTTCTGCATTTCTCTGCGCTCCACTCATCTCTCAATATTTACAATAGCCTTACACTGCTGGTCTGGCTTTTGTGTGGATTCTTAGAATTGAAACTCAGGTCCTCATGCTTTACCAACTGTGCCGTCTGCGTAGAGTTTATATTTGTTTCAGCAGAAACTATTGGACTGTCCAGTAGTCACAGTCCCCCACTCTTTGTGTCATATGGCCTCATCATTGCCCAAAGGGTTCAACATACAGAAACCTCTTTGCTCTATTTTCTATTGAAGGTCAGAGTCATTTGTAACCTAGGCAACAACAGTGAACTTATGGTGAAAATATTGCTTATCAGCTGAAAGATTAAAAAAATTTCATCTCTCAGAAATAATGATTTGTATTTCAAATTAGGGAAGAAAACCACAATAGTAGCAGTAAATTAAACTGTGCAGATGTATTAATTTTCTTGTTGTAGTGGAAAATGAAAAGTGTTTGAGACGTACTTAACTTCCTCAGACCTCTCAGTGTCCCTGAGGCTGGCAACTTGTGGGTTTTCTTGGTAAGTGGGTCTCACTGTTTTCTGAAAAGCTGCCTCTTTGTTCTTGTCTAATTAACCTATTCTGGACCCCAGGGATTTGGAATAGCTGCGGCCTTAGGAGAGTTGCTTACTATTTTGGCACTAAGTATTCTTGTTTGCAAAAAACAAATGGATGATTAAGGACACATTAACATCTGGCAAATGAAAGTACTATATAAAATAATGGTGTGGGGTCAGGGAGATGAAAGGATGCTAATTTTGTCCATTGTTTCATCTTGCTGTTACTCTTATGGAAAGGACAAGTCTGTTTTGATTGCCTTCAATTGCCTAAGATTTTGAAATGCAATTATAGAATCAAGAGATACATATTTTTAATAATTCATTCATTAAGCAATTACTTGGTATGTTTGTATCAATTTGTCTTAAGTGAAAGGTATGTGCAAGGATCGAGACAGGGTCTACTTGGGTAGAGACTCTAAGAGACTCTTAGAGTGATCATTTGTGCCTCATGTAGATGGATTATCTTCCACATAATGAAAATGCTTATTAAGGTAGCTTCAGTTACTACAGAAGATTTGGGCTCAAATGATGAGGATTCCTAACTTCACTTATAAAGACTAGCATTGTTAGAAATCTCTGTTCAACTTCTACCTCTACTTTTTAAGGTGATTCCTTTAGTCTTGGGAAAGGTCTCCTAGATGATGGTGAGGATGGGAATTAGTCTGCCTGCTGGACCAGCTTACTGAGCATCTCCTCCCATCTTCCTGAAAACTGCTATGAACAGTGCTCAGTTGTGATAGCTTCAAAGGATGTTTTTAGCCTGGTTCTCCCAGGAAAGAACTGAGAGTAGGAGAGTAGGTGGGAAAGAAATCTCTCCAAGGACAGTCAGATGGGAGAATGAATGCAAGACATCTAAAGATCTAAAAAAGCTGTCCATATTCTTGTAAGCATAGACTCCATCTTTATTTTTGCCACTTGAAGTAAATTTACTAATTTGAGCTATAGTTTATTCCTCTTTCTGTGTTTAATCCCATAGTCTTCCTCATGGATATTGTTCTCTGCCTTTGATAAGTGTTCATGCATGTTTGTGTGTGTATCTATATGTGTCTGTGTGTGTGTGTGTCTGTTTGTGTGTGTCTGTGTATATGTGTGTGCGTGTGTGTGTTTATCTGTGTTGAATACAAATGAATGTCAGGTGTACACATACTTATGTGTGTGCATACAGACAGAGTCCATAGCAGAACAATGAGTGCTTTCTTTGACCAGTCTCTATTTTATTGCTTAAAGACAGAGTCTGTGAACCAGGAGTTCATCTCATTTTTGGCTAGACTGGCTGTTCAGCATCCTCTTGAAATTCACTTGTCTCAGCTCCTCAGTGAAGGGGTTTTAGGTATGGGTAGCCATGCTGGAGATTTGCTCTTCATGTACGTAGAGCTCCTGGTTTCCTTTCCCCAGGGGACTTTTGTATCTTAGTGATGACTGAGAATCCCATCACTGAGATTTTAGTGATTTAAAATATATTTTTCTGAAATATGCTGAGATTAATTTTCCTAAATTCTCATGGGAGAATATGGGTAAGAAGGATGGTTTTGAAACTTTGGTGTTTGGATTTTCTGAGGATTTGCAATGATTACCTCACTTTGACTTATAGTCAATTTAAAATAACATTTATGAAAATAATGTAATATTTAAGTTGTTACTATTATATGCTGGCTTCTTACTTAATGAAATAAAGAACAATATATGTGAAGTTCACTAATCAGTAACATGTTTGCTACTTCTCCTGCCTACAGTACAGCATGGTTATTTCTACATTATTCTGCCTTGAAAGATCACATGATTTCCAACGGCATTTTACTATTCCTAAAGCAATCAAGATTTTTCACATAATAACTTTTCTTTTTCATGGAATTTTTTTCTTGACTTTTTCTGTTTAGGTTTATGATGTAGGAAGAATGGGCTAGGAAATAAAAGTGGGTAGACTTACCTGTGAATTATTCCATAACTCTAGTACACATGATTTTGACCAGCCTTTCCATCAGCTGAAAACATGTTCTTGACCACTGTGTCTTTTTTATGTGGCTGAGAGGAAGGTATTGACAATGTAGGTCATCCGCACACTTCCACACCATGCTCAAACAGTCTGCCATCAACAGTATTTTAGATGTGCCTGATAGGGCTTGAAACAGAGTGACCAGTAGCGTCACACAGTCCCATATGTCAAGTTCATGTTTGAGGTCTGATATCTGCTGAGGTTTTCACCTAAAAGCCTTCAGCAGGATTCACAAAAACCAAGGGCAAAAAAAGAAGGAATCTGCAGATGCCTGGCTACCGTGATGAAGCATGTCAGTCGTTAAAGGAGTAACCTTCAACCTTTTAGCTTCCCTATGTGGTGCTCTTAACACATCACAGGCTGTCAAGCAACACTAACACGCTGACATCGATGGAATGTGGGATAACAGGGTGGGACTCACCTTTCAAAAGCAAGGCTCATTCTTTTTTATCTCATCTTCCTTTAAGAGTCAAGTCAGTAATTACAACCAATATGGATTAGTGGCTTTTGCTTCCCCTCACCTCAGTGCCCTCTTCCTGAGCAGGAGTAGACACTGGCAGGAAGCCAGTGGACACACCAGGTTCTCCATGGTCCTTTGTAGGAATTCTGAATCCTAGGGAGATGGATCCAAGAGTGATCCTTCACCTTGGAGCTGGCAAGCACAGATCATTAGCCTGATGGTTGGATTGGCAGGGATCCATTAGAAAAATTTTGCATAATCAGTGTGCTCGTGGCAACTGTTAATAGACAGTGTTCTTGAAACTGAAGGGTAAAATCTGCTCCATGTGTTAGATTAATGTCATCAGCTTAACAGCCATAGAGAGGCACAGAGGATACCAGTCTGGAGGAATGAAGCCTTATCAGTCTTGTACATTCTTCATCCTGGGATCCTTAACGTGTTTGGTCCCCACCAGAGGAGTAACACAACATTCCCTCTAATCTGTGGGACCATTTTTTTCATCAAAATAGAAAACAAATCCCCTATTTACTACAGGCATGTGATCCACTCAGGAAAAACTGACAGCAGATTTCTAGTTCTACAAAGGTTACTAACTCTTCATTTTTCATTTTAGGATATATAGTAACACAAAGGGGGATTTCCCATAAAGTTTATAAACAATGCATGTTTTATTCACAAATAACAGAATGATGCTACCCACTCCAATGCCTTGGCATCCTCTTCTTGGGTTACTCTAATTCCTGCTTACCCTCTGAGACCTTGTTTTTTGAAGCAGGGTCTTCAGTGTCTGGGGCTAGCATTACTGGTGTCTCCCACATGTACTTACCAATCCTTTGTATTCATTTTTCCCCCTACTTTCCAAATGATGGTTGCTCAGATGCTCCAGAGAGTTAAGCCTAAAAATACACCCTAGTGCTGGTACCATGGACCTGGACCAGGGTGAATACTGGTTAGGAATTCAGTTATTCAGCCAATGCATTTACTCTGTAGAAGGTGGGACTTGGTGCCATTGTAAAGCACCCCCTCTCCTGTGGCATGTTAAGTTTTTTTTTCTGGTGACAATGAACACAGCTAGAGGTTTCTGCTTTTATCGTCCTTAGCCTTCTGTTTATGTTGCCATCTGGCTGACTTGCCTCATATATGCGACCCACCTGGTATGGGACAAATATCTGGCTGGGTTCTGGATCCCTGATGCTAAGATCTTAGGTCCCTAAGAACGTCAGTATAATCTCGGTAACATTTGCCCTTGTGTTTGACTCTTTATGTCACCTCACATTAGGGGATTTTCTTATCTGACTTATCTCCTCTGGAAAAATCAGAGTTTGGTATACCAACAGGACAGAGCGCAAGAATGGGCAGTCAGCATGTGAACGTTACTGGACAAGGAGCAAGCATGGCTGTGATAAACTTCTGCTTTAAGTACTGCTTTATTGACATCGCAGTGTCCCAAGCCAGGGGTGAGCAGAATGGGGGCAGAATATCTGAGAGAACAGAACAAAGCCACAGCCAGCTCTGAGGCAGGCAGTGAATGAAGAACACATCTGTAGCCAAATAATTAATTTGACAGCTTTATAGGGTGGCTCTCCTCTCTCGTACACCTTTTTTTTTTTTTTTTTGACCAATTACTTTCAATAATGATGGCAAGCCGGCATCTACCCCTGACTGTGTTAGAGATTATAATGTCAAAAGGGCCTTTGTAATGTCTTGTGTGTCTTAATAAACCTGTCAGCTGAGGTTACATTATTTCCTAATTTCCATCAGGGAAACATAGGGTGGTACAGCTGTGCAAAGGTTCCCGGTCATGGTGTGTGATTTCAGATTGGCGGTATGTGTGCCATGTTCCATCACTGCCATGGATATGCAACAATATATGTCAGAGAAGAGGCTCTTTTTAATGAGGGCTGCACTGACCTTTTGAAAGGATGTTACCTTTTGTGCCGTGAGGAAGCTTGTTGATAAACTCATACCTCCTTCCCCATTCATAAGTTGTACTTTTGTGTATTTTGTCCATCCCGTTGGATGATTAATCTCACTAGAGTTTAATTCTAGGATTATTATTATGTTTGGAAAAGCTTCAGCAATCTTCCATTAGTTGCAGACTTGTGTTTATGATATTCTTCGCAGTGCTTTGGGGGTAGGTATTATTACAAATGATTTTCTTGGGGTAGATATTATTACAGATGATTTCCTTGGAATGCTGATTTGAGTAAGACTCTAGCCTCAGCACTGGGCATTTAAAGACAAACAGAAGTCACCACTGTCCCTGCCTTTTAGGGACTCATCATAAAATAATGCCTGTCTTAGTTTATTCTATCTCTGCTAGAACCATTCCCATAAGGAAAGCTCACATCAAAGCTGGCCATTGCCTTCCAAGGGTATAAGAAACCCTTTATGACAGCATCCTAAATTAAAAAACATTCAAACAACAGCCCTAGCTTTTTTTGCAATTCTCCTGTTTTAGGACCAGGTCCATTTTTCATAACTGGACTGAAGACAGAATACATGGTACATTCTATAGGCACCACTCCCACAGGATGAATGTTAGGATGAGGGTTATTATGCCTGTATCAGAGCAAAGTACTGGGAAGGACATATGATGTATCCAAATACACTTGGGCCATAAGAAATAGACCAGGGATCCAAGCCCAGTTGCACCAAGGAACAATCAAGTTACCACAGAAACAAGTGTGAATTGTCACACTTGAAACGATGCACTGGTCGAGTGATTCTAAAAGGTTTCTCAACCAGTAGATATTCTGACCTCTAAGGATTTTTGGGCAATGTCTCAAATCATCTTACATTGTCAGAAAAAACACAAGGGCTGTACTGGTGTCTAGTGGATGCCACTAAGCTGCATGTAATATATGGTATAGACCTTACAAGATAGGACCCAACCAACAAGACTGAGTGTAAAACTTGAAAACATGTGTTATATAGTGTGGTAAGCTGGCCATCTATGACCATCAGGGGGAGACATCCTGGAAGAAGTTGTCAAAGATCACCAGAAGGCATCCAGTCATTAGAGGAAAGTGCGGAAGAAGTTTCTAGATAGAGAACTAACATGCAACCAAAGATGCAGAGGTATGGAAGAAGTAAAGAGGTTCCTATGGAGTTAGTCAGAAGAGAGCAAACCAAAATTATGATGGAGGAAAAGGTAGAGGTTGTAGATGACCCACTGCCTTGTAGGGCCTGCAGGCTTATAAGAGATTTTCATATTAGGTGAGATTTAAGGTGAGTTTATCATCTCATGTGTGGTAGAGTCCATATCTCCCTGTACTGGCAGATGACATTGTAGCATGTGCTGTGTGCTGATTAATATTGTCAATTTGATAGGGTCTGTATCACCTAGGAGACAAACCTCTGGACATGTATAGGAGGGAATTTCTAGGTTGGGTTAATTGAGTTAATTCAGCCACTGTAAATGAGGACAGAAACATTTTCATGGTCTGACAACTGGGATTGAATAAAAGGAGAATGTGAACTGAATGCTAGCATTCATCCTGCCCTGATTACTAAACACAGACCCAGTGCGGGCACTAGTCTCAATCTCCTGTCATGGTGCATTCCCTGCCATCATGGACCCTAACTCTTCAGACTCCAAGGTGAAATAAACTCTGCTTCTCATAAGTTGCTTCTTACCAGGTATTTGATCACAGCAATCAGAAAAGTGACTAAGACATGTTGTAACACCACCAACAACAACAACAACAAACCCCACAACTTTCAAAGAGCCAGGTACAACTAAACTCAGAGCCTGATGTTTCTCACAGCCTGGATGAGCACATGTGGATGACAGCATTCACCTTGCTGAGTTATCAAGTAGAGCAAACAAAATAAGATATGTGTGATATCTTTTGGAGAGCCTGTCTTCCATGCCCCTGTCTTCAGTCTGGTCCAGGCTAAAGGAATACAGGAAAAAGAGAACTACTTTTGGAAAACTGAGTCTACTCTATTCTTGGGCAGGATCTCTGTCTCTCTTTCATTTTCTCCCTCTGTACCCCCCTCTCTCCCTTCCTCACTTCTTTTCTTCTTCCCTTCCTTCCTTTCTTTCTTTATTTCTGTTCTTGGCTTTCTCATAAACACTCATGACCCTAGGACCTGACAAAGCCAGTTTGTCATGTGCTAATGCCCTACTTCTTTAGGAAAGACTGCCAAGTGTTTTAGTTGGGACATGTACCTCAGTCAGGAACTACAATTATAATCTGGATATTTTAATTCCCAGAGAAGTTCATGGGAGGACCAGAGGTGAGCTGCTGAAGTATTGCCTTGGGTACAGAGACCCAGTCCTAGTGTCCCCTCACACTGTTGTTTCTGTTTTGGACAGTCTTTCATTATAAAGAAGGTTAAAAAGTACCTACCCCCCCCACACACACACTTATACAGGGAGTATTAGGATGAAGTGAAGCTAGGATGGGAGCACATAGTGGGCATCTGATTCCCATGACCACTCAGTATGGGGTGTCTTTAGAAAGAATGAAACCTGAATTCTCACTGCAGTGAATTCAGTCAGAATGACTTACAAACCAGCAAAACAGAAACTGACATGCAAGTTGTAATCAGTAACTGATGATAAAATCCTAGGAAAATGCAGATTCATAACAACTGATAACTGCTTCTAGTATTTGATCCCAAATACATACAGAAATGAGGGAGTTGTTCTTGAAAAATATGTAGAATAGTTTCAATAATAAAAATGATGGGTGCTCTGTATAGAGAGTAGAAAAAAGATATACAAAAAAAAGTCTATCCAATGCAAACTTAAAATTCAAGGCCCTCAGGGAGTGTTCTGTTTCCCACAGTGCTGGGTCTCCAGTGCTCTTTAATGTTGTTTTGGTCATTGTGTTCCATCCCAGTATGGCATGGACTGTCAACATCTCATAGGAGTTTTCATCCTCCCCACACTTTGCACTTTGCCCCCAATAGTATCCTTTGGTGATCTGTCCCATGTGTGGTCTTACACTATCAGGCTTAGGGTTTTCACTTTGTTGTTGCTGTTTTGGTTTTGTTTGTTTGTTTGCTGTTATCAGCATCTTCTTTACTGTATTTCTCAGTACAAGATCATTGTATAGTTGTGTCCGTTTAGGAAGCAAATCCAACCACATGCAGTTCTCCAATAACTAGGCTCCCAGGCATCATCAAGCCTGCGGTGTTTTGAGTTTCCCCAGGTGCCTCCAATTTTTTTTTTTTTGGTCTCCATATGCTGACTGTGACTTTGGGCCCTATCTGCCTTTCAGTTTGTAGAGATGGGGCACACTGCTGCTTGCTTATTTCTGCCTCTTCTGTTGGTTCTGGCATGCTTATCTCAGTGTAGGTCCTTCCTGATTCACTTACCTTGCAACATTCTCCATGTGCAGAGGCCCTTCAGTTCCTGGCAAACATCCTTTCCCAAAGCATGTGCCTTTGTTTCCCAGCCAGGAGGAAGATACCCTTGGATGTAGTTGTTTTCCTGGTGACTCAGTCCTGGCAACTCTCCTGGAAGCAGAACTTAGCCCAGACCCTGTGAACTAAGTGTTTGTGAGTTCCCTTATTAATAGACTTGCAGATCCCTAGGCTGTGGTCACAAATCAGGCCTTCCTCTCAGTTGTGAAAATTAAGCATTTGTCCCAGATTGGCTGTGGCTGTATAGGTAGGCTGATGTGGCACTAGTTTACTTTTACAGGCTCCACGGTGAACACAGGGTGGGAGTTCATTGTGTCAACTGCTGCAGTCTTCCCTCAGCCAGACGGACAACACAGTTGGCTATGCTACTGATTGGCCACCTTTTAATGGCCTGATAATTAAAAATGATAGGCAGATAAAAATAGAGCAGCTGAACATAGCTACACAAAGCAGGTCTTCTCTCCTGATTGTCAGTCTCCTCAGGCGGGAGGTATGTCAAGAACAGAAGCCAAATTAGAGTTCAACTGGCCAAGACCCAGCTGGTCTTCTTGTTCCTCTTGTTCTTGTTCTTCTTCTTGGTCTTGTTCTTCTTCTTCTTCTCCTCCTCCTCGTCCTCCTTCTTCTTCTACTTTTTGTGATTGCAAGCATATTACAAAATTAATTTGTTGTTTCTCTCTCACACTGTCAGAGTATTGCGTGAGTAATTGTATTTGCTTTGCAACAGAGGTAGGAATTTTTTTTGTGTGTGTGAAAATTATCAGTATTCTATTATCTACTGTTCTGGCTAGAAGAAATCCAAATTTGTATCTCTCTCTCTCTCTCTCTCACCCATGTCTCTTCCTCCCCACCTCAACCTCATTTTTAGATGTACATTCTCATGCTTGCTCATTCTCACCTGCATTCAGCTCCATTTTATGAGTAGCAATGTGTTATTGGTTTAGAATTGATTTGGGCATCATGTGTTGTCATTTGATGAAAAACAGTTTAGCTAAACTGCTTGACATTACAACAGCTGGTAATGTCACTTTTGTTAATGTCTTTAACCACATTTTTAACAAAACAGCAGATGCTCATCACAAAGCCATTTTCTTCCTGTGATCGTGTAAAATCAGCTCCTAGCTCTGACGTGAGCAAAATCTGACTGAGTGAATCGATTGTCCTATAAAAAAAAAAAAAA
>CAJQZJ010004687.1:1033519-1054211 GCA_907164525.1 Lophiomys imhausi | reverse complement strand
GGAACACTGGGAACTGAACTCAGGCCCTGTATAAGAGCATTACACACTCTCCCCTTTTGAGCCTTTGTCCCAGCCTGAAGATGATGACTTTGATGTACAATTTGGGAAAGATTTTCTGAAGAAGTGATGCTTGAACACGAACCAGAATGAAGCAGATTCCTAACAGATGTGCTAACAGAGCTTCAGCCCCGTGGCTTATGTTCTGACTCAACATTTCAAGCGTCTTCTTAAACCAATGGGGCTCTGGCCTTGTGAGGGGATTCTAGGAATCTAGGTTGTATAAGTAGACGTGAGTCTCAAGTCAAAAAGACCTTCAGTCCATGGCCAGGAGTTTTACAAGGGGGGGACAGGGAAGATGCTATGACATACTACCAATTGATTTCTTTTTAAGAATTTGCTGATTGTTCTGTCAGTAGAATATGTGGAGTCAAAAGTAGAGAAAGATGTTTAGAGACCTTCAGAGTGATTCTCAGAGATAGTGACTGTGGCTTGGGTTTGCTGATGATGGACTTGGTGAGAAATGATCAGAATTTTGATGTCTTTTGAGCATCTTGAGATAAATTTTATCCAGATATATGAAATAAATTGTTAAAATACCTATCACATCCTGGCTTGAGAAAGCAACTTTTAGTTAAGTCATGACTTACTACCTTTTTTTGTTTTGTTTTATTTTTGTTTTTTGAGATAGGATTTCTCTGTATAACAGAGCCCTGACTGTCCTGTACTTGTTTTTATAAATCAGGCTGGCGTCAAACTTACAGAGATCTGCCTGCCTCTGCCTCTACCTCTGCAATGTTGCTATTGAAGGTGTGCACTCCTGAGAGGGTTTACTACTCTTAAGTCTGAATAAATAAATGGGCAGAGGTAGCACATAAACACAAGACTATAACAACAACTCTTATGTCCAGTCTTCATCAATGATCTATGGACACGTTATGCTTCCTCTTCAAGCCTAGGGTGATGTATTGGAAGATTTTAGGTGTGCTATATGGAAAACTATACTCCTTGCTGACTTTTTCTTTTATAAAAAAATAAAATAAGCATTGAATTGGTACAAGTTAATGAACATAACTAAACAAAATTCCAAGAGAGAGATTTCTGAGAGTTAACCTAAAGAACTAGATCCCTTTATACGTTTAAACCATGGTAGAAATTAATGCTGTAGTCCTCAAATCCTCAAATCAAAAGAATCGCAAACATTACCTAGTCTGACCAATGGTGATAATGTAGCTGCAGAAGTTCCATCAGAAAAAAAAAAAAAAAAAAAAAAACAGGTTTCTTTTGTTATATTTCTGTGACACCCTGAGAGTCACCATGATTACAATGGTGCATTTCTTTGTGTGGCCAGAGAAGTATGGTGCTTCTGTTGGCTCCATGGGGCATATTTTTTCCCTAATTGGAGTGAACTCTACTTAAAAGCTTACAGAGCAAGAGCAGGGATGATTGAGTCTCTGTACCATGTCAAGTTTCTTCCTATGAAACAGGAAAGCTATTATGAGGGCTGCACATGTCTGCTGCTCTGTAGCCTTCTAGGCCTTTGTATCCTCTTCATGCTCCTCCCAGGGCATCTTCCAGACTGCAGAGATAGCTTAGTCATTAAGGAGCTTGTCATACAATCACAAGTACCTGACTGAGTTCTATCCCCAGCACTCACGTCAATACGCCAGGGTACAGAAAAAAATACCTGTTGTCCCAGCATTGGGTGAGGCAGAGAACTTTAGGCTAGCCAGTCTAGCCAAATCATTGAGCTTCAGATGAGGGAAGAGACCTTAACTCAAAAAACAAATGGAGACTGATGAGGGTGTCACCGCAGAATGCTGACCTCTGACCTTCATGTGCATGTGCCTACATGCACACGCTCTTCCTCACACATACGTGCATATACAAACATGTACACGAAGTATGCCACACACTAGACATTTTTCCAACTAACTTTTATAGGTTTAGGTCAGAATTGCTGCATATATTAATGGAGAACCTAGAGATGACATACGTAGAGTGGCAAAGTACAATTTACAAGGATAAATAGAAGTATTTTAATATACAGATCCTCCCCCAATGGACCTACAATTATTTTTCAATATGTAATAGAATAAAAGGTTTAGGGTTTTTTTCTCCCTATCTTGGAGAAGTTGCATCATCTTTCACTTGTGGATAGTCATGTCATACTTTTTCAAATATGCTAATGTGTGTAGTTATGACTTGCGCCATGTGAAATGCAGCTCCAGGGTGTGTCAATATGAGTGGTATCTGATAGGATCCCACTGAAAGGGCTGGCATGTAGCATTGTTTCTTCTTTTGTACTGTAATTGTAGAGATTATTTTTTTTCCTTGCAAGCATGACCATCAAATGATAACATTTTGGACCTTTCTGTTGGTCACAACAGGCAATATTTGACCCTTTCTTGTCTTCCAGTAATCTGGCATAGTACATGACAGGGGAAGCTTTAGTATTAACCCCCTATGCAGAAGTCTTTTTGCCATTTAAAGATGCTTCGCGATGACTGAGTCAGCCAGACCCTATGGCTTCAATTTATTTGCTGTCCTAATGGTGGCCTGGCCAGGCACTCAAGTACTGTAGCAATGGGCCTAAAATACACACACACACACACACACACACACACACACACACACACACACACGCAAATGGTCCTGGATTTGCTTAACTGATGTCACTCACCAACTGCTCCATCCTCCCTGCAGCCAGCTCAGCTGCATAGCAGCCATATTTTTCGTAGCTGACTTGACTGGGTGAGAAAGAGAAAGTGCGGAAAGGGTTCATTTTCTTTGTCCATAGGGAAGAAATATTTACATTTTCTTTGCTATTTCAATGTTATTTTCTTCTCTGGAATAGCTAAACAAATAAGATTTTAAAAGTCTGGCATCAAGCAGGCAATGGTCTGACCAGGGTAAAGCCAGAGCTGGCTCGCTCCTGCTCCTTTCTCTGTGTTCTGCAGGAGGACTCTGGCCTGTGTGGGATGACCCCAGTAGTTGCCTTGGCACAGGTGGAGGCACACAGGCCCTGGAGAGCTTACACCTCGTTCCTGCTGTGCCTCACAATTTGCTGACAAGATGTATAGGTTTCCTTCTAAACCGGCCACCGCTGGGATCTCTTTTCTTAAATCATCAGAAAGCCCTACAGTTGAAGTGAAGTGTTCTTATTCTAAATCTTGACCGAGTCTCATGCTCAGTGCGCAGGTAAGATCATTTCTGCAAAAAAAAAAAAAAAAAAAAAACAAAACAAAACAAAACAAAAAAAAAAAACAGGGAGTTCAAAGCATCCACCAGGCTTGCTGTCC
Source organism: Lophiomys imhausi (assembly GCA_907164525.1). Classification (NCBI taxonomy): domain Eukaryota; kingdom Metazoa; phylum Chordata; class Mammalia; order Rodentia; family Muridae; genus Lophiomys; species Lophiomys imhausi. Next base: position 1,050,912 of record CAJQZJ010004687.1, on the reverse strand, counting down.
TGAGAGTGGCTTTGAAACGCTTTGTGTGTATTCCAGGTGGCTTTTCCCCCTGGTTGGACTCATTAATACTCTTTTGTGAGCACTATTTTGCTTTTTCCAAATAGCTTCTGCTGAACAGCTTCCTCTGGTGGAAAATCCAATTTAGTTGCAAGCAGCATTAACAGTTCCGCTCCTTCATTTTTTCCTCGGTAACAGAAAAATAAAAGATTGTGTGTCAGAATGGAGATGTGAGATGTACAACATTAGCGATTCTATTAATAAATTCATGCGACAATTATTCAGCTTTGCTGTTTGTATTTTGTCATGACTGAGGACAGCTTCTGTGTATTGCAGGAGCCTGCTTTTCTTCCAAACACATTTTGTTTTCATGGAGCTTATATCTTCAGCCCAAATTTTTACTGCTTGTGGACACACAGTAGGAAGCCTTAGTTCATTGTACACAATGAAAGAGAGTCAACTTCTGGTGCAGATGTAATTAGACGTAATTGAAAGCTGGAGTTTATGATATTTACCTATTTATTTTTCCCCCTTAGGAGACTAGACTTTTCCCAGTTCTCCTTAATCCACGTGTCTTGAAGGGGTTGCCCAAACCTTCTTTGCCCCCCGGTTGGGTGGTCAGACTATTTCCTTTCTCTTCTGCACATTTGAAAGGGCACATTCAAAGCTGAGCTGGGGACAGCTCTTCTGGCACAGACCCTGCAATCAAACTCAGTACCATGTGAAGAAAGGAATCAGATGGAAGGAAGCCAAAAGGAGAGAGGGAGGGAGGGAGAGAGGGAGGGAGGGAGGAAACTGATGGTCTTATTTGATTGAGTACCTGGGTGTAGTAGGGTTGGAGCTGGCTCATGCAATCAGCCAAAACCTATTGCTATGTTTTCATGATTCCCTATACTAGTTAACATCATCATGTTAGTAGTTTGAAATTAACCACAGGCCAGTCCAGTTTGTGCCTTTTGTTTTTAAGGGAGTGATATTAAATATTTACTAGCCACTGATGCCAAAAGCCATTCAAAATTACAGTGACTTCATTCGTGTTATGTGAGATAAAGTAATGCATGCCATATTCTATACCATATCGCCTTCCCCTTTATAATTTTATTGGTTACTTTTAGTTAGTTTGTAATCATATGTGACTGTTAGAACTCTGTTTGGATAAATGGTTTCTTAGTGTTTATTAAGGCGTTATGATAAACACTCTTTGTGTCATATGGAATGATATGAGGGAGCTAATGAAAGCTTTGATTACAGAGCTGCCAGGTACTTAATGAATATTAAAAATATTTCCTGGAGGATATAATATTCCTGTGACATTTTGGGACTGATGACAAGAAGTCACTCACCACTCTTTTCATGGTGCCTTCCAAGGACAAATAAGGGAGCAACAGGAGTGGCTTGGTACCTGAGGGTCAGATCAAAAGTTCACATCCTTTGGTGAAATTAAAAAAAAAAAAATCAAATAACATGGAATTTGAAGATGGTTACAGAAGTGGTTTTATTTCCAAAACAACAGTCATCCAGACTGAGAAAATCTTTGGTTTGTCTTTATCAATCATATGAATCAGGATGACTTGTCAAGTAGGACCATCTTGGTGTTACCTTGCATTGTGAACTCACAGATATATCACTTGCCAACAGATTTTGGATATTCTGGACCAGAAGGCTACCTTCACAGAACTTCATTAGTGTGGAGAAGTGTCTTTGTGCCGTGTGTGTAGGTGTGTGTTGTTCTCAGCTAAATTGGACACCAAATACACTGGAGGCACTTACAGCCTGTGTGCTATGGGCTTGGATTTAGTTCCTGATGGTATGTTGCTGGGCATTACCAGGTGCCCCACATACCTTTATAGAAAATCATTAGGCCAGTGTGAAAGCTCATGATGAAATTTGTGCATAATTTATATACTATAAATGTAGATGTGGAGGTTGTCATCTGTTGGAGGTAGCAAAAGCAAGAGAAAGAGAACCAAAGAGAAATTATTTGAAGAGCCACATATGTACACCCACCAGGAAATTTCCAATGACAACAAAGTCTGTCTATTATTTTCAGTAGAACAGAATTGAAAGGGGAAATACTCTGTAGGTTCTTCATCTGATGAGAAGAACATATGAATAGGATTTCCAATGGGTCAGAGTTAGTTAAAGGTCAATGCTAAGGGATTTAGTCAAAGACTTCTGAATAAACCCAAAGATAATGTCACCAGAATTCATATTTCCTCTCTAAAGCAGGTTGGATGTGCCAGAGTGCAGCTGAACCCCTTCCACGTATTGACACAGGCCTTTCTCTTTGCCACACTGTTTTCCAAGACCAGTAAAGTTATTTAAGAATTAAAACTTAAAATAATCAAGAAAATATTCAAGACTTATCTAAGGCACATAGTAATCAAGTGTGCCTACTTGAATCTTGCCACCTCGATTCTTTAAAAAAAGGACTGTCTGTTACCACAAGTACATTTCCTCCCTCTCCAAGATTCAGAATTGCATAACTATAAAGACCAAAGGCGAAGGAAGCTAGGGACGAAACAAAATACCTGTCTCCTTGAGTTATGCTAAAGGTTCAATAAACTGAAGGAAATGATCCACACCTAGTATTGAGCATAATGACTAAGACATCTATCTCGTGCAGTGGATATTAGCTATTGTTACTGTTGTTAGCATTATTATGTGTTTTTATTATTGCAGTTACTGGTTGACCCCAAGTCTTGCTTATTAGAGTTATTCACCAGGAAGCTGACATCACTGATTGTTTTGTTCATGTTTTATTGCTGCATTTCAAATCATCCCCCAACTTCTGAAGTTTAAAACCGCAGCCATGTAGTATTGATTGTGTCTAGGTGAGTAAATTGTTTGGGTCCTTACACAGTACTGCAGTGTCTGACTCTGCCTCTCCGTCCATCTTCCCTTGGGTGGCAACTAGACTATCTATTACAGTGGCTTCTATTACCATGGCCATGGCAGAGATGCAACAGGGCCAGAAGATGCACTTGAGACCTTTTTAGATGAAGTAGAAGTGGGCACATCATAATTTCCGCTCACATGCCTGTGGGAGATCACATAGCCAACTTTAAAGTATTGTGTTATCTAATTGGTCATAGCATTCCTGGCATGGAATACAGCTGTGCATCCAAAGCAGGGGCCGACATTGGAGCCATGAATGATGTCATTTGTGGTTACTAATTAGGTGTTCCTATAGAAATTTGGTATGTATTCTCATTAGTCGTTTGTGTCCCATCTCCAGCAAAATCATTGTGTGCTTCCCATAGGCACTGAAAACTGCTATAAACCCAGTTTTTTTTCTACAACTGGATGTCTGAAAGTCTAACACATATCATCATCCCATTTCAGTGACCATGTCTGTATAACTCTTGATCTTTTTTTAATTTTATTCTTAGCCCTTTCTTTTTCTGTGTCCTTTATTTACTTGTTCATTTAACCCATTTTCTTAAGTTGTGTTATCTTTCCCTCTTGTGCAGTTTTTTGGATTCTCATGAACCATTTCTGGTGTAAGAACAAAAATAAAAATACAATTTGAATGACAAACCTCTATCTATCGCTATTAGATCCCTTATAGCATAGTAACAACTAGCATTTATTGAACATTCCTTTCCTCTTGGAATGCAAGCAGAATGGCTTTGAAGTAATAGTCAATTCAGTTTCCCAAATAACCTTAGGATGTAGGTGCTTGTATTATGTTATCCTTACAGAAACCAATGTAGTCGATGCAACTTGCTCAGGGGCTCGCAGCTGATAAGTATAGTGGAGCTATGGTCTGAGCTGGGAAAAGGCTTTGAATATCACATTCTTAGCCACTAAGCGCTGTTCTCTGCAACTGACTAAGGGATGGGTGGTATTTCTTTTCTCTGCTCCTGAGTCTGGAGTCAACTTTTATTCCTTGCTTGTCTTTTATTTTGTTTGTATCTCTTGTAAATATTCTTAATTAAATAGTCATCTGCTAATGGCTTAAAAATACTGTCTATGCTGTGTGACATTTGGCATTCAAATCATTAAAATCAAATAGAAAACTTGAAGGATCCTGGTAAATGAATATGATTTATGGATCACCCTTAGCAGTGCAGAAATGTTTAGCACAACTGTCCTCGTATTTATGAGGAGCATAATACTTCCAGGTACGTTTTATGTTTCTGCAGAAGCTTGGTGGTAAATGGAGAAATTAAACTGGAAAATATGGAGACATCAGCAGAATACCACACACCTGCTCACAACATTCGTTTTATTGATTGAACAGTTGACTCTTTAGGGTATTTTTCTGGAAACATTGGCTCTAGGCAGAATAAGTATTCTCAGTGAGTGTGTTTGTTGACATATCACTTAGAAACTACCATGCTGACAGATTTTTAAGCATCTTCTATGAGTTTGAATGATGAACCAAGGCCATTTGGGGATGTGAGTGACTCTTCTTGTTTGGGGGAATCTTTCTCCAGTGCCCCTTTGCTTTCTTGTTTTGATCTTGCAGCATCTCATTTGGTTCAATTATTTGGAAAGTCTTCAATGATTTTTTTTTAAATTAGTATCATACTGCCTCAATATCATTAATTAATGTACAGCAACATTGAGGGAAAATTCAAAATAGTCATTTTCCTTCAAATCATTTGTAATTCCCATGACCCTGAATAACTCTGAAGCAGCCTTTGTGATGATCATTTTCCACTAATCAATTATCTGTGAACATGTACAAGAGAAGGGCTTGCTGAATTTTCTTTGAGTTTTCTTTTTTTATTATAATGTTTATTTATTATGTCAAGTTACATTTCCATCATAGTGCCCTCTTTCCACCCCTCCCAGTTCCACCCTCCCACTCTCTCCTCCCTCTCTGACCTTTCCCACTCCTGTGATGTGGAGTGTCCCTACAAATCAGCCCCTCTCATTTCAACAGTTATATGAGGGCTAAGAGCTTCCTCTTGCACTGGGAGCCTACATGGAAGCACCCCTAGGGCAAATTGTCTCACTGATAGGTAACAAAGTCTATGTTCCTGATCTTTTTGTTGTGTTGGTTGTAGGATAGTCATCCTGTACTATATGGCTGAACTCCAATTATAAGTGAGTAGATGCCACGTGCATCTTTCTGAGTTTGGGTTATCTCACTCAGGATGAGCTTTTCTAGTTCTATCCATTTGGCTGTGAATTGCATGATTTCCTTGTTTCTGATAGTTAAGTAGTATTCCATTGTGTAAATGTACCACAATTTGTTTTAGCCATTCGTCAGTTGAGGGACATCTGGGTTGTTTCCAGTTTCTAGCTATTACAAATAAGGCTGCTGTGAACATAGATGAGGTTTTGTCCTTGTGTTTCGGTGAAGAATCATTTGGGTGGATACCCAGAAGCGGTATGGCTGAGTCTCAAGTTAGGGCTATTGTAAGTTTTCTAAGATATCGCCAGACTGATTTCCACAGAGGCTGTACAAGTTTGCACTCCCCCCAGCAATGGAGGAGAGTTCCCCTTTCTCCACACCCTCGCCAGCATGTGCTGTCATATGAGTTTTTGATCTTAGCCATTTTGACAGGTGTGAGATGGAATGTCAGAGTCATTTTGAGTTGCATTTCTCTGATGATTAAGGATGCTGAGCATTTCTTCAAGTGTCTCTCAGCCATTAGAGATTCCTCCTATATGAATTCTCTGTTTAGCTCTTGTTTCCCATTTTTTTCATTGGAATATTTGGTTTCTTGGTGTTTAATTTCTTGAGTTCTTTATAAATTATGGATGTTAGCCCTCTGTTGGGTTGCTAAAGATATTTAACAATCTGTACGTTGCCATTTTGTCCTATCGACAGTGTCTTTTGCCTTACAGAAGCTTTTCAGTTTCAGGAGGTCCCATTTATTAATTGTTGGTCTTAGAGCCTGAGCTGTTGGTGTTCTGTTTAGGAAGTTGTCACCTGTGCCAATGAGTTTGAGAGTTTTCCCCACTTTCTCTTCTAGTAGATTTAGTGTGTCTGGTTTTATGTCAAGGTCTTCGAGTAACGCCTGAGTTACTTCACTGTGTCATCCCTGGAAATGTCTGCATGTTAACTCATGGACAGTGATGTCCGAACTCCAAGTTCAAGTTCTTTTCTTCAGCTTTCAGTCATTGAAATCTTCAGCATATATGTGTTAAATGGAGAAAACTGAATTCCTTTTAGTGATAAAAAGACAGGAACCTTGTTCTCAAAAAATAGAAATAAATAAATACATAAATACATAAATAAGCACATTATCAAGTAGGCAGGTGGATGGGCAAACCGGCAGGCACGTTGTGGGTTGGCTTGTGGATCCCAAAATGGACAATGTCATTTACACTTTGTTGTCGCCCCCCCCCCCGCCCCGCCTCTGTTGGCTTTTCTCTCAGTTCACACAAATCTTGTTCTGCTTTGTAGCCCTTGGATATGGTAATGCCTGACCATCTTGGTGCCAGAAAGAGTATCTCATTAGAAAGAAAGAAAGCTTCCTAGAGTAGTACATATCAGAATCCCGAAGACAACTCTCATTGGTCTAGCCAGGGCACAGTTGTATCCAGCTTAGACCTCAAGGCTGTGGTGAAACACAATGTACCCCTTTATCTCAAAGAAGGTTTGGTGGTCCATACCAGAAAAATGGAGTTTATTTTCAGAGTCTGGAAGTGATTGTTCAGCTAAAAGCAAAACTGTTGTGTAGTACTATATGTAAATGTGCAAAAATATATTCTTAATTATATTAACTACCTGTAATCTATAAATAAACCATTCTTTACAATGAAAAATGCCTAAGGTAGACAAGAACATTCTCTTTTTTTAAGTAAATAGTTGATTATTGATTATTCTAGAAAATGCCTCAATTAGGAGGCAATTCGATATTTAGATATTTTAATAAGCTTTTGTAATATGCCAGGGTTTTTGCTGGAAGTGCAAAATTGTATCTCTCCTTCTTGCACTTGGCCCTTCTCCCTCACTGTCTGTGGTAGCAGCAGAGTAGACAAGAGCTTGGGTAGTTACAATGTTTGGTGGAAAACGAGTAGCCAAGGGTAGCAGATGTCTTCGTGGAGGCTCAAGAAGTACTTCTGGCTCAGGGTGGCACTGTTTCTAAGATGACCCCACAGACTTACCATCATTCAGCCCAAAGTGCCTCCTCAGCCACATCCCCTGCTTTATTCCTGAATGTGTTTCTACTTTAGTTATACGAAGCCTGTTTCAGTTTTCCTACTGGACCGTTGCCTGTTACGACTCCCATGCATTTATCCATGCATTTAGACTTGCCCGACTCCTGGCTCTTGCTTCATTTATTTGTGAGTCCCGATTAGGATGGTGCACCTGCTGCCAAATGACAGTGACTGGGGCACAGTAGCCTTTAGAGCTTTTCTTCAGCCTCTTTCTAAGGAAGGACAAGAAAAACAAATACTACATTCCCTGGACTCCCTTAGAGCCTGAGTTTGGAATACGATTCATTTTGTGCCCATTAAGTTCATGAATTTTAGATGTTAGAATTCAGGCAGGGGATCTTTCTATATAAACTGTGGTTTCAAATGTCTAAAATATGTATGTATCCAATTTGAGTCCCCTGGGCCACATACAGCCTAGGATAGGGGACCCAAAGGTTTGTAGATGACAATGTCATGTTGCATGGCCAAAAGGTTGGGAGCACGCCCGGAACATTATAGAAGATTGAGTTTTTCTGTGCTAAATACTATATAAACAACTAGTTACTAGCTTCAAGGTCACTTATTTACTAGTATAACTTTCTTATGTCACTAAGGGTTGTATTAGTGACAACAGTTCTCTGTACAGAATTTCTATTGCCCATGTTTTTGTCACTGGCATCCTGATTCTTTCCCTTTTTAATAATTGCAAAGGCAGCCTCAGTCCCTCCTGAGCTGTTCAGAGTACTTCCTGGTGCCGACAAGCCCAAACTTTCTAGTGACTTTGATGTGTCTCTTCTCTCAGTTTTCTCTCCACTCTCTAGTGCAGCTCCAGATGGGTACACATAGGCGTGCTCTCTGGGCCTCAGCCATGAGAAACTTAGAGACTGTAGCTAATAATTCTTGCTGTTGTTCTGAGGATGAAATGAGAGAAAGCCTCCAGGGAGCTTAGACCAGTGTAGCACGAGGAAGCTTCTCAAGAAATGGTGTGCTTAGCAAAATGGTTGTTACTGTCTCATTGAACTTGATAGCCTTGTCCATACAGCTAAATATTTGTCTGTAGGAAGCACCATTGTCATGAAAATCATGTCCCATTATGCTCTTTCTCAGAGAAGGAGGAAAATGTCTGGTTTTAGAATTGCTCCTGAGATGTCTAGACTTTTCATAACCACCTCCAGATAGCTCCAGATTCCTTTTGGGCTCTGGGTGGACAGTGAGAGAGTCACATGGTTCACATATTGGGAAGAAGTTTTTCTCATCTATGTTTCTCAGTGATATTGGGCCTTGCAACTTTACACTTCTTTTGAATGAAATTAAAGTTAGAATTCTCCCACAGCCAAAAGTCAGTGTGGAACAATTAGTCAGATGACCCAGTTTTACTACAGGATTCCTTTGATGTAAGCTACTGAGAATGTGACTAAGTTTTGGTCACCTCATGTTTAAAACAGATATAATAATTTCTGTTGCTCCACCTAACTAGGCTCTTGAGGAAACTTCCGTTCATGTAATTATTGCTGCAGAGGTACAGGTGGTTCTGTAATGACTGACTAGGTTAGAGGGCCTTTGGGTTTCATGTACTTGTGGCCGTCATTTTATTCCTTGGATATTTGTTCAGGATTTTTTAAAATTAAATACAGTCTTACTATTGAGCCCAAGTTGGCTAGTATTAAACTGAATATGGGGTCTTAACTGAACTCGAATGTACAGTCCCCCTTCTTCACCCTTCCTATACTGGAATTACAGATGTTGGCTGCCGTATCCAGCCGAGTGCCCCTTATGTACAGAGAAAACTTACATCTTCATGTGCACTGCCACTGTTTCTTCATGACACACTTAATGGTATATGTCCCCACTTTCGTTTTCTATGATAGATAAAGATGGATTCAGGGCAACTCACTTGTCAGAGGGATAGTGAGTGACCTTGTGACCCTGATCCTCAACTCTCTCTTGAAGGACACAACTCAAGTTTGTGAGCTGTAGATGTGGCTCTCTAAGAGAATAATCCCATCCAAATATAGACCCCCCCCCAGGGAAAGCCATTCAGTGACCTCCACTACAACCTCCCTCAAGATCCATACCATTTAATATCAAGATCTTGACTGAATCCCATTTGAGATCTGTTGCATAGCCTCATGATTGGCAAAGTGTGAATGACTGACAGCTAGCTACCTAGTCATATACTTCGTGGAGTGAGAATTGTGCATCTCAATTTACCACACTGTACTCATTGTTCTTTTCCAGGGTTTTGTCTGAATAGACAGATATGTTCCTTTGTCCTTTTAAAAGGGTTTGTTCATTTATTTAATACGTGTGTGTGTGTGTGTGTGTGTGTGTGTGTGTATGTTTGCCTGAAGGAGTCTATGAGCACCATGTGCTCATAGCAGCCCACAGAAGCCAAAAGAGAACATCAGATCACCGGCAGCTGTACTTACAGGTTGTTAAGAGCTGCCATATGAGTGCTAAAACCAAACTCAAGTGCTCTTAACCACTGAACCATCTCTGTAGCCCCAGACATCGCCGCTTACTGAGATGGCGTTTTAGCAGCTTTTGTAAAAGCTGTTTTGTCTTCTGAGGGGATCCTTGTCTCTCCTCACCTTCACTTTGCATTGTGAGGTGACATGAGAAGGGAAGTTGGTTTTTAAAATGTTATAATTAAACTTCCAGAATTGCTCTTCAGTAAGGGGAGACTCCATAACAGGAAACCATCTTGCCCTCGGGAGGTGAGAGACCAATGGAGAAAGCTTATTCAGTGTCCTCATAATTAACTAACTGTGTTGTTCCTGTGCATTTAGTGGAAGTTTCATAATTTGTTCCTTGTCATTATGTATATATTTTGTAATGGAAACTGCTTGAATAATACAGCCCCTTAGAGGTATTCCTGCTAATGGCAAAGGGACATATCCTAAAAAATTTTCCTAGTTAACAATTTTTTTTCTAATTAGTAAAAGAAATGAAGTATTAAACCAAAGAGAATATTATAACCTCTTAGTGAGTCACTGGGCCTTATCTGCCACATCCTATTTACTGTCAGACTTATTTTCTAGTATCAAGAGTGTTAGAAGGTATAGAGCAAGTTTGTGCAAATCAGCAAAGGGCAGCCCTTCCATATTCACCCAGCTTCCCCACAAGGGGCATGTCCTTGTAAAAGGGATTGAACTTCATAGGCCCCTAGACATTTCCTCAGGCAACCAAAAAGCAATGAGCACCTAATGCTCATGGCTGCATGGTGCCTTCCCCAGTAATAGAATGTTTAGGATCATGTATGCAGCATAGGGGGATGTAACCCTTGGTATGTGACAAGTGTATGAAGCCAACCCCCTAGCGATAATGGAAATTGAATGTTAGGTGAACTAGTCATGGACAGGCTTAGTGTAGAGAGGAATAAATAGAATTTAAGTGCCAGATTATTCGATTTGTGATATAAGAGGCTAGACAAGCTTCCAGTAGTAGTGGTGTGGTTTTTGAATGGGTGCCAGCTAATGAGTTTGAAATCTGAGCTTGAACTTGAGTTGGTATCATAGTGCAGAACGTTTTTCCTTCTGGCCTGAAGGATGATGGGGAATAAGTCTTTCATTCTGTTAGCATATGTTCAGATCACATGGCCGGGAACGTCAGGTGGGCTACTCTGGATTTGGTGGAAATACCCTTGATGCTGATGTACTACCCACCTCCTTACCCTGTTTCCTTAGCTAAAATGAAGCAGCCTGACATTTTTCAGGCCAAGAAGGAAGTAGATATCCCACAGTGACTGAAAGTCACATGCAGAGATTTAGTGATAAGCAAATTTAGACTGTGACTCTGATTTCATTTAGTGTGGAGTGGGGTGGGGGAGAAAAGGATAGTAAACAATCTGTTGCTCAAATAGATTATCAAGGAGAGTAGAGGCTCCAGTGAAGATGTAACCTGGGAGGCGGGTGATGAGCAGTACTGTTGAGTTTAGGACTTGAGCCATTTCCTGAATGAAGAAAATTTCGAAAGCAGACAAGTTTAAGATTGTCTTGCTTCCAAAGCCTTCTCTATGACAACTCAAATATTCCCACATCAGCACACATCAAAGACATTTTTGAGCCAATATTTTGGGAAATCTGCTGTATCTTCAGATGACCCCTGAAGCTGATATTTCTACTCATTTTCCCTGCTCGAGTAGGAGGAATATAGGCCAGGTGGTTGTGTTTCCTTTCTCAGTACAAAGCAATCAGAGTTGAGTTACTTTGTGTCAAATCTCGTCTTTCCACAAACGTTGAAAGGCTGGGAGGCTAGAGGTTGTATCTATTCAAGCAAAGGCTTGTGATTAAAACAACAACAACAACAAAACCCACATTTGAGCAGAAAGAAGTGTCTTTCTGATTCCAGGTTGTGAGGACAGAGTCTCGGCTGAATAGTTTACTTTCCCTAGGTTTTTCCTTTTTAAATTCAGCTACTGCTCGGTGCTCGACACTTAAGCATCTTATGCCCTGTGATCCTGTTTCTACCATTTGCCTGGTTCCTAGAGGCATTTTGAGAATGGTGCCCTTTACTTGCTAAACCCTAGGTACTGAAGAATTATTATTATTATTATTAATTGTATCTGATACAGGTAAGAAAAAAGCTTCCTGGTTGGGAACCGGCTCATTTCTTTTTTTTTTTTTTCCATTTATTTATTAGTTCAAGTTATGTCTCCCATCACAGGCCCCTTCCTCCACCCCTCCTGGTGTCACCCTCCCACTCTCTACACCCTCTCCCACCTCCATGTTTCAGCCCCCCTCAGATCATATGTTACATGAGGGCTAAGAGCTTCCTCTTGCACTGGGGCCTACATGGCAGTTCCCCTAGGGTGGAGCGTCCCACCAGCAGGTAATAAAATCCGTGGAACTTGCTCACTTATTTTGAAAGTATTCTACCTGTTGCCTCCATGGTACTGTTTTCCATTTATTGTTTTTTGTTTGTTTGTTTGTTTTTATCTTTTGATGACTTTCCTGACTTCTCCATTTTCTCGTTGTAGAGTCCTCCATCCTCAGGATGTATTTTCTTCATCAGTAGCTTTTCTTTTCTTTTTTCTATACTTTACTCTCTCCTGGCTTCTCTATTTCCTTCTCTTCTTGCCCCTCCCCGCACTTCTTTTTTTTCATCCTTACCATCCTAACCCTATGTCCCCTTCTCTCATTTCATATTGACTGAATGCACTCTCTGTGCTTCAGAGACTATGATCAAACTCTAAGCAGAAGGTAGAATGATGTAATGCAAAGGCCACTGTAGTACAACTTGATGAGAAGTATATACATACACACACACACACACACACACACACACACACACACACACACACGGCCTCACTTTGATGGTCTTGAAAAAATGGCAGTAGATGGCAGTATCTTATATCTGGCAGAGAGAGAGAGAGAGAGGGAGAGAGAGAGAGAGAGAGAGAGAGAGAGAGAGAGAGAGAATATATTTGTTTATCTACCAGGCTTCCTGGCAGTCAAAATGGAGAAGAAACCCAGTCTAATAAAAGAGTAGTCTTGCAAAGGGTATATATGGGTTCAGGCTTGCTAATGTGTATGTGAGTACGTTATGTAGGAACATAGCCACTGTGTTGTATATTTGTGCATTCTGTGAGCTGTGTAATTACAAACTGATGAAGCACTGCAGATACACATGGGCCCCATGCCTAGGAACTCTGATTTTGTACTCTTTAAATGTTTCTTTGGGGGGAAATTACAACCTGATCCAAGGACAGATGCATATAGAACAATCACATGGAACAAAGGGAATGAATCTCTGCAGTGTAAGATGCTGCTTAGACCGCCTGTCCTGGGTGTCTCTGCACCGAGGAGACTCTGTTTCTGACTGCGAAGTGTGGCCAATATCCTGGAGAGCTTACGATGAAAATGCAGCATTTTTTATGGGTATTTTCGTATGTCTGTTCTGGTCTAGATCCACTAGACACTAACTTGTGTCTAAACTTGAATTCTCTAGAACCACAGTGGGAGCCATCCCTGAGTTGTGCTTCTGTGCCCATTTTGAATAGCATCTGTGTCAGACACGTGACACTTGGACCAGTCCTTCAGGCAAAACATGGGAAGACCTTCAGTCATGTTGTGTCTCAGTGGTGGTAGAATCAGCCTATAACAAATAGTTGATATAAGAGCTGTGTGCAGTAATAGCTTCCTGGGGTTCCAGCCATCTTGGGGTGTGATTTTAGATCAAATGACAACCAAGATATGGTATTTTCTATTTATTGAAGGAGGGGTGGAGAAATCATAAAAATGGCAATTGTTGGGGTTTTATAGATGCTGTTTGAAATAATTATGAGTGGGAAGTAACCTACTTTTAGATTTAGGTCATTTGAAATGCTGTCTTTTTTAAGATTAAAAAAAAATGATACAGTAGTTACAATGGAGGTGAGAGTTGGGAAGTTAGAGTTGCCCAATGTGTTCCTAGTTCTTCTCTTGTCATACACAGTAATGACTCTGGCCTTCTCCAGGCCTATGAGGGTACGTACCACTGTCCATACTGGGCAGAGAGGTGAGGGAGAAGACAGAAATCAAAGGAATCTCACTACTTCACATGACACAAATTTGCTGTATTTACTAATGACAGTGGTAAGAAGTGGGCAAGAGCCTTAAGATATAGAACAATCTTCTTGTCATTCATGTTCCTCTCCCCTCCCATCCCCTTCCCTCCCTTCCCTTCCCTTCTTCTCCCCTCCCTTCCCTTCTCCCCCTTTCTCCTCCCCTCCCCTCTCTTCTTATCTGCTCTCTGATTTTCCACCTTATCCATCTGGACAAGAAGAGCCCCCCCCACAGGGGTGTAGTTGAAAGAGTTATAGTGGAGTTTTCATTGCATTAGTTAGGGTGCAGTATTTCCTTTCCAAGGGAAAGGCAGAAGGTGGCAGAGCAGAGAAGGATACCAGAGAACATTACGCCCTTTAGGCTACACACGTTGGATCTTAGGGTACCCAGCTTGGGGTGTGCTGTTCACAGTCAGTACCAGTCCTGCGCCTTCATACTTTGGAGCTTGAAACTTTAGGTGTGTTAAGAACAGCAATGATGACAAAGACCAGACAGTAAAGACCACAGACTTTCCATTAGATCTTCACTGTCAATCCTGGTTTCATAGCATGAAGATGTCTTTTATATTTCACTAGGTACAAAATCAATTCTCTTTTTAAAAATCTGTACTGGGTGTATGGTCACATATTAATTCCCATTGGTTACTCTTTCAGAATCTCATTTATCTCTAGCAATCTAACTCAGGAGCAGATTAAAGTATGATATTCTTTTAAATATTGCTCAAATGTAACAAAATGTGTTTGATGGTGACTTTAAGAAATAGGAATTTCAGTTTAAAGAATTTCAGTCTCCTCTATTACTGTTGACCATTCTCCAGAGTTTCACTTCATTTACCTTAGCTTTTGAATACAGATCCATAAAAATTAGTGTTGAAATAAGCTAGCAGAAACAGAAGGAAAGGAGGGGAAGACAAAGAGATTGCCAACCAACCAGCAGCCTCATGGAAATTTCCATTCATTTGTTAGTCCTTACTAATTACATAGAACATTCTCACCCATTTGTTAGCTAATTCACATACATACAGCATTGAAAGTACCTTTCAAGTAAGGATGATATGTCCAATGTGCTCAAAAGACTATCTCTAGTCTCTATTCTATTGCTATGTGTCAAAAACTCAAAATCATGTTTATCTAAATTCCTACCACAACTACCACCACCACCCCACTTAAAATAAAAAGATCTGTGGTCTTGTGGTTTGAGTTTGGGTTTTCTTCTTTTCACTTTGTGCATGATTACTTACCGTATAGTCTGACGAATTTAATGTAGCGGGTTGGGTCGACCTTTGAGAAGGACCAGCCTCCTGCCTACCAATGGTTTATATCATACTGAAAGAAGAAAGTTAACACACACACACACCCCAAAATGACCTAATTGTCATTTGTAAGTATCAGCAATATAATATACAAAGAATAAAGACAGAATTTCAGGATCTGGGGAAATTTTTGAGGACAAAATGAAAGCTCTCTGGAAGAAGGGAGGCAAGGGATGAGAAGGCTTACCTGTAGAAAGGAGGTGAGAAAAGACCATCGCTATTCCAGGCGACAGCAAGGTTTCAAGCTGGCAAAACACTCAGTCTGTTAGACAGATAGCAAGGATGATCTGGCCCATTAAGGGGATAGACAGCTAGACAGTGGCTCCTCAGACACTACAAAGGTGTATGGATTTATTTCTGATGCAATGGAGAATTGTTTATGGGTGTACATTGTATATGGGTGGGAGACTATGTTACAGGTTTTGGGAAGACCGAGTGGGCTCCTGGGAGGATGTTACTGGGAAGCTTTAAGAAGATCCCCAGGTAAGAAGTGCTAGAGAGAGAGGAAGATAGTTCCACACAGGATGGAGGCAGTGGGGATACTGAAAGGACTGCACCTAGAACAGGAAGGAAAGAGGAAAGGATTTCTTAGGCAATAGGAAAAAAGATATATATATATATATGGGGATCCCCTGGCAGAGACAAGAAGAAAGCTGTCTTCACTGGGCACAAATGTTACTTTATAAAAGACATGACAACTGTCTTAACAAGTTGATGACATAACATGTCAGTGTAATGATTTTGTCACACAAATGTGAGGTTATAGTTTTGTAAATATGTGTATAATTTGTATATGTAAGAAATATGGAAACATAGGCTGTACAACTGTATTTTGAGCAAACATGCTATATCTTAATGGTTCCCTTTCAAGTGACTTGGAGAGAGGAAATTATTTTTCAACAACACTTCTCAGTATTTTCTGTTGCTATTACAAGATGCATGAGGTGGGTAATGTACAGTTCCAGAGTTTCAGGAAATTTTGGGGTGTCTGCTGAAGACCTTGCAGAGGGGAGGGGGATGATAGAAAGGGGAGAAGAAGTATGCACATCTAGAAGGAATTGAGCAGGGGGAGACAGATGTGTGGGGCTTTTCTCACTCAGAGCAATTGATCCAGTTGGTGAGACCCAAGTCACCACCAGCATACCTAATGCAGTCTCAAGGGAGCTGAGCCAGTCTCTTGAAAAACAACATGTTAATCTAGTCATGGGGACCCTGCTCCTCTGAGCAAGCTTATCTGTGATCAAGTCCCACTTCTTAAATGTGCCACTACCTCTCAGTACAATTACCTTGGGGACCAAACTTACAGAATGTGAATCTTTATGTTAGAGGAACCAACTTAGAGAGACACAGAGAGTCCCACAGAGGAAAACAGAGCTACTACAGGGCTAAAAATGTTAAAAAATAAATATAGGAATTGTGGATAGTGTAGGAAAGGTACATATCTGAATTGAAAACTAGGTATGATTAGGGAGATGAACCATATAAGAATTAAAAGTGCTGTACATTCTGCAGAAGACGTAATAAATTATGTATCCTCAAGAACCAAAGAATGAACTGGGAAAAAAGTCACCAAGGATGAGAAAGGTATAATACAACAACCAAAAAGTAATTTTTCTACATAAAAACAGATTATGGCATTTTTAGGTACTTTGTATTACTAATAAGAAAAAATATATTCATGCTTTTTTTAAGATTCTGAAAGTATGGATTTTAAGAACAGCATCATGCAGTCTGAAAACACCTTCAACTCTTGTTTCAGAATGCCTTTGAGACATGTAGGAAACAAAGGTTAGTGGTGTAAATTCTTGAAGAATTCAATTGTTTACTTTATTCAAAGGAGGCACTGATGTAGGAAGTTTATCCAGAAACAAAGCCATATATTGAGAAAGAGGAACTGTGACAGAAAGGATGAAGAAACTGAAAGGAAGTGTTTCAGATCAACAAAGGGTCCCAGATGACATGGAATTATGTTTTGAGAAGTGATCCAGCTGAGTACAATGAGGGTCTATAGGACACAGAGAACTGTCAAGAGCTTGGAAGGCTTGGAAGGGGTGGGATAACCACGGAGCTTGCTCCAAAGGAGCTCACAGTCCAGGCAGAAAGGTGGTTTTGATGTGTCTGCCCATTCTTTTGTGTAGTGTTCATGGAGTGTACGTGGAATGGACTGTTTATATTCCGTTTCCAGCCCTGGTTGTGGCCATTGCTCATCAGCCTGGCACCTGGCCTACTTGCCATCTATTAATTACTTTGGGAACCAGATAGTTCCAGAATAACTCCATCCCTTTTTATGACCATCTTGAAATTTGTTCCTGCTCTACTTAAAAGTGAAAACTGTTTCCTGTTTGCTGTAGTGTCTTGATCACCTGTTCCAATATCTAGTCTGTCCATAGTCATCGCTCAATGAATATCTACTTCACTTATTGAAGGTCAATATC
>CAJQZJ010004687.1:1000929-1033509 GCA_907164525.1 Lophiomys imhausi | reverse complement strand
AGTCATCGCTCAATGAATATCTACTTCACTTATTGAAGGTCAATATCTAGTCCATCCATAGTCATCGCTCAGTGAATATCTACTTCACTTATTGAGGGTCAGCCCTACCTTCTAATGTCTGTTTATTATCTTGAGGGCTGGATGGGTAGGAGTGGTGTGTCTGTCTGTCTGTCTGTCTCTCTCTCTCTCTCTCTCTGTGTGTGTGTGTGTGTATGTATGTATGTTCTGTGGATCTGAGCATGTTCTTGTGTGCACCTATACACATGCATGGAGAGGCCAAAGGATGATGGTAAATGTCTTCTATAACTCTCCTTTGAGGCAGAGTCTATCACAAAACTGGAAGTCACTGTTTTAGCTAGGCTGGCTGGCACTGGAGCTTCCAGGATCTACCTGTCTCCTCCCCATCCCAAGCTTCCAGGATCTGCCTGTCTCCTCCCCAACCCAAGCTTCCAGGATCTGCCTGTCTCCTCCCCATCCCAGCTTCCAGGATCTACCTTTCTCCTCTCCATCCCAAGCTTCCAGGATCTACCTGTCTCCTCCCCATCCCAAGCTTCCAGGATCTGCCTGTCTCCTCCCCAACCCAAGCTTCCAGGATCTGCCTGTCTCCTCCCCACCCCAGCTTCCAGGATCTGCCTGTCTCCTCCCCACCCCAGCTTCCAGGATCTGCCTGTCTCCTTGCCGTCCCAACACTGGGGCTACAGACATGCTCACCTCTTACACAGGCCCTAAGGATTCACACTAAGGCTGTCTGTCATGCTTGCACAGGAAGGCTCCCAACTCTCTGAGCCGTCTCTTTGACCAGCTATGCATTCATGTTCCACATTAAACACTGCGTTTGTTTCAGTAATGATTTTTATGTTAGTTTGAACTTTTACTTACACTGAATTCAACAATCTAGACATTAAATTCAAAGATTTGGCAGAGTTTGAGGAGCTTCCCAACGCAAATAACAAGATGCCCTTATGTAAACCTGAAAATCATATGCATATAGTTTCTGGGAATATGTTAGTGGGTATACAGTCTTGTTGAATCTGAACAAGGCTTGCATCACCAAGAGTTTATTAAAAACTAATAGATTTATGAAGTTGGGGAAAGTTTCCAGAGTGGGGTAGGAAGGGGGGAGGAAGTTATTTTCATCACTTGCAAGAGCCATTTATAGTCCTGTCATCTTTTCTGTCATGAAGATTATCACTTAATTATAAGATAACACGAGTTGCTGTTTAGATATCAGAGACAGAAATGTGTGGGGCTGGGATCAAAGGAGAAATCAATTCTCAGAGGGTCTGGGTACTAATTAATAAAGTTGGAGCAGCTGCATGCCTGTCAGCCCAGTCTGGGTTGGGGTATCTATTTTAAACACATTGAATGGATTGAGATCTTTGCCCTCTGAGGAAGATACCGTGGCCACATTTGAGATAGCTTGTCCTTTTTCATGCATGACCATTGAACATTTATGCCTTATCTGGCCCTCGAGGGCTATGAAGTTCCAGGGTTCTCCAGGAGTATCATCCATTAAACCTTTCACTGGCCAACTTGCATGGGAAGCTAGAAGGTAAAGGGACTTATCAAATAAACCCTGCAGAGAGTAGAACAAGAAGGGGGAAGATGCACGTAAAAGGACTAAAGACCACTAGAGTGCTTTATGAATAGTAGTAGACTCATAATAACTGTGTTCTAAATTAATAACATATGCCGTTGGTAGTTGGATTAAATTTGGTGACTTGAAGACATTTCTTTCTTAGTGTTTTCTATGTGCTAAGTGCTGGAAAGGATTGGGGTCATAAAGGAAGTAGAGTCTCAGTCCTCCCTGGTGTATTCATGCCTCTGTTTTTAAAGTATCTTGTATGTACTGTTTTAAATGATCTCTCTGGATCTTGAAGAGGAACCTGCAAATCCTGGCTGTGGGATCCTCATCTCCTTCTTGGTTTGGTGTCTTTTCCAGGACAGTTTCTTGAAGGATGGGCTTATATCCCCTCTGTGGGCCATTGAATTGATTTAGTATCCTTGCTTTCCTTGCAGCTCGTGGTTAACGCAGGACACAATTGTGTAGAATGCTGCAATGCTGTCTTTCCAAAGGATCTGAAGAATCACCTAGGAATTCATTAAAGCACCAAACTGTAGGGACCCTCACAAATTTAATTTCTGATATTAGTGCTGTAGTAAGATATTAGGGGCCAGGCACAGAGCCCGCCTGACAATGAACCCCTCCTTTACTGTGTGTGAGTGCTCACCTCTTCATTTTATAAATGAATATAAGTCCAGAGAGTTGAAGTGATAATGAACTTCGACACTGGTGTTGTCAGTCAACATCATTTAAAAGTTGCATTCACTGAAGAGTCAAGCCTGAGAATGGACCAAAAAAAAAAAAAAAGCTCATTTGGCTAAAGAGCATTTCATAGGCATGTGTCTGGTGACTACATGGAGTCAGATGACATTTTAAGCCACAAAGATGCATGTGTATAACACTGCAAGGTAAAACTCTCCTCTCCATGTCCAGATCATTTTTAAAGGGGGTCGAAATCATAGTAACATAGTTACCTTCACAGTCCCTCTTTCACATGAGTGTCCACTGAACATAACGGACAGGCAAAGGTGGCAAATGAAGACAATCCAGATTTTGTTTTGAAAAATAGACCTTGTGCTAATGAGCCTGATTTCAGAGCTGGGGCCTCGGGGAATCAGCCTTCAAGGGCGACAAATTGACACTTCATTCAAAGGGTCATCTGGTGTCTCAAGGGGAGGGGGGGCACTCATCAACTGTTTGTTTGTTTCATCTTAATTCCTTTCTTTTCATAAAACTGAGAGCTCAGATAAAATTGAGTGACCGTTAGGAGTAGATACATGTACCAAGGGTGTCTTAGTGTCTCCCATCCCCCATAGATCGATCACCCTTGAAATTCCACAATTATGAACTATTTTAATATCTCCTAATCAACTTAACTCACTAAATTCAAGATAGCACTGACACTCTTATGTGATGATAAAGATGAAGATTTCTCAGGTGGAGCAGTTACAGCCATGACAGCTTCCTGAGCAGTGGCTAAAATCCCTGTCCTAGGTTTAAATTGATGTTTAAACTGGTATTAAATACATTAAATTAAATTCATTCTTAACCCTTTCAATCTAGGGGACAGTGTTTTCTATGCCGTACCTAAGGAACTGAAGCCAGTGGCACATCCGTTTAAGGAAGAGCCTTCTCACATCTTCTCCTCAAGCCTGTGTTTACAAAGTTTATTCAGTCTCTTAGAGAAAGATAATTCCAAAAAAAAAAATGGTTATCATGAAAATGGCTCTGACTTTAGAACGGGTTTATGTCTTTAAGGGTAGTTTTCAGCAAATGAGCCGACCATATGTTAAATCAAATTTAACATCCATTATGAAACACTGAATCATACTTTATATCTCAGTAATGATAACAAATGATCGCTTATCTCATGTTCTTCTCATTTGTACTGCCTGTCATCAATCTTGCTAATATTGCCAAAGATTTATTAAATGAACAAGTATCCAATTGCTAATATTAATAGCTTTTTGTATTTTCTCTTGCTGGCTTCCTTTTCCATGCTTGCTTAAGCCCACTTTCCTGTAGGCTTTAAAAGTAATAGTTTTTCTTATTCTTAAATGATAATTAACAGAATACTTGGAAGTGAGCAGTAAAATTATTTTAATGAAACTGTGCAATTACCACAGCCCATTATAAGTCATAGGATTTGCTATGCACTCCAAAACTGCCAATAAAAACCTTTTCCCCTTCTTTTACCTCCTCTTCTTTTTTATAATCTAGAGTAAAATGGTCGATTTTAAAACTCTGGAAACATTTCAGATCCCTTAAACTTAAAATGGCTACCTGTGCAGTAAAAGTTTGAATCACTTGAGTAAATTTGTAATTCGGTCCTTTAAGTTTAACTAACATTTATTCTTCCATCCTAAGTTCTTTATGTTGATGTAAATTGTAGGAAGTTGCCTGGTCTTCTAAACCTTACTGTGGTGTATTAACTGTGTTCATTTGTGTGACAATGAATTCTCCTATGCCCAGGTCCTGCAGCCTCTCCCATGAAGCTCTCCTTTGCTGGTGCGACTCAGAGCTACTTTCCTTCCACTCTATTCTGGACTAAACATTCTGAGGCGTGTAAGCAGTTTCCCATAAAATGGTCCCTTAGGTTTTTAAACCTAAACAGACTCCTATTGGGAGACTCCTTACTTAACTCTTGCATCAGCATCCTACCTCCCACCTTTGTCCTATGAAGAGCTTTCCTTCAGGATATGTCCTGTACTCCTGCACTCCTGGCAAAACAAGTCTTATTATGGCTTCTTGACTGACCCCAGAAACTCAGATACTCCTGGGAGGCAAGGACTCGGAACAAATTGTCCCTGCTGTCCCATCATTATAGTTTTGCATCAGACAATGTGTATCAAATGAGTCAACTGTAGACAAAATTCCTTTGTTAAGGGCACATGAGATGCTGTTAATATTACAATAACAACAACAACGATGATGATTATGATGACTGTGGGACGACTGAAACAATGGACCCTCAAAAGAAAAGGCAATTTTCCCAGGAATCTCAGACTGAGAGGAGGAAAATGAACCAGCAAATATGGTATCTTGCCTTCCAGAAAGAGACTCCACCTAGTTCTAACAACTTGATATCTTACAGCATAAGACCTAAGTCTGGACACTGATGGGTTAGTTTTGGGGAGGACCACACCTTGACCAAGAGTGCTTAGACAACCTTATCCTTGGCCTTCTATTTAAACTTTATTCTACTTTAGGACTGAAAGGGTGGATTTGGGGGTTCCATTGATTTCTTATTTTCCTCTTCACAGTGAGGCCATATTGAATAATCTTTTTCTTTCTTCCATTCTTCCAGCTCTTTGAATTGGCTTACTGGGGCTGCACTGCTGAACTTGACTGGGGACACAGGCTATCACCCACATGTTAGTTGACGTAGTGGAGTCACTGGGTTTGTCTCATAGTTGCAGAGCTAGGGACTGAGACACAGCACTGTGACTTAGATAAGGAGTGAGAAACAAGCGTAATATGCCCGCTGATCAAGTAAAATGCAGGGATGAACTGAGCAGTTCTATTTGTACTATCAGTCCCTTCGCAGGAGAGTGGTGATCTGGACTGGTGGTGTAGGTCCTCCATGATGCTGTTGTCTTCCCTGTGTAACCTAGGTCTAAGTAGCAGAATGCTGTGCAGTATAACTTTCCAAATACCTGAAAATTCTTAGACTGGCAGTATGTTAATTTCAGTGACTTAAGCTGTGTTTCTCTATAATTTTGATGAATATGTTGTTATTTATATTATTGGGCTTATATTAGAAATAATGGTATAATTCACATTAAAAGGATTAAATATGATATAATTATTACTAGTAGTAATTTAGTGCATAAAGACTGATTTTTTTTTGTAAGCTGGATTAGATGGCTAGTGAGTCACAGGAGTAAGTAAAATCATATCTTCCTTATTTTTCACTGCACTGAAGTTGTGATCAATGCTAATTTTTAAATGAATCTACAGAACAAGTTCCTCATTCTTAATTATTTTCGGAAGGTTCTGGGAGGTCAGGCGAGGAATGAAACACTTAAAGGAGCTCCTAGGATTTGGTGGGGGAAGACTCCTGAAACTCATTAAACAATGTAAACCTAACAGTAGTTTTGTATAATACTTACTGTTATAAGAGAAGGAACCATCTGTTGGACTGAAAGGGGAAACTTCTGGGAGGAAGAGGGTGGAAGGGCGGGATAGGGAGGGGTTTGTGACTGAGATGTAACTTGAAGAAAAAAAATAAAGTATTTATAAAAAAAAAAAAAAAAAAAACAATGTAAACCTAAAGGTGAAATTTGGGAAACACTGCGAGAAGCTGATAGAGTGTGAAGCTTGCTCACTGCTATGCAAATGAAAAGGAGAAGTCACCTGGCTGGAATATAATAAATTCAAGGATTAGTGGGAAAAGACCTATAAGAAATTGATGGTCCCTGCCACTCCTTTTCTGATCCTACAAAAGAAATAAAAAATGGATAACTGTTATGAAATTGAAGAGTTAGTAAGGGCTGGCTTAATACTCAAGATGGTATTAAATATTACAAAATACAGTATTCAATTACTTCCCTTAAAAATAAAAATGATATTTGGAGTGTTTCTCACTTGACACAGTTAGACTCACATTCTTAACCCTATGGCAAAATTTTATTATCCTGTCCTCATGAGTACCATACTCTTAGTCAAACAGGAAATTGCTTCCATGGATTTGGCTAAGATGGGAAAGGAGAATTTTGTACTATCATCACACCTTCATCTAGAATTCTGCCATGAATGCTGGATAAAAATATGCAGGGAACCACCATGCGAGTAAGAATTTTAATTCCATGAAGTTGTTTCTCATGTCTTCAACCTGTAAAGACGTCAGTCACTTCAGAGTCAGCTGAGGCTTTGTGAAGAGTTTTTGGGCTCCTTGAAAATTTGCTATGTGCAGACAGCACACTGAACTTTGTGAGGCAGAGTGGGAGAGGGGGGAAGGGGTGGAGGTACAACTGAGATGAGAGAAATCTCTCTGTCATCATGGAGCCAAGTGTCTCATCGAGGAGACAGATGCACACCAGGTGACAATCTGGGGTATCCCATGCTGGCTGATCCCCTGCCATGGACATGCTGAAGTAGGAGAAATGCATTTTGATGGAAGATGTGACCTGTGAACTAGACCTTGGCAGCTTTGACTATCACAGAGAGCCAAAATGGCCACAAGCCTTGGAAATGCTGATTGAACTGATACAACCAGGGAAGAGGCAGCTGATGAAGGTGAGGCTGGCAAGGAAGGGTCAGCAATGATTTTTAGAGGATCCAGCATGCCACTTTGGTGTGTTGCACTCGATTTTCGAAAGCACTGGAGAACCTTCAGAGGTTTTTGGAAAGTAAGTGACAGGATCAAATAAGTATTTAATAAAGACAGCTGTGGCAGCCCTGGGGACTTGGTTTGTCTTGAGATGGGGTGAGGGATAGAGGAGGAGGGGTAGGAGTGAGGGTGGGGTGGTGGGGAAGCTGAAGCTGTTGAACCTGGAAGGAGAACCATGGATGAAGAAGAAATGGAACCGCTAGTCCTCAGTGTGTGATTAGATGCTGGTGGGGAGAGATGAATGTTCACCCTGCACCGTCTTCCAGGCTTCTTGCCCACAGGATCTGCATTTGTCATCTAGGACATCAAATGACAAAGCTGAGTGACAGGAAATCTAACTGCAAAGCACATGTGCACACACAAGCTCCACACTGCCTAGTTGCATCATACAGCGAGCTATGATTACATTATTAACTTTTCATTTTAAAAGATGAAATGCCACTACATTAAACACACACATAGGGGCTGCCTTAACCATGATTTCATCTTTTAGTTTAAATAGCCTACTATTGTCTGTACTCTGAAAATATGACATGGAAAGTTCTAGAAATAAATAGTTAAAAACTTTTAAATACTTTTTGTTATAGCATCTAATATTAATTATCACATTTTATAGTTGGGTATCAATCTTTTTATTGTATCTATTATCAATTAAACTTTAGGTATATAAATATAGAAAATATGTATTTCACTGGAGGGTGTTGGAATGTATCCACCCAGATGAAAGGGACCCATGATACATAAATTGTAAGGTGTATATCTATTGTATGTTAAAGTGTAATATAAACATAAATATTTTAAAGATGACATATGGCAGTGCTCTTAAAATTCTAATAGTTGCTGCTCTCTAGTTTATTGCACAATCAAGGTACATTCTTCCAAATACTAGAGTTAAAATCCCCCCCCCCCCTTGCTCATTAACTTACTCTGTGATCTTGGACAGGTTTCTTCACCTCCAGTGACACCAAAGATACTCTAAGGTTCACCAGAACACTACCATAGGAAGAGTTTGTCATAAGTATGTCTTGCCTATGTTATTCACCCCTTAGAATATACCCTTTTCAATATAAAAGATTACCAAAATAATACTTATATTTACATTGTAAAAGTTAGGTTTTCAACATACAAAAAGAAATTCTCAACTCTGCTTTCATCCCTGCACTGCTGAGGTTTGCTAAGGAGCCTTGAAGAGCTTCCTGGTGTCACCCTCGCCACTGAACTGTCAGCATTTCCAGAATGGAGTCCAGAAGCCCATGTTTTTAAGGGGCTGCTAAGGGGACTGATGCTGCCTTCTGCCTGCTCCCTCAAAACCTCATGGGACCCCAAAAGGTCTGGGTCATACCATATACTTGGTGGTCTCTCTTGACCTTTGAGCAGTTTTTGCAGATCATGAAGAGAAGCAGGGGTGCTTTTCTTCTTCTCTAGTAGTCTCTGCAGTCCCACTTCTTCTTAACCTTTAGTATCTACCACTGAGGCCAATGTTTTAATGTAATTGCGTCATTTGAATTCTCTGAGCATTTTTGGGGGGAATCTGAGCCTTGAGCACTGGCCAATTGTTGGTTCTTTGTCATTTACCTTGTTACCAGTAAAAAATAAATAAATAAATAAAATAAACACACACACACAACAACAACCCCCCCCAAAAAACACAGGCATAGGCACATCTTAGCCATAATTCAGTTTCCCCAATTAACCACAGTATTCTCCTGATTCCTTAAGATCATAAAAAAAAACAATTATGTAGGTGGTAAACAGTGCCCCCCCCCTTTTTTAGACAAACAATAATGAATTTTGGATGTGCCTGGATTTAATGTTGACATTACTGGAATGTTAAAAATGCTAGTCACTGAAGTTGAAAATCAACAACAGCCGGAAAAAGCCTTTAAAACTTTCATTCCTGTACACAATTGCATTCCAGATGCCAAATGGTGAAAAGCAGTGGAAGGTTCCACTCTCTCACAGGAGCTTTTGTCTTGCTTTATCACTCTGTGTCTCCCAGAGACAGCCAATGGGGCTGTCGTTGGCCCCCAGGGCTTTCAGTCCTGTGAGGAAGTAATCATTTCCTTCTGGAACTCAAACACACTACTGGAAATCTTCTCATCCCCTTAGCCCTGTGCATATTAAAATCTAGCAATTAATTATCTCTAGTTCTAATCCAGTAAGCCTGTGCAATTAACATCTGGGATTCAGTTCATCTTTTTGATGACTTTCTCATTTCAAGATTGGGACATTGTGGATCTCCCTAGAAGACATGCTTAGCACAGAATATTCCCCATGTTTAGATCTCTATTTCTTATTTAACCCCTAGTGCATTTGTGCAGTGTTTTCCTAATGCTTTCCTTAACTTCTTGGTTACCTAGAGGGCATATTGTTAGCATTAAATAACTATAAAAATTGGAAGTAAACTGAGTTGAATTCCCTTAATTTTTTGAATTTCTGCATATCATTAGCGTTCAAGGATTATCTACAGGAAAAGCTTTTGAATCAAGAGAGATAGCTCTTGCCTCACAGTGGGATTTTCAGTGCTCTGCCTGATCTTCTGCCTCTTCTTGCCTGACACATTAAACTGCTGTATGACTGGGGATGCTCTGTTTGGCCATCAGAGTATAGGGAAGCACAGATCAAATTGTGGACACTAAGAGCTGTTAGTGTTGGACTTTAATCTGCGATATGTTGTAATGAATGTGAGGACTGGCATCTGGAGTTGTAGATGATGGCTTCTAAAGAGTGATTGTCCTACTCCTAGGTAACTAGTTTTGCCAGACAATTGAGGAGCCAGATAATTGGTAGAGAAACAGGAACTTTGTGGAACTGGACATGGGCCACGTAGCGCTGGCTGAAGCCCAGGGCTGCAAGCTCAGTGGCTGCCATGCTTCTGTGGAGATGCTCTTCCCATAGTCCATTAGTTGAGGCTTTACCTCCAACCAAAGAAGTCTTCTTGGCTGCTAGAATTGCAATAAAACGTACATGCCTTTTTGGTTTTCTTCCTACTTTCCTTGCATACCCGCTGTACCTACAAGTGGCCGTCCTTTCCCAGATGATCCTCTTATGTCAGGAGTTTGACTTTGCCAACAGCTGTTTTGCCTTCCTCCTAGATTCTCAGAATAGTATACCAATCAGCTGTAAATACACTGTCTGATATAAAGTAAGTGCTTGCAGCATAAGGCTTAAAAAATAATTTATCAGCTAATTAAAACTATTTGAAAATGTTGCCCTATAACCCAAAAAAGAAGCAAGACAACATAAATTATATTTTTCAGTTGTACCAGCTGTTAACATCTGGACCCATTTCCTGACAGTGAATTCCATGATTTTTCTCTGAGCACAAATATACATATATTGGAATATTTTGTGTGCTCATGAAATTCTTACATATATCTAAGTATTTCATGTTCTGCTTTGATTATACTTAGATACACTTACATTTCCCACACTATTAACTAATGAAAACCCCATCTCTTAATTTCTTTCAAATATTAGTCTGTGCATATAAGAATTTATTCCAAAAAGCTTTGTTATATGTAAAACTGGGACACATGGTCCTTCTTTTAGTCTCTGAAAATTACATTGACATAAATACATATCTATGAGTCAATATTTTGATATGCATGCCCATTTTTTCCTAGGAGGTGTGTATGTGCATGTTTTTCTTATAGCATCTGCTGCCTTTTACTGAAAAATGGTTGCCTACTTTTCTAATAAAAATGTCATTTCATTTGTCTGAAGTTATAGTTAATTGAATATAGTGAAGTTGAATGCTGTTCATATTACAGTTGTCCCCTTATATTTCTCTTCCTATGAACCATTCATGATGCTATCCAATTTTCTGCTGAAGAATTAAATCTTTCTGATACTTTATAGTTCTTCAAGACATTTGCTTTTATCTTGTAATCTAACTTATTCTTCTTATTGATAGACCTAGGGGTTGAAACCAGGGCCTCATGGAAGTGCTAGAGAGAGAAGCCATGAGCCCTTTTATATTTTATTTTGTTAGCAGGACTTTCTAAGTGGCCTAGTGACATTGAGCTTATTATGTAACACAATCTAGCCTGAAAATTTCAATCTTCCTGCTTGCACTTCTCAAGGAACTGATCTTCATATTTTTCAAATAAAATTTCTCATATTGTTTTTTTCCACTTTTTATTTATATAATTTAAGTTTCAGTTTTCTATTATGAGAAATATCTATGAAATATGTATGTGTGTATGTATGTACCTATCATCTATTTATCTATCATCTACCTTTCTATCTATCAGCTATCTATCTATATCTATCTATCTATCTATCTATCTATCTATCTATATTCTTTTAATGTTTGAATGGCTTTAATTTAAACTATGTCCTTGTCCAGCTACTCAATTTTTCTTTTAACATGTGGCTCATTTTTCTTCTCACTTTAATAATTAGTATGAGGAAGAAATATACCATATTTTTTCCTAAATAATTAACCAATGTTTCTACCATTGTTTTCTGAGACTATTCCCTTCTCCAGGATCTGGGCTATCAGCCTGTGTTGGATGGTGTCTTTTATAAGAAAATACTCTTGATTTAAGATGGCATTAGGGCTTTACCATCCCCTTGAAAACTGGTGATATGTTAAAACAGCTCAGCCTTAGAGCCTAGCAGGGCAGTGTTCTGTGGAGTGCTGGTTGTTTCCTTGGTGACTGGCTCATTGGAAGCAGAAACTCTGTCTCTGTCCATCACAGTGGCGGAGAGGACTGTACTGCACAGCGACATGAAAACATTACAGCTTGAAACCCAGACTCTGCTGAATGGTTGGCTATCAGTTGTAAAGTCAAAAAATCTTAAGTCAAACCATTATAATTTGGGGAATATTAGCACACTATGACCTCTTTCTGTGCATTCTCTTTCACTCCTCTGCCTGAGTGTCCTGGCGTGAACCCTCACTCAGCTTGTCCAGTCTTTTTCTTTTTAAGAGAGTAAGATTTCTTAAGTTCTCACCTAATCTAATTCAAGAACAAAATCTGCATGTATTAATATGTTTATCTAATTGCCACTAAAAAAAAAAACAGTGAACACTTTATCAATAAAACAGATTTAAGGAAGAGAATAGACCATTCACAGACTATCATGACCCTGTAGCTTACTTATATCTGTGTATTCCTTAGATTGAACTGATTCCCTTTTCCTTCAGTTTATAGAGGTTGAATCAGGGCTCTGTGCTTGCTTGGCAAGTGCACCTGCCACTAAGGTAGGCCCAGCCCTTGGTCCCTGTGTTCAAAGCAGGAAAATTCCTATTGGTTCCTCATGTGATCATGAACATCAAATGACGTGTGTTAGATGCTACACTTGGCTTGTGATGCTTTGTGGTACAAGGCTTCAACTCCTGGGGGCTTCACAGACTAGGTACACAGTATACTGCTGAGCTACATCCCCATCCCTGCACCTGCTACTTCACAAATTTGTTTTTCTAGGTTGAAATTCAAGTTCTGGTCCCAGTCTTGCCTCCAAACAATCATGCAGTCTTCATCAGTCTAACTGTCTCCTATACTTCAGCTTTTCCCCTCCCCTCCTTCTCCTTTCTCTTTTCTTTCTTTGCTTCTTCTTGTCTTCCCAGTGCTGGGTGGGACCCAGGCCTTTCTGCATTCTATGCCTGTCAGATGAGTACTCTACCAAGGAGCTGCACCCCATTCCTCTGTTCCAGGATCTTCAAAATAGAGAGATTTGAAAGCCAGTTTTCTTTCAAGGTGTGTTCCTGGTTGGCTGACCACACTCCACCTCCCCCCACATATATATATATATATATATATATATAACTTATCAATTAACAAAGGTATTGTATTTTAAATATTATATTTAACTGTTCAATTATAAAAATTAAACAAGTCATTTATGTAAAGTTTCAATGTAGAATATAAATTTTCAATTTTTCTGGGGGGTGGTTATTTGTAAATGGCAAAGCGCATATGTCCAAATTGATTAGCAGCTATTTTTGCTAAGTAGATTTACACTGCTGTATCACCATTCTATACAAACCTTTTTATCTCACAAACTGAAACTTGGTACCACTGAATAACAGCTATCTGCCATCTGATTCCCTTAGCCCCAGGCACCTTCTGCTCTACTTTCTTTCTCTTTGTATTTAACCATTCCCATTGTACACAGAGTGAGATCGGAAGGTATTTATTTTTGTGGCTTACTTAATTTATCATAAAGTCCTCAAAGTTTGTGTTTAGCATGTGTAGAAACTGCTATCCTTTGTCAAGCTGAATAATTCTTCATTATATTTTAATGCTGTCATCGTCTGTCCGTAGATGGACATTTGGTTGTTCTAGTCATTTTGTTCTTGTGACTAATGTTGCTGTAAACATGCTATAGAAATTAATGTACCAATTTTGATTGTGTTTCATGTAACATATTCTTAATCTCCATGTGTCATTAGAGTTCTCCAGGGCAAAGGGCTCTGATGTATGTATGGTTAAATGCACTGTCTGGCATGTGGTATCACAAAACCTTAAATTCCAAAGACTGTGTGAGTTAATTAGCTGGGTACCACACTCATATTGAGCAGCTCTTGCTTTCCCTCCTGTTTTAGTTGAACTGCTGAATCTACTGAACAACACAAGGAAGAATGGAATGTGGAGATAGTATAAAGTATAGCTCATGCATTTCTTCCTTCATTGATGTGTAGAAGGCCTAGTAGTGCCTTGTGTGGGATGTAGACCTGAAAAGGAGATCAAGGACTTCTTGCTTCATTGGGCTCACTCCCTGATAGGGAAAGGAAATAATAATAAATGAGACCAGATCATTTTAGAGAGTAAGTGCTGTGAAGACATAGCAACAAGATGTGAGACAAAGAATCACTAGGGGAAAAGGAGAGAGAC
This sequence comes from Lophiomys imhausi, assembly GCA_907164525.1. Classification (NCBI taxonomy): domain Eukaryota; kingdom Metazoa; phylum Chordata; class Mammalia; order Rodentia; family Muridae; genus Lophiomys; species Lophiomys imhausi. The sequence goes on along the minus strand of CAJQZJ010004687.1, from coordinate 1,019,768 downwards.
AAGGTCATCAGAACAGGCTTCCTGGGTCAGCTAACTTATTACTGACCAACTTGTGATCAGAAGGCCCATAGGAGACCTTCTGTTTGATTTTCTACTGGTGTTTTATCTAACCAATCAGCCCACGTATTCCTCGTCACTGGTTTCGGGTCATAGGTTCACAAATGGCTTATAAAATGAAAAGAAGGCTCTCTACAGAGAGAGAGTTTTCTTTTTTCCCTGCTGTCAAACTGGATCAAAGGCTCTGAGGGCCTTGAAGGCTGCCCGCACTCATTGCGCTCATGTGTCAGGACTCACCCCAAGAGCCTGTTATTTTTGTATACTCCAGATGGATTCCTACAGTTGCTATTCTGCCCTCATTCAAGTCAGACTTGTTGGGAAAACAAAGCAGTCTTTCTCAGATTCTCTTTTAGCCAGGACAGGGGACAGAACCAGCTTCTCCAATTATGTGTCACCATGTGATGCTTAGAAGACTCCGAAGACAGGGTGGAGGTGTTTTTTGCACCTCTCTTTGCTCTTTCAGTAAGCAAGGGTGTGGGAAGGTTGGTTCCCAGAGGTCTTTGTTAGGTTTCCATTCCCCAGCTTCATGCATTTTAAGGGCTGGCTGAAGTGTGGTGGCGGCTCTCAGGTCTTGCTTCCTGAACTCCCAACCACAGTTGCAGTTATTCTAGTTCCCCATATGGAGAGAGCCACTATACAGGTTCTTGATTTTCTTTAATGGCCCGAAGATAGGATCAAATAGCTCCGGGCGACCTCCTGGTGGTCAGGAATCAGTGGATCTGGGAGTTGTCCCTGGAGGCTTGGCCAGAAACCTGGTTACTTCTCCTTCACAGTAATTTTTAAAGCATGACCCCTCTATATTAAACACTGCCTGCTTAAAATGTCTAGCATGGGCCCTGATTATTCCATTTGTATACTACCGACACACTGACACTTCTCTAAAGCATATGAGGAACTAACCCCACACTTGATGAATGAACACGTTAAGCTACTATGTCATACATCAAATGATGCCTTCTGTTACTGGTCAAGGTAATTGTTACTAGATTTTCTATTTTTCGCAACTAAAGTTGTTTGAAGACACATTGTGTCCTGTGTATTTATTTATTTTGTCAACTTCACACATCTAAAGTAATTTGGAAAGAGGGAACTTCAATTGAGAGAGCTGGCATGTGGACAAGCCTATGAGGCCATTTTCTTGGCTAATGATTGACGTAGGAGGGTATAGCCTGTGGGCTATACTATCCCTTGGTAGGTGATTCTGAGTTACACAAGAAAGCAGACTGACAAACCATGAAGATCAAGCCAATAAGCAGCACTCTTCCATGGTCTCTGCTTCAGTTTCTGCCCTGATTCCCTCAGCGATGGCCGGTGACCTGAGAGTTGTAGACTGAAAACCCCTTTTTCTCCAATTGGATTTTGGCTATGATAGTTTATCATTGCAATAAAAACCCTAAGACACACAAATACTTAAGAAGGAGAAAAAATAGGACCCACCTCCAAGTAATCTTAGACAATGGTATTCTAATATAGAACTGGATAATGATGAATTTGAAAAAGAGCCTTTATGATGACATGGAGACTCCTGGAGACTCTCAGTTATCAAACATAAGCCAGGCAGAAAGATCTGGTCTGCAAATAAGAAGCTGAGATTGAACATGAGATTGTCTAGAGGTAGAATCAAATTAGGGGCCATTTGTTCAAATTTCTTCATGCTGTGAGAACATTTTGACTGTGTTCTCTTTTAGACAAAACCTCTAAAATTTAAAGTATTAAGTAACAACTATTTATAATGCCATAACTATCCCATATTTGTGCCAAATAGACTATAAATGAAGGTACTCTCAATTTCCCATTGATGGGAGAAAAAACCAGTTACATATATAGCTAGAAGAAATAGCTAAAGATGGAATGATCTTTTGAGGGACCAGTAAACATTTTGTTACCCACCTGTAGTTTTAGAGAGATGCTACTACCAGCTTTTATAATTTACTTTATCCACACTCTTGGGTGAAGACAGTGTGCTTAGTTTGTCCAATGACCATTTTTTAACTTTATTCTTGCTGTTTATACTACTCTAGATTCCAGCTAAGCCATTTGTCTAACACTACTTTAAATTGTACAATGGGCTTGAAAGACTTGTGGCATCTGTGTGTACTGGCATGCATCACTGGGGAAGCAGTGGCTTGCTTCTTTTCTTTCCCTTGCTGACTTCTTTCAGTGCTCTCCTGGATAACGGATACGTAGCATGATGTCCCTGTGATAGCTGTGATGTCCTGGAATGCTTGAGTTACTTCTGACCTGTGTGTTTCAGGTTCTATATTATAGGGACTGATAATGCTCCTTTGCTCCTGGGTTTGGCCACTGTTAAGTGGGGGTAAGCACAGCAAAGCAGCATTGAATGGGGATTGTGTTGGGTAGGTTGAGATATATTATACATAGAGATTTGGGATAACTTTGCCGTGCAATGGGGATTGTGTTGGGTAGGTTGAGACATATACATAGAAATTTGGGATAACTTTGCCGTGCAAAATTCAGCAAATCTTAGAGCAATCTTGAAGTCTTAAAATGGAAAGGGATTTTATGTGATTTTTATTTCAACCTCCTTTCTTTGCCCATATGACAAGGTCTCAATCTCAATGGAAACTGACATAAATATATGAATTTAATTATGTATAGGACAGCATCTTCCATCTTAGATATTCTTCATAGGCAGCTTCTCCTTTGAGGTAGCCTTACTATCTCTGTTTCCCAAAGCAAGAAACATCTCGGAGAGGTAAAATGGCTTGTTGGGGAGCACACCACTGCCCAAAACAGAAAGGATTCGAACCCAAGTCAGTTTGGCTCTACAATACAACTTCTCTACATCGGTAAGCCACTAACAATGGCATCTACCTATGGGTCTTTTGGCTGGATCCCACAAGTCTTTCAAGTCAATTGTACCAAACAATTTAAAGATTTTTCCTGCTCCTCGCAGGATATGAACTGTATGACTCGTAGATATCATAAAAGTCTATACAGTTGTTTAACATTCTTGGTAATTTTTCTAGATGCAGCTATTAATTAAAGGTAATTACCTGAAGATGTAAATTTGGAGAGTTAATACTTTATTTCAGAAAGAGTGCAGGAAAACATGGGACATCCATCATCTGGGGACTTCTGACAATTACTGCCAGAAGGCAGGGAGGGGAGGGAGGAGGAGGTGGAGCTCAGAAAGAAGCTCTTCACCCACACAAAGGTTGGATTTATGCAGAAAACCAGCAGCAGGTGAGGCTGAGAAAGGGCATCGAGGGCTCTTGAATTCCATTTTCACCTTTTCTTCTCGTTAAGCCTCAATAACACAGGACATGTATGCACACGGAGCCGCTTTTGCAGCATTCAAGGAAGCCATTAACCACTTGCTGCTGCAGCTCTCAGAGCGTGTGTTCAGGTGCTTTCTCACTTCTGCTTCCCTAGGCCTGCTGGGATTTGTAGCCTTCTGAACATAACCCATAAGCTTTGTAATTCTTCCCATTATTTTGGCACCCCCCACACCTCCCATTTTCTCCATATATTCCCTCTTTAGGAGTAAGCTGGAGGTGGATTCTTTTCCCCCTTTTTTTTGAGACTTACTGACAGAGTCAGGTTGGGGGAAACATTTTGCTTTTGGAATTGTGTTTTATGAATGTTAATAGCCCCAACACATGTGAGACAGCATGTAAAGTGTAAATGCTGACTATGCTGGCAAACTCCTTATGAGAATGACATGAGCTGGAGAGGTAATATTTCTTCCTAGACTCGTGTGCTGAACTTGGAAAATCCTTCTTATTTAAATTATAAAAACGGGAGGATAAAAAACACTTTGGCTGATAGACAGCATCCTTGTTACCCTTTTGCCCTTCTCGTCTTCCGAGTCTCTCATTTTCCTTGGAGCTGGAGATTGTGGATGGGGGGAGTGGTTTGTAAGGCACTTCTGGTCAGTAAGACTTCAAGACAGGACATGGAAACCAACTCTAGTCATCTTGAGAGAAGCAGAGAATTACTAATTGACAGAGAGAAATCAAAGACACCACCACTGAGAGGAGAACAAGCAAGACCACCAAGAGGACAAAGCAAAGTGGACAAGGTAGGTGAGAGGACCAAGAAATGTGAAATCATTTGCATTAAGGGCCCTGATAACCAGGATACAGAGGAATAACTGCAGATTGCAGATGGCAGTAGTAGCTAGGTTCTTCTCGTCCAGTACTGAAACCACACAATAAGAATTCTGGCGAAATAAAACAATAGCTCCTGTGCTGGACAGGCTGAAAATAAAACAACACAGAAAACAAAACAAAACAAAAAACAACCAACAACCAGCCAGTGACCTCGGAGAAATCTTCATTACTTATCTTTCGACTTTTTTTTTTTTTCCTGAGAATTAACTTTTGAGATCTCTTTGAATTCCATGTTCTGTTTCTGTTGGTGCTGCTGTAGAATCCACAGCCTCTGCTCCATCGTAAGTAAGCGCTCAGATAGTGGCTGCTGAGACTGTAGAATCGTAGATTGTGAACTCTTTGCTCAGTCAGGCCTGAGCATCTTCCACACAGTGAAAAGTTTTGTTATGGGAAAGGCCATGCGGTGCATTGGCTCCCGGGAACTTCACTAACCTGAAGCCTATGATCAGGGCAGACAGATGCCTCCATGTCCTTCAAATGCCAGTACACCACAGTTCTTAGCCTGTGGGCCACCACCCCTTGCGGGATTGGAGGGGGATGTCAAATGACCCTTTCACAGGGGTCACCTAAGACCATTGAAAAACACAGATCTTTACACTATGATTCATAAAAGTAGCAAAATTACAGTTATAAAGTAGCAACACAATAATTTTATGGCTGGGGGGTCACCACAACATAAGAAACTGTATTAAAGGGTCACAGCATGAGGAGGCTTGAGAATCATTGCTCTAGTAGGATTAAAATGACCGATCTGTCAAGGTGATTAGATTACTGTGTATATGGAGACAAAACCTTGAAGAAATTTAGTTTTGTTTTAAGGCGTGGTCTTACTTTGTGACTGAGAGTTATTCATTCTCCTGCTTTTATCTGTGAATACTAGGATATGCCTACATCCGTGGCTTAGAACATTGGAGACAAAATCAGCAAAGGTTTCCTCTACTCTGAAGGTCCTTCAGGACAGTCCTCCAAGCTGTGTGCATTTCTTCTTTCAAATTAAATCATTGAAATGGATGTGCAGTCACACAACTGTGGTCTTAACAAAGCAAGTTGAAATTGCCAACACCATACTTTCTGGTACTTATGAAAGGTTAGATTGAAAAACTCTCAGCTCATATGCAGTCCACTTATTTTTCTATTGATAAGTTCTTTTGAAAAGAGTCTGACTATTGATCTGCATTTTTTATCTGTGAGAAAAGCTATTTGTAACTAGAGACTTGACTATGAAGATATCAGCGTATAGGTTCTGTATATGCAAACAGGTTCAATCACACACACACACGTGCATGCACACACATATACACACATGTGCATACACACGCACACACACTTTTATGTAAAACCGTATTCAATCTTTTATAGGTCAAAATTTGTTTAATTTAAATAATTCTTTTCCTAGGAAAATATTGCCTGCATTTTCAAGCATATATAAAGATATCTTTTTTAAAGGGTTTATTCAACTATCATAAAGCCAAGGCGAATTATCACTAATTTTTCTTGGTTATATTTAGACAACGGGATATCCTATAGTAAAAAGTCCTTTTTGTTCCTTACATAAAAGTAATTTTTATGAGGATGTTTCACATCTCTTAACGATGTCAAATTACAATATAATTTTGTTTAATTTAGCCACAAAAAAGGAAATGTGTGCATGTCTGGAGATGATTTCTCCCTTCAAGGTTCGTCAGTGCCCACACGCCAACACTTTTTCCCTTTATCACTTGTGTCTTTGTGGCACCTTCCTGTATGTGAAAGATGGGGACGCTTGTACCGTATGTACCCAACCTCTGCAGCTACAGAGAATAGGTTAGTCTTATAACCAACACCAGTATTTTCCACTGGACTACTGTGATTGAGTTTCTTTTGATGTAAATTTTTTGGAAAACTGTATCCCTTATTATAATTTCACAATTCCCTTTCCTTTTCTTCCTGAAATATAATTTAAGAAGCTTTTAGAGTGGAAGCCGAAGGCTTCAAGATGGGCTTTCAACCACGAACCCCTGCATTTAAGGTCTCCTAAACCTGGGGCCTGGAAATTGGTGTGTACAAGCTACTGCACCTCCCATTTCAACCTTGCTCATTTTAGCTGTCCCTGGCAGAGCGGGAGGCAGTCAGGTCAGGGTAAAGCTAAGTAAGAGTTCCTTCCATAGGCAAGGTTAACTGAGTAACACTGCAGGACTTCGCATCCCACATTCCTCATGTATCACTATGGTGGCTCAAGAAAGTGCATAAGTCTCATTTTAAATAAAAATCTTACAAAGCAGAGGAGCCACAAAGATCTCATTCTGAAATTATAAACACGCTATTAAAAGAAAGCTTAATCTGTTAATCAATTTAAACAAAAATCCAAGAGGACCCAGAGGAACCTAGGAGCTCATTGGCTAGCCAGCCTAGCCAAAATGACAAGCTTCAGGTTCAGAAGAAGGCAGTGCCTCAGACCCACAGCGGGAGAATGATACAGAAGGACACTCAGCATTGTTCTGTGGCCTCTGTTTACACATGTTCAGCTGTGTAACTGCAAGCCCATGAATGCGCATACATCACGTCATTCTCACTTGTGCGGTACTGTGATTTATCAGGGATTCTGCCCCATATCAATCTGTGTAGAATGCCTGTCCTGTGTGTGTGGTGTGTATGTTTGCACGCATTTCTAACTTTGTACAGTAAACTTGAGATGAAGTTTAAGGTGGGCCAGTCTGTCTGCTCTCAGATTCAATAATGAACTTAGTTGGTCTGTAGTGTGGCTCAGTGGAGCTCTTTTGTTTCTCATACGAGAGAAGCTTTTCACTCTACATCCTTGCTGTTGGCACAAAGGAAGTGGAGCTGGAGCTCCTAATTAGAAAGTGTGATACTTTGCTGCACACGTGTGAAGTGCAGAGAGCAGCCACCCAGCCAGATGCTAAAGTACAAATTAGGCTTAATTGAGCTTTTCTATCATTGGGATTGTATTTTATTTTAAAATATATTGAGTAAGGTCTTAAAGAGAGAATGCTCAGAAGGCCTCTTTGATACTGCTTTTAGTTGACTAGCACTGGGGACTTTTGAAATATTACCCTCTTTTTTTTTGAAAGGGAACATTGCTGTGCCTGGAAACTAAGTCTCATGGATCCTCAAGGATGCCAGTGGTTCAACTTGGACCTATTTGTTGAGGAAGCCGCTTGCTCTGTTTTCGTTATGGGTTTTACAAAATGTAAATCTATCTGGCATGAAGTCTGGACAAATTTTTGCTCGGGTTCTCTTTCTGATTCCACATTCTCTTCATGCCTGTTGCGTTTTGCTTTGTCTCAGTTTTAGTTTTATTTGAATTTCTCAGCACTGGTAAAGTGGAAGTGATTGTTCTTTTAGAATCACTGTGGAGTGTGATTCAGTTCTCAAAGACAACGCTCACTCATTCATTGTCTCTCAGTCTCCCACTCCCTCTCCCTCTCTCGCTCTCTCTCCTCCCCCATGTACCCTGGTTGATGATTACTATCTCCTAGCACTCCAGAAGTTGATACATAAAGGATCTCAGCTTCAAGTCTATCATATGCTTCATATCAAGGCCCTGCCTTACATAAACACTAAAAGCTGGTGTTTAAGTCACACTTCTCTGGGACTTTTACATTGCACACTCAAGCTGGCCTTTTGCCATTCCCATTTAGAGTCACTGTGGGTTGTTTTGAATGTTTCAAATAGTTTCAAAGATAATTGCTACAAAGTACACGGACCCTGGTTATTGAGCGCGCAACATAGCTGTCTATCAAGTAGTTCTGCTGCACAGCAACTGTTGATTGAATACTGCCTGCCGTTTGATGTTTGCTTGGCAGGGAAGAGGCTTTCTTCTTGCTACCTGGCCATTCACTGGTAAAAATGAATGAGAATTTACTTCGGTGCTGCTGTGTGGGACTTTCCTTTCCCCACCTGTGACGTCTGAGTTTTGACCTGTGGTAGTGGTTGAGAAGCATATACTTCCCTTTCTTCTAACAAAACCATTTAGAGAACACGGGACGTGACTTTGAAGCAGTAATGTGAGCAAACATCTGATATGAGAGCTGTTTCTCTCTCACTCCAAAGTGTCTGTGAGAGGGAAAACCAGATATGTCCTGCAACTCCAAATGATTCCCTTTTTAGAAGTGCTAGTATTGTGCTCAACCCAGATCTGATGAAAACTGGTTGTAACTTAATATCCAAGGAAAGTGAAATCTTGGAGGGGGCTTTACACAGTTATTAGTGGAGTGAAAATATGTCCATCAGCTTCATATGCTGGGACCCAGAATTGCCCAGAGAGGACAGAGGGACAGCAGTTCAAAGAGAAGGCATGATACATTAGCTTTTCTATAGAAGGAAAAATGGGAACATATAAATCGTGACTTCATATGGCAGGAATGAATAATATTAATTGTTACATCCTCTCAGAAAGAAACAAAATGAGGAGAAATTGACTTTTGGCAATTCCTCCATAGGGGATCTTAAATGCATGTCAGGCATGAGTGCTTAAATGTAGTCTCAGCTGCAGCTGAGGTTTTTACCTGAAGCAGGCAGGACTGGTGTCTCCTAAAAAGCAAGTGTGTTATTCTTCCTTTCCCTTCTTATTTTTTTTTTTAAATTACCCCACACGTCCTTTTCATGTCTGCTTCCTTTGGATGCGATGCTGATGTTAGTGACAGTGTCTTTGTGAATCTATGAATGGAAAAGGAACGGAGTTCTAAGGATGAGGAATACTGACAGGGGTAACCTTTTCTACTGAGAGATGCTTTATTACAAGAAAAGATGAAGGTGGTGGCTTTTTAAAAAGTTCTTATTCATTTAACATTAATTTTACAAAATAACTTTAATGAGCATGTCAAGAAACTTTGGATCTGAAGATTCATACCTGGTGTCTTTCTAGGGAGTTTTAAAAATCATAGCTGTATATTGCTGAGGCTCCCTTAGAACCTCAGTAAGAAAGAATTTTAGACTAATGTCTCTAGACTGGCGTGTTGGAGACAGGCATAGCTGAGACATTTCACATCTTGATGTGCAGGCAGCAGGCAGGGAGAGAGAGAGAGAAAGAGAGAGAGAGAACATGAAATGTTGGAAAGAAAAGTTTGATTGGTATGTGTGATAGAAGAGGACTTAGAGGGGAGGGAGTGAGGATGGAATGTTTTGATTTCATCAAAACACATTATGTTCATATATGAAAATCTGAAACAATTGGGGAAAATGTATACAACTTTGTCAGGTGAAGCCAATGAGATGGCTTGAAGGAGGATTTGCACCCTGGTGATATAAATGCCAGATTCCCAGTGTTAGGAAAATCATTAGAAACATATAGACTAGCTTACCAGTTAGCTCGCATTTTCTGTTGCTCTTTTCAGAGTCCTAGTACCAGGACCCTATGTTATATCACCTTCCTAGGCCCCATTTATAAGTGGGGATTGTTATATGTGTCTTGGGTGAGTATAAGAACAGTTTATGGTGTATACATGGTATGTTTACTGATGCAAAACCTATGTTGGCTTACCTTTCTCCTGGAACACTGTTGGGTTGGGACTATCAACCTTCTAGGATATCCCATTTTATTGGTGAATCATGTTAGATATTAAAACGTCATGACCAGTTAGTTCGAAGATAAGTTATCAAGAGGCAAAGAAGGTGAAGGAAGAGATTTCTAGGTCAGAAGACTCATGTGAGCAAAGGCTAAGAGGCAGGCATGGATTATTTTTTAGCAAGAGCATGCAGATTCTATTTGGCTGAAGCAGTAAGTGAGAGATTGGGATGCAGTGATAGTGGAGAAAGCCTGGGTCCCAGAGTCAAGAAATAGATGTAAGCACGGCCACTGTATCCTGGGACTATCCATCTTCCTTGGGACAAGTTTAAGACCCTGCACGAAAATGGAGTGACAGGGTAGCCAGACAAACACAATGTTGGGTGTTTTTGGCTTACTGTCGCTCTGGGTTCCCAAGGCATTCCAAAGTCATTCTTTGTAGTGCCACCATAATTCAGGACAAAGTTTCCTCTCATGCTGGTCCACTTAGGCTTTCTATCCTCTGTCTGGAATATTAGTACACTTCTTGGACCATTTGATATTGGGTTATCTCTATGGAATAAAACAGTGTGTTAGAAATGATGTCTGGGCCAAGATTTAGTGATGCTGTGTTGGTCAATATTAAACACAAATTTTCCGTTTCTTTCCTGCCCTAAAGTCATACCCTCATTTGCACTGTTCTTTCTGTTCTTTCCCTATTCTGAGTTTTTTGCAGTTCCTGGAAACTATCTTTTAAAACAAGCTTTGAAATGCTTGTATTCATATTCACCTAGTATTATAGTTCTCCGAATTAGTGTGTCTTTTTCATTTTGAGCTGGTAAAATAGAGGGACAGACATAAAGAAAGAATGGAATGTCCTTTGAGATGAGAGAACATTACAGAAATAAAACTAATAGGGAGGTAGATGTGTATACATATTATGGGTTGCCCATCAACCCTTTCTTTCTGATGTAGAAGCCACTTGAAGATTTATAAGAAGAATAAAGGGCTCAAGTGAGAAGCAGGAGAGGTTGGGGTTGAATATGGACAGTGATGTGCCCGATGGCCTAGAAAAACTCAGGGAGTTTGTGCTGCAATTGGTCTTTGCCTTTCAGATAAGGTGATTATACCAGATTACCCAGAATTCTCAACCCAGGAAGAACTGACTCCTCCTTGATGCTTCACTGTGCACCGGAGGCTGATAATCTAGAAAAACACCTGACTTGAAATAGCTGGAAATGGTCTAGTCTCTAGCTTGGGCTACACTGTGCACCCGGCTTTCTTGTAAGCAAATTGCTGTTTTGTTTTTGTTTGTTTTGTTTTGTTTTTGCCTCCAAGAAAAGCTCATTTGTGACTTGCAGTTAGCTAATCAGAACAGGAAGAGTATACACCCAAAATAATTTCTAAAAGTTTGATTTACTGTTTGTGTGGTGCATTGGTATATATAGCTGCATTTTTAGTTCACCACTTTCCTTTCAAATGAACATGGGAGGAAAATGCAGGAAACGATTGGAAAACAATAGAAAAGGCATCCAGAACTAATAGATAAAGGCTTGATGAAAGCTACACATGTTTAGGAAAGTACCTCGAGACTGTCCCCAGAGCTTTCAGCATGTCCCCTGTTTCTTTCACTTGGAATGTATGCCACTGCTTTCAAAGTCATCAGGAGCTGCAGAAGCTTTGCCTCTAAGCTAATAAACTTACCAAATACTTCATCCAGCTTGTTGACTATCAGCACACCTGCCTCAGACATTTTTGAAGATAAGGCTTTATCTCATCCTCTTCTCTTCCCATTTTATAATTGCCCAGCTAAGCTAATGAAACCCATTTGGTGTTGTGTGCATTCAAAGGGCTCATCTGCATGAAATCCACTGCCCCTTAATTATATAAAACAGATACTAAAGAATAATTCCATGCCTTTAATCGGGATCAAGGCACTCGGGTGGAATCTTGACATTTAAGCTCCTTTAGAGCCTCCCTTTCATGCTCAGACTCATCCGCCAAACTTACAACACTTTCATGCTCCCTGGCATTTTATTGCTCTTGTCCTCTCTTTCTTCAAGTGCTGATACAACCTAAGTGGCACTGACCCACCATGCCATTCAGTAGGGGATATACATCTCCAAGTTAGAAATCAGGTTGTAGGGAAATCGGATGTGGGTTGACTGCCCACTTTCCTTTCATATGTGCCTCATTTCATTTTGACAGGTGACCAACATGAGACATTGTCAGAACCAGAACTTAACCTTGGGATGCCACCTTCTGTCAGGGTGACTCTGGACAGGCAGGAAGCAATGAAGCAGGCAGAGTGGTCTAGGTCTGGATATTTTTGGATGTAATTTTATTTCTTTTCTGGATGTATGGCCTGTATGGCCATTTCCCCCCCCCCCCCCCACGTACTACAAAAATAGGTGTTTCTTAGGCTTTGGAACCAGAGCAGTGACTGGGGTGAGCAGTTCTTGTAGGTGAAACCCAACTGTCATCCCAAATTATAGTCAGTGGAAGGTGAATCTGCTATTGTTTTGATACTTTTGCATTGAGTGGGGTTTTAATTTATCATAAATGTCCAGACTGCTGCTAGTGATGAGACTCCTTAGAGATCACTGTCCAAACATAAAAGATACATCAGAGTGAGTAGCTGAGAGCTTGAGATAGTGGCGATACTGTTAGGAACTAGACTCCCTTTGCATTGTGGGTAAGTTGTTTGTGGCTTTTGTATAATCTGTTGTTTTTACCCCTAACCTTCAATGTTATTTTGGTTTGGGTCTCATTGTTTTGATGGTGGCTGAGAACCCATATGCTAGCTCAGTTGGAAAAACGAACAAACAAACAAACAGAGGTCCAATCTCACATATATGTATACTGCTTTTATAAATGAACTTACCTCATTTTTTGAACAATAGTTTAAGACAGAAACACTTGTTTCTCCACTGAACATGACCCAGTAATGCTTCCAGCAGGCCATATAGAACGCTATCTCCCTCCCAGAATGACCATGCCCACCCTAATCCTTAGGAATTATGCATATGAAATGGAGAGCTGAAATTGAGAGACCTCAACTTAAAGTAGACCCATGGCCATTAACTCTCACTGGAGTCCCCAAATAATCTTGAGGGGACTAAGAATGGAAGAGAGGAGTAAAAGTAGCCCTAGGGTCACATGTGAGGACAGAGGCCACCACTGTCTCTGAATATGGAAGAAAGGAACAGCAGCGAGGCTACTCTTGCTAGGAGCTTCTAAAAGCTGGGAAAGGAGCCTACAGAAAAGACTTTAGCTTGACTTCTGCCTTGGAGAACTCCAGTGAGATTTCCAGTCTATAGAACAGCAAAGTAATGAGTCCATTTTGTTTCAAGCCGCTAAGTTTGTGGTAACTTACTATATTAATAGCAGCCTTAAAAAGCTAACCTGATTCCTGTGCAGAACAGTGCTTCTGCTTTCTTGCCTAGGCTCAGGATGCTTGTATGGGAGGCGGTTTCCTTCTGTCTGCAGTGGTTCTGTCTCTGTAACTCAGATGTCTTTGGCACCAAACAGGTTCTTGCATCACTTTGAGTAGATACAAAATCTATTTTCTTCTTCTTGTTTGTGAAGATTGCATGAGTAAATTCACTATAATTATCTATGAACACCTTCCAGACTGAAGTTTTGGGGGAGCTTGTAGGGTTCTTCTATTCATGGTGAATGTCATAATCATTCATATTATTTTACTCTGCCAACCAGCTCACATTAACCTCCCCGTCTTGTTAGACACTCTATAGGTTTGCCAGGGGTTTGTTTCGCTTGCTGTTTCCTTTGCTTAGTGATAACCTCCTGGTGGCGTCCTATTTATTTCAATCTTATTAAAATTATTTTTCTGAAAACGATATATTAAACATAAAGAAAAGCACCCCTATATCGAATCAGTCTAGAAGTGATGTGTTTATACTGCCCTTTTTAAAAAACATTTATTTATTTCTTCAAGTTACATCTCAATCATAGTCCTCTCCCTCCTCCCCCTCCCGATCCTAGGTCCCACCCTCCTACTCTCTTCCCCATCACCCTCCTATCTACTTTTTAAAAAAATTTAAGGTGTATCTCCCCCCCGCCAACAGCACCCCCTTTTAGTCCAATAAAAGGGTCTTTTCCTTATAACAATAAATATAATAAAAAACAATAAGAACAATTAGGACAGAATTGTGAAAATTTATGGTATAACATACATTCCCAATGTCCAGTCCATACATATTTAGCATCTGACATTACTATTCTATTATCTATCTATCTCTATGAATTTAAAGTTTTATACCTAACTCACTTTCCATCCTAACTTGCATTACCAACTTATAAAAACATCTTAGACCTAGAACATCCTTTAAATTCCTGAACAACTTAAAATTTAACTGTGAGGCTATAACTATCTAGTCTTCAACCACATCAGAGAACTGAGAAGGATAAACGTATATGAATATATAGGAAGTGGAGAGCCAGCAACTTCTAAAACTGAGAAATGACAGACACTGGCTACCTGGACAGTTCCCAATTTCTCTCAATACATTAGAGCATCTGTATTCAGCCTTTTGGCCCAGTATCTCTGACTGATATTAATTGTAAAGCAGGAATTATGAAGGACTTGCCTACCCTGTCTCGGCAGAGCTAGGCTGTCAACTTACTTGCTTCCAAGTTTTGTGTTTTTTAGACAGCATCTGTCTACAGTTGAAGCAAGGGATTTTTCTTGCCCAGTGACAAGCTTGCCACTAATGCAACCATTTCCAATTGGAGATTCTTCGATGCTCATCCTCTACTTGGAGTAGAATGAGGGTGCTGTCAGGAGCTGACATGTCTCAACATCAAAAAAATCTTAAGTTAAGAAAACATCTTTGAATGCCATATTCTACAGATCTCTTGAGGTTTTTGAAGACCACCTATCTATCTCTGTATATTTGGATAAGAAAATGTTGCTTCTCTCTTAGCAACTTGATTTCTAATTAACTTAGAAAACATCTGTGATAGACTACTCTAGTACCTAACAAAATGACATGCTTGAATGACTTTTAGTTTGCATTTCTTAATTATCCTAAGCAGTTTATGACAGTTGTTATCAAAAGGCCAAAGCTTCACATTGCATTTTAAAGCATTACATAGGTACAATACTTTAAAAAGAATTAACCTTAATTTTGTATGAATATACAAAGGTTTATACTATTCTGATAGCCAAGACTTCATGTAGGAACTGTATATGATGATCTCAGTGGCTTTAATTTCTTTTTAACATCCATAAGCTGTTATACAGGCAAGTTGTGACTTTGGTCAGCCTGTCTTTGGAACATGCCACTGTATTTGGACTAAGAACCCCATCAAAAGTTTCCCAGAACATGACTGCATCCCCATGCCTAATTGTACTGAAGAAGGTTGTTGGTATCAAGAAAAGTCAAAAGGAAGATAAGAAGTTTGAAGGGAGATGTGATAGGGGGCAATAGGAGCAGTTAGAAGGAAGTAATGGTGGATGATATTAAGTAGATCAAAATATAGTGTGGAAACATGATAATTTCAACAGAAAAATGGAAACTTGTTCTTTAAAAAAAAAAAGAGGAAAAATTCACTAGTATTTTTTCAGCTATGCAATGCAAAGACAATGGATACTCAGCAACCAAATTCAAGTGTCACCAGGCAGGTAGAATTCTATCAGTGTGACAGATGGCTGTTAGTGAAGCTGTGTGAACATGACCCTTGCATTTGTATTCACTGATCTAACAGGTGTCTACTCAGTTTCTGTACTACTTTTCAGGCACGGCTTCTTAGAAAGATTGTTATTTCATGGAAAGTGATGTTGTCCTGGAGATTGCTGTTGTACCAGTACTTAAAATATCTTTGCCATTCTCGTTTATGTCACCAGTGATTGAGGTAATAGATACCAAAGGGCAAATAGCTCACTTGCTTGCCAGGCTGGTTGTGCCACCATCATGTGGATGGTGAATGTGTACAGCAGCCCTTCTTCCACACAGGGAAGCCCCAAAGAGTAATGTGCTATTTCAAATCATATGGAGTAGTCTTGATTCCATCATTTCTCTGCCTCTGATAACTGATGGCCAACTTGTGACACTCATTCACTAACCCTTATTGAATGAGAGTTATTCAGTAACTCTCAAAATCAGGTCACTTAAGTGACTTTTTGGCATCCCAGAAAGAGATCTCTCTGTTCTTCTTCCCTTTGTTCTCCCTGCCTATTTCCTTTCCCTCTTTTCTTCTCCCTCCAATAATCTATCTTCCTGGCATTAAACCTCAGGCCTCAAGCAAGCTAACAACCACTCTTCTCTGATCCATATCACCAGGAAAAGATTATTACTTATCAACAAATGAAAGTTCTTGTCTGAGCTGACAGGGAAACTCAGTATGGGGCACTTGACTGGACTAGCCTGTACATAGATGGCACTGGCCTTGATGTCAATGATTGTATACAATAATGAGAGGGGGAGGGAGGGAGGGTGTAAGGGGAAGAGGGAGGGAGGGAGGGAGAGAGAGAGAGAGAGAGAGAGAGAGAGAGAGAGAGAGAACCTCCTCCTAGAAATCTATACTCATCTTTCTTCCTAGAGATGAGAAGGGGATCTATCATTGCCAGGATAAGCGCCATAGTTTGAATAGGTCTCATAAAGTTCATGTGTTGGAGACTTAACATTGTTGAAAACTGGCTGTTTATGAAATGGTGACATCTTGTAGGCACAGTTCTTATTAATAGATTAGGTCCCATATCTGGAGAGCAGTCTCATTATAAGCCTCTTTACATGATGCCTACAACCATGCTTGGAAGACAAATGAAATCCCTCAATCTTTAATTTTTCAGTCTGAAGAATTATCAGATACTAAGTTTCTGTTGAGAATAATACCCCACAGTATTAATAACTATATATTCAACAGTGACCCCATAAGATTATATTTTCTAGTAATGCCATAGCCATTTTAGTTTAGCTCCCTATGTTCTAAGATAAATCACCTAACAACACATATTTCAGACCATATGCCCTATTTAAGTAACTGATAGTTATATCCTGTTTTAATAGCAGAAACTGGTTGAAGGTAATAAACTTATGAAGGTTAGAAAAATGAGCAGTGCATATCAAAAGTCTGACATGCCTGACAATTTCTGATTCTTACAATTTATAAGCAACAGTGTATTTCAGTGTAATTATTTGCTAAGGTATCACCTTTATGAAGTTCATTGTTATATAGAGTAGTTCTTTCAAGAGAAGAGCTGACGACCTCTGCATCAGTGAGCTGCAGCTGAGAGACCAATGCTAATGCTTTTCAGGCTGTCAGTCTGGATACTGGGACTAGTCACTATGGATGAGGAGACAATATTTTGAAATGGTATTCAGTGTGTTCTACCCATTCCATTATGTTTTCATCATTGATTTCCTTCTGTTCTACCTTGCACATGTCTCATTGTCCCTCAAGTTCAGATAGATGATCTTACAAGAGGTTCTGCAAAGCACCAATGCTTTCTGCTCAGATCTGTATTTTACCCAAAGTCTTTGGACCTGATGGGTAGCAGATCTACGCTGAGCCAGCCCATCAAAGACAAGTTTTACATCGTGTCAGCTCTCAAATATCCAAGCTCCCAGCATGTCACTCTATGGGTAGATAGAAAAGACAGGGTTGTCATTTTGTTTCATTGGCCATTCTAAGAAGTTTCTGTCCTTTCAATTACTCATGAGTGTCAGAAGAAGAAAGAGAACCCTGGAGAGGTGGAATATCTTGTGGCACTTCAAAGGTAGTTACTTTTTCTTCCCATCAATCATATAAAGAAAATTCTACTAGCTTACCTGATAATCCAATTTTTCCTTTGAAGAACAGTAGCTGTCTGGCTACCAAATGGGCCATTGAATTAGCACTGTCATTACTGATGCTGAACTCATTAGGGCTTAGTTAGTATTCCTAAGCTGTTGAAAAGTCTGAACAGTATTTTTTTCCCATGGAGAAATATGAAGAGGGGATGATGGGTTTGTAGAAAACAAGTTTCAAACTTGTACTTTAGATCTCTAGGCTAAGAGGCCATGCATGTTCTGTGTGGGTTAGTGAAAGGTTAGCTTTCTTAAAAAAGGTGATGACACATGCCATGTAGATAATGAGTGTGTGTTTGTGTATGCTATGAATGTATATGTGTCTTTGTGTATGGTGTGAGTGTGTGTGTGGTATGAGTGTGTATGTGTGTCTTTGTGTGTGATATGTGTGTCTTTGTGTATGGTGTGTGCATGTTATTGTCTGTGTTTGATGTGAGTGTATTGTATGTGTGTGTATGTCTTTGTGTCTATGGTGTGAGTGTGAGTGGTATGGCTGTGTGCTGTGGGTTTTGTGTATAGTGTAAGTATGTGTGTATGTCATGTGTAGTGTCTGTGTGTGAGTATGTGTGATGAGAATATGTGTGGCATGAATTGAATGTGTGTGTGTGTGTACATACAGGAGGAGAATGATCAGATCCTCTTCTTTTTGACAAATGACATCTTTTAAGAATATTAAGAAGATACTCCCTTTTTTTCCCACCTGGAATTAAGCCTAGAGAGATTGTTTAGTCATTAACATCTTTGGTGAGCAAGTATGAGAACCTGAACCTTAGAACCCACATCAAAAAAATCTAGTGGCACATTTGTAATCCCAACTCTGGAAAGGTAAAGATGGTTAGATCCTTAGGCCTCACAGGACAGCCAACCTATCCTAATTAGTGAACCTCAGGACAACAATAGACTATCTCAACATACAAGGTTGACATACTGATGTCAACCTCTGGTCTCCATAAGCACACAAGCACACCCATACATGCACATACAACCACATGTACATGTACCACATAGACACAAACAAATAAATAAGTTAAGAGTTCACATATATCAAGAATTTGGGATGATACCTAGGACATGGTACAGCTTTTCTAAGTGTTGGCTGTTTTTACACAGTTATCATTAATATTCACATTATTATATCTCATCTTCCTTGTTTTATCTTGTTGTCTCTAGAGAGGTATTGTAGTTTGAATTTTTGTGTCACCCTTCCCAGAAATTCAAACTGAACCTTAATCCACAGTGCAAATATAACCCATTTTGAGGTGATTATGGCATAATGGCTTTACCTTCATAAATGGGCTAGTGTGTTTGTGTGTGTGTGTGTGTGTGTGTGTGTGTGTGTGTGTGTGTGTGTGT
>CAJQZJ010004687.1:976883-990322 GCA_907164525.1 Lophiomys imhausi | reverse complement strand
GTGTGTGTGTGTGTGTGTGTGTGTGTGTGTGTGTGTGTGTGTGTGTGATTTCCTTCTTCCATTCATTGTTACCATTTTGTTATCTGATCTTTGAGAAGTCTGTTACCAAAGCCCAGGCCTCAAGTCTTGGCAGCCATAGCTGTTCCTCTTTTAATCACTTACGCCTACTTGGCTGCCACTGGTAAGCAGATATGCGTTAGCCAGGCCTCACCCTAGAGAGGCTGCTTAAGCTGCACTTGGGACAGGAGCAACCGTCAGAAATGCCAAGTGTGGGACAAGAGTCATGCAGGTGAACAGGGAACAATGGTAGACCTGAGCAGGGGAGGCGTGATGGCATGAAGAAAGAAAAAGACCACTACCAAGTCATCTTTACTACCCCGTGGACACACTGTGTCAACTACCCATAACACGTTAATTTTTTAATAGTCTGCATATGGAATAAAAGACAGATGAAACAGATTTTAATGTCACAACTTTAAAAGCACTATATGAAAATCGGTAATTTGAGTTATTAAAAATGTATTAAGGTAATTCTTTTACATAATGTTTTCTGCTATTGTCTCTGAAATCTGGTTTATGTTTTCTACTTCTCCATTGCTTGACTTTGGGATACTCACAGCTGAGAGGCACACGTAGAAGCACGGGTGGGTGATGTCGGAAGAAGACTAAAATTTGGTGGGAGAGGAAGAGAATGGCATAGTGGGTGAGGAGCTACACACAGAAGCAGGCAAGAATGGGCTTTGTTTGCCATGGTAGAGCAGATAGGAGGCTTCTAAAGAAAGCAAAGCACCATTTATCAATTCTACCTTAGCTTCCTGCTTCCCCATTAATGGGCTCCATGGACATTCTCCCTCTTCCTTTTACCCATCAGCACGTGGATGTATTTTAAATTGTCTTTTTTGAAGCAGGAATAATTTTTAACAACAACAGTAACAACTGCCTTTTAAAGGTTATACCATTAAACTGTAAATGGCTCAAGGAGATCAACCGGAGAATAAAGCCCATGTAAACACAGAGTAATACCTTTCCATCTGATGTTATATAGATGGACCCCACCTTTCCTTCTCTCCTGGGTTCACTAGACAAGGACCAAACCAATAAATGGAGCTGAGAGTTGGAGTCCACTGTGCGCATCCTGGAAACACCTAAAGAACCTAACAGAAACCTCAAATCTTCATCTTTTTTCCCTGATTTACTTGGATAAGCTTGTGGGATCTATTAGTTGAGTTCTCCTTGTTACTTCAAGCAGCAAGTGGCTCCAAAATGTCTTAGTAATGAAACATATGTGCTAGTCATGGCTCTGTTTCATTTTGTCGCTCAATGAAAGTCTGACATGTTGAAAGTGCCAAGTCAATATCTGTAGATAGAGCCAGTGTACAAAGGAGACAGGAACTCCTTTGGCACAGCCATACAGCAGAATAGGATTTACCATTCACGGTCAGCATTATGGCATAAGAAAAGACCTGGGCATGTAAGGTGATGTACCATCTCCTGACACTGCAACCTCTGGAGGCAGAGGAACAAGTGACATATTCTTAGAACTCTTACAAAGCTGTTGAGACAGCAGTGATAATGTAGATAGACTTATCCCAGGCATCCATTATAATTGTTTTATGATCTAATTCATACCTGTAAGGATTCCTGCATTCTTCTCCATGGTAGGTCAGATCTCAGGCACTGTACAGCTTTTTGAGCCTAGCATCTTAGGTGCAATCATTAGGTTGTCCTCACAAAACAGTATGGTCACCATCTTTTTGTCAGAGGCAACAAGAGAACAGTAGAGGTGTGCAGGGAGAACCCCTAGGTAAACCTAGGATGTTACTTGGGAGATGTGACATCTAAACTCTCCATTAAGAGGTAAGGACAAGCCTATCAAGTAAAGAGCTAGGAGGAAAGTGTGCCAAATAGAAGATTCTTGTTTGTTAAATTTGTATTGTTCTGCTCCATCATTATAATCACCTTTCTTTTGGGACACTATATTTGGAAGAGCTCTGGAGGGTGGAAACCCCTCCATGAGCATAAAGTATTATTATTTTATAGATTCTGTTGGAGGGAACCTAAGCTGAGTGATGGGTGCACAAGATGAATATTTGATAGGCAGAGCTTGTGGTCTACAGAGCTGATGTGTCCCTGAGAAGGAACTTTACCAGAATCACAGCAAATCTCTCCCCGAGCCACAGTATCAAGAGTGTTAGAGTGAACTGAATTATTTAATACAAAAATAAGGTTTAATCTGAAAGTCTCCCTAAACATATGCTCTGTGTACTCTCTTGGACTGATGCTCTATGTGGACAAGGGAGTTCCCTGTCTCTTTGCTGGTTGCTGGTACCTGAGTGAAGTTTTATGTGTAATGTAGTGTGTGTATGCTTGGTTGATCCCTGTTGACATGGTGTGTAGTAGAAGTAGATAGGTTATCATGGTAGAAGTAGATAGGTTAGGAATTTTATTTTCAAGTAATGTGTCGTGAATCATAACAAGTGTGGACTAAAGTATATCTAGCTTACCTTTGACCTTGTGTTCGGTCATTTTTGCTGATTGCATATTTTTATAACATGATTAATACACAAATATTTCTTATTACTTAAAAAGGTAACTCAAATTTTAACCATATAAAGCATGAAATTTCTTCAGTTGCTCTCCTGCCTACAGAGGTTGTCATGTCAGAAAATGGTATGTCTTCCTCTCTACAAAGTTCCATACCAACACCCTGTGTGTATGGTGCCACCTGCATTTGATCACAAACAGGATCATGCTGCTGACACTGGCCTGTGACTCCTGTTATGCCTTTTGAGTATGCTTTGACATTCTGTCCCACTAAGAGCCATCTATTCCTCTTAGTGAAGTCATAGAAGTTCATATATGAACGAGTCATATTTACTTAAGTAATCATAAGTTTTGCTAACTTAGGAGCAATGTAGGAACAAACATCCTTACACATATGTTTTTTTGCATATTAATTTTCTCATCTAGCTGAGATTCTCAGGACTTTCTGTTTTATTCAGAGAATAACCATTTTATTAATCAGTCATTTCCTTTGGGTTTTTGTTGATTCTTAATTAAAAATCAGGTATAGAAAACTGTTTTTCATTAAGCATTCTTCCTTAGCAGCTTCACATTTGACAACTTAATTGTGAAATATAAATGTATTCTATGATAAGATTAAATATTTCATACACATTCACACACACACACACACACACACACACACACACACACACACTCACACTCACTCACTCTCATGGTTTTTGAGCTGGGACTATAATGCAGTGATAGAATACCTGTCTAGGGAATGCAAAACTCTAGGTATGAACCCCAACACTGTGAAAGTAAATTAAGAAAAGAAATTAGGAAAAGTGTAAGAGCCAGAGGACCAGGACAGATGCTGTGAGGTACTCTTTCCTAAAAAAAGGTGGAGGCAATTGGTGAAGATTTGGGGAAGAATATGACAAAAATATGTTGTATGAATGTTAAAGTCAGTTGCCAAATGCATATGAGCTGGACATTGGGAATGTGTGCTAGACCTTATAGTTCTCATAATTGTGGCCTGATTGTTTCTGTTGTTTTTATGTTGTGTTTGTTGTTGTGGGAGAGGGAGCTATTTGTTGGACTAAAGGAGGGAGTTGCTGGGGGGAGGGAGATATACCTTAAACTTAAAAAAGAACAAAAAGGAAGTGGATGGGGGTGTTGAGGGTGAAGAGGGTGGGAGTAGGAAATGCAATTGAGATGTAACTTGAAGAAATTTAAAAAAAAAAAGAAAAAGAAAAAGAAAAAAAGAAATTCTCAAGGAATTAATAGAATTGTGTGTGTGTGTGTGTGTGTGTGTGTGTGTGTGTGTGTGTGTGTATAATAAAATAACATAAAATAAAAATCTAAGTAAGATGTTGGGTCTAGGTTTGGTGCTTGCCCAGCATGGCTGAGCCCATGGCTTCCCTACTTATCACAGCTATTAATAATGATAATAATTGGAATACTGAGTGGTTTGTGATTCTTAGGTTAAGGAATGCTCTGAGCAAACTGTACCCTGGTAATTCTCATGTGTGTGGGGTTTCTCATGCTCCCTCCACCATTTATGTCATAACCTTAGTAGTGGAACATTCTAGACTCACACAGGAATGCACACAACCAACAGTGGGCAGCCATACTGCCTGGAATTCTCTGTTAATGCTATTTTTATCCTTTCCTGCTCACAGAGCTTCCAGTTTAACTCTGGGTACTTTCGTGTGCAGTCAGGATCAGTTGCACTATGCTGTTGAGAAAAATTAGGGACAGTGTTCTACCCCTTCAGAAAAGCAAGTAACACTTTAAGCTTGGAAGTCACCACTGAAACTGTCGATAAGTGCTTTGTCGAATGAACAGATGAATAGGTGAAAGTTAAACAAATAAAAGTCAATTTGTAGCTCTTTAGACCCTTCCCTACATCAGTCACTGCCCCTCCACGTCTCGCTGTGAGCCTGCTGCCACTGTGGGGAACGAGCTGGGATGTACTGCTTAATTGGAGCATCTATCTGGATAACAAGCTTTCACTGGCTCTTTAATGATGGAGTGGGGCTGTCGGGTAGAAATTCCCAAAGCCCACAACACTGGAGCCTTCACATCCATTCAAAGGAAAGAGAGAAGGGCTGATGCACAAGTGACTTTAGCAAGATACAAGGTCTTCTCAGATCAATATCCACCAAACAACAAAGGCAATTGATAAGTTAAGCTGTGATAAGCCAGATAGCACCTGCGAATTCTCTAGACAAATGTGACTCACAAGTCCTTTACACTGTACCTCATGTTGGAAGGAAATCAGATAAAGTAGCAGGTTGTTTGTTGACTTTCTCCACTTAGGTGAGAGTGTGTGGTTTAACTGACCATCACCAATTCACACATTTTAAATATAGACTCTGGACATGAAAGTATGATGCATGTATGGAGATAATGATGAGGTGCTCTAATTAATACAATATTAATAAGTAAATTAATGAAAGTAACACTCAACTGTAATAAATCTCAAATTTCCTTCAAAACCAACAACAACTCTTCCCAATTAAAAAAAAACAAACACACTGAGCCAACCAGAAAGTGGCATGATCTTGAATGTCATTATAAAGTTTGTTCTAATTCTAGATAACAATGGCAAACGGTAAGAGTGGGCTTTGAGTAATAACATCTATCCTACACATGACAACAAATTAATAATGAGAACAACTTGATAATGCTCTCAAAGTGAGAACACATATAGCTTACATGGTCCCATGGGCCACATTTTCGCTTCAGATTCAAGATTACAAACTTAAGTTGATTGCTCTCTGATCTGTGTCATACAGAACAATCTAGAGCAACAATGAATGAGACCCTCATCAAGAGTCATGCACTGTGCTGCAGCAGGATCCTGCTCTGTTTTGGCTTGCATCCCATCTCTGTCACTTGCTAGAATATCATGTGTGTGATTTTCTTTACCTTATGTTTTCTTTGTGAGGTTGGAACTTTGTAGCTAGGGAATGCACTCTTGGTGTCTCACAGGGCAGACTCCTGTTATCCTTTCCCTCCATCATCTCAGGCATGTGGTGGTTGGTGTGAGTTGTCAGCCATGTTACCTGGGAGACAGGCATGTGAGCTGCCTCTGGGGGAGAATTTTGACTTAGTAAATCAGGGTGGGAAGAGCTATCCACCCTGAGTGGCACTGTTTTTGATCAGACCCAACTTTGTATGTGAAGAAAGGGAACTGAGGGGCAGCCATCCATCTCTGCTTCCTGCTTGTAGGTGTGATGGCAGGAGCTGCTTCAAGCATCTGCAAGCGTCTGCTGCCGTGACCTCCGTGAATTCCCTGCCATGACCATCTGTCCCTTGAACTGTAAGACAAACCCTTCCTCCCTTACATTGCTTTTCAGAGAAATTTATCACAGCATCTAGAAAAGAAACCAAGACAGGGAAGGTCATGGTATAATGCTCTTTTTGACTTATTTTAAAATCCAGGAATTACTATGAGTAGCAGGAAAAGAGACCATGTGGTCTGCCCATGCAGTAGGGCAGCTGGAACACCTGATGTACCCTTTCCTTCATTGCTGCTGAAGCTAGAGTCTTCAGCTCCAAGCAATGAACTTCAAGGAATCAACATTAATTCAAATGTCAGCGTTAGACTTCCAAACGCCATGGTTTTAGTACTAATTATTATGATTATAAATTGTTGTAATTATTAAGAATTTAGTTCTACTTTCTTACACTCTATGACCTACCAGCCTCTTTATCTTCCAAATAGTGAAGTTTCCTTTAGCTTTTTGCAAAAGAACCTATGCATCTTGTCGACTTGCAAACTATGTGACAGATCCTCTCCAGTGTCTTCCTTAATGTCACAGCCTTCTTTACATTTACTTTTTTCAGACCTTACTGCACTTGAATTATGCTGCATCTTGAAGCACAGACCTGAACTTCCTCCTGAGTCTACATATAGCTTTGCATTGATATACCGAAAGTGTAGATATACCGAAAGTGTATTTAACCCAGCTGCTCATATATGGGCTTCCCCATATGTATTTATTGGTTTGGTGGTAATAGGTTTCAAACCTAAGATTTCACTTCTACTGAGCTATATCCCTAGACCTACATTTTTATTTTTAAACATAAAACACCCTGAGAAGAATTGTTATACATTTGACCATAATTTTGTAATTCTTACAAGGTTACGGCATTTTTAAATTTCCCACACTGAGAAGAGGTTGTCAGATGCCTAACATACAAAATTTCCCTCCTGAAAACCAGGGAATACAAACTCCAATCTTCATCTCTTTCCCTAGTTTCACTTGGTTACCCCTCAGTGGCGTTTATCAACCATTCGAATGGCATATCTGTCAGGTGGATTTTGTTTGGTTACTCAGTTTCCGCCCTTTAGTGTTGGTCTGAAGGAAAATAAACAGGTGACATGAAGAGATCATGGGTTAAGTCAGTGTTCTTGCTTGCCTTACCCAAAAGAATTTGGATTTTTCCCCCCTAATCGATGAAATCTCGTATGGTATAGTGATGAATCTGGGGTGTATTAGTTTCCTTAAGCAGCAAGATTTCTCCTTTTTAACTATGTTCACTCTCATCTAGTAATTGTCAAAATGATGCAGGCTGTCCCACAGTTGATTCCGTTAATCAGGACCTATGGTTAACCAACCAGCAACGTCCTCGCTCTATAGAAGCTGCTCTATAGTTGTCTTAAACCATCCATGTCCCACAGTTCATGGGATTTAAAGTTCTCTTGGGGCTCTCTGCAATTTCTGAAGATGCACTTTATCCTTTTTTATGTTTTCTGTCCATGTTCATTGAAATATTTTTTGCCTCCACTCAGTAGCATGTACAATTTCTCTACATTTTTTTCAATAACATTCCTTCTCAGGCATGTTTTTGTTGTGTTTATTTCTTTTCTTTCCCTCTCTTATTTCTCTTGTATCTTCTTTTCACTTCTTTATTATGTAGTTTAGTGATGAGAGAAGAAAAAAGAGGTTTGATGTTAGAGCATTCTGCACCCATGTTGTTGTTTTTTTTTCTCTCCCTCTCTGCCCTTCATCCTCACCCCTCTTACTACTTTGGAAAAATTTTAGCTTCTCTAATGCTTTTGTGACCACTGATGTCTTTGCCTCCAGTGTTTAACTCTAAGGTGCTTCAAAGGGCATGTTTTCCCATCAAATCTGATTTCTTCTCCTAAAGAATTTCAAGAACAAAACAGAAATGAAGCCAGTGTGTCATCATCGTATCGTTCTCTAAGACACAGTGAGAGCCTCTCCCTTGTGAAGACTGCTTCCCAGAGTTCTCTTCTATTTTAATTGGCTGGTGTTTGGTTCCGAGCTATAGCGGAGGAATGTAAGATGCCTTCTACAGATAAGTCCACTGTTTTGTTTTATATAAAAGAAAGAACATTATCTTTATTGAAAAGTAATATGTTTACTCCTGGTTAAGATAAGAAACCCATCTTTTTATTGTTCTTTTCCTTCAGTGATTTAGAGGGAGAGGATGCATCTTAGTGGGTTTTTAAACATTGGGAAAACATGCATCAGCTACCTAGCATCATGTTGTAATCTGAAAGATATCTTCGTTTATTATTATTATTATTATTATTATTATTATTATTTAGGAACAAAAGCCTCTCCTGTTTGTGTTTCTTGTTTTGAGTTCCCCTTTGAACCTTTCTTATTGTCACTCTCCTACACAAGGCTTGCCACCCATTTTGATTGAAACTTGTCTCCAGTGTCTTGTGTACTTATGTGTATATGATTTCCTGTCTGCTTTCCTCCCAGATGACATATTCATTTATTTAAAAGAAAACATCATTTGTTTCCTAGCATCTGATCAGAATAACGGTGAAATGTTCATTTAAAATTAATGCTCTGAGGAAAGAACCCTCTCTGTTTACTTGCCTTGCAATATTTTAATATTTAAGATGCTCTGCTGAAAAACTTGTGGAAGAAAACTCTCCTGGTGTGATCTGGCTGCTAACAATTTACACTCAGCTGTAATATTTTATTTGCTATAATTACTCTCTGACAAAACAGAAAATTGAAATGCAAAAATCCAAAATGCTTTCAGTTCGTAGCTTATTTCAGAACGTGGAGGAAAAACCCCTTCTGGAGGGACAGAACACTAAATGTGAAAGCAGCCTCAGTCAGACCCCCACCTCTGCAAGCCATCAGATCCACAGGAGGATTCCAACCGAAGGAAGCTGTGGGGCTGTCAAAGAACATGTTCAGAGGCTGTGTGGCATGGACTTGGGGTTTGGGTGCAGGCGAGAGACATCACCTTCCATCTCTCTCTCCAAAGCCTCGCTGTGACTTTCTGTTGGTCCGTCCACTGTGTGGCATCTGTGGGTCTGCTATCGACCACTGATGCTGCTTGCGGGAAACGTTATCATTCCACTAGGCTCTTGTGAGAAAATGCCCAATACTGTCTCCTTTCTTCCTCCTGCTGTTTGTAGTTTTGAAAGACACAGGACTCTGTGATTGTGGGTCTGAATAAAGGCAAGGCAGCTATGCCTAGTCATTGTGTGTCGCTCAACAGCCCCTCTTGATTTCCTCCTCTGGGAAGAAAGCCCTACTTGTGTTCGGAGACCGGGCTCTCACATACCGCATCATGGCCTTCCCTTCTCATGTTTACTTAGCCCTCGTTTCCAGTTTGAGAAATGAACAGTCACTGTGCTGCTAAGATTCAGGGTAGGGTTACCACAGGAAATAATTAATAGAGGGAATTGAAACAAGAGTATTTTTATGATTAAATTTATCAAGTGCTCTCCAGTCAAAACAAAGTAAAACATTCATTTGGTATCACACCAGGTACAACAAATTGCACTACACTTTTACATTTTGAAAATGGCTGACAGTTGTGTACTGGATCCTGTTAGTGCAAAATCTCATTTTTCTCTGAGGAGTCTACTTTCTTCCCAAATGTGCAGTGAGTTTTAACTAACTTATTGAAGTAGGTGGTATGTTTTAAGTGAAAAGTATGGAAAATAATTTACTTTAGACAATTGACTGCAGTCTAATATTTCTGACATGTAAAGTGGTTGGTGCATGAGATTAGTCGCTGGATAAACCATGTGTTATCAGGATCTGGGGAAATGGAACTGTATTAGGCAATACCTGTGAAAAAACAACATAGTTTTCTCTAAGTAATCAATAACACAGGATTTAGTAATACTTAATTAGTCCCAAGTGTTGATTTTTATGATATAAATTCATTTTAATTGGATCCTTCATAGCTAGAAAGCTGATTCTGTCTTGAAGGAGTTCTTGCTTTTCAGAGAAAACTTTTTCATGTAACATGAATGTGGATTTCAGTCAACATTTTATTTTTTAATGTGAATTATACATTTCAGTGTGTTCTTTATTTTTGTTTATGGTTCAGGAGGGTTTCTCATTTCCCCAGGGCTAGTCTTATCATGTTTCTATTACCATATACCTGCCAATCACAAGGACCTGGATCAGTATCAATTTCTCCCCATAAAAGTTGGCATGCTGTCTACAAAAACAGAGAAATAGTTCGCGGTGCACAACATGACATGCACAAATTCCATGAATTAAACTTCGTATCGGTCTGTGGAGATGGCTCAGTGGTTAAAGTAGTTGACATGAAAACCTTTCATGAAGACCTGAGATTGAATCCTCAGAGGCCATTTAAAGCTGGAAGGGAAGGCTCAAATCTGTAATCCCAGAGATGCTGGAGCAAGTTAGGAGAAAACCTGGAAACTTGTGGGCCAGCTAACGTGGCATACACAAGGGTGACCACAAAGAGACCCCATCTGAAACAAAGTGAAAAGTGAGGACCAGCATACAAGGTTGTCATCTGACTTCTACATTCGTACCATGGTACCCCTGTGGGCCCATACTCACATACTTGCACACATATCATAAACCTGAAAACAGATACACACAAGTTATTCTCTATGGAAGATACACAATATGATCACCTTACCGAATCCTGTTGAAGTTATACTGGTTTATACTTAACAAGTAGACAGTATGCTCTTGTGAAAGGAAAGGACAGTTGCAAGGCTGCGTGAAGTCTTTTATTGAAAGTATAAAGCAAATACAAACTGAAAACTTTTTCTGAGCAAGTGTCATGAGCCTCATGGACAGGAGGCATCTCTGTTATCTCTCCTATAATGGTTGGATTCTGTTACTTACTTCATTATTATGTCTTGGAAATATAAACTTGTACTTAGCTGTCCTGGTCTGTTTATAACATAAGATTCCCAACCTGACCTCTTGCCACTTGATGTCTTTTCCAATTAACATCTCTAAGTGCAATGGGACATATTTTGTTGTATTTTATGCAACATTTCTTGTCATGTTATGAGTAGATTTTAGAAATCAGTCATGTTCTTCCTTCCTGCTTGACCTGGATACATCCATAAAGGCCTTTCTCAAGGGCCATTTTTGTGATCTTCAGTGGTGGACTAAGGTTCACATGTCTGATATAGACAATCCAGTCTGTCCTTTTACATGTAACCAGAGTAGAATTTCAAGGAAGAACCTTATAATGTGGGTATATGTGGCTCCTATATAAACAAAGAGCAGGAAGTACTTCATTAAGATAATAAAATGTACTTCCCACAAAATGTACCATTTTAACAATTTTCTGAAAGCCATTCATCAGCATGGAGTATTTTCACAGTGTTACATCTATTTCCAGAACTCTGTAGAATTCCAAAGAGAAACTCTATCTAACATACACACATACACACGCACACACACACGCACACGCACACGCACACACACACACACACACACACACACACGCACGCACGCACACACACATACACACGCACACACACACACACACACACACACACACACACACACACACACACACAAGCATACTTCCCTTTTCCTCTTTCCCCACAATCCTGACCTCAGTTGTGGTTTCTACTTTCTATGAAATGAATTTGGTCATTGTAGAGCCACATCATGAAGAATTTATCTTTTAAAATCTTCTACAAGTTAGAGAAGCAAGATTGAGTCAAATCCTCATGTATCCCAAAATGGCCTTACATTTTCTGTATAGTTCAGGCTACCCTTTTTCTCCTGGTTATCCTATCTCTAACTCACAAGTGACAAATTGTCTCATTTAGCTTAATATTATGTTTTAGATTCAACCATGTTGTAACATGTCCTCCTTTCATTCCTTTTAAAGGCTGAATAGTATTCCATGTGTGTGTCTAATCTGTGATTTGTATGCATGGAGATAGGCATTCAAAACTGGGTTCTCTAGGGCAGAAATAGTATGGCAGGTTTACTTGTTGGCACCAATGGTTATAAAACGACAGGTCAAATAGGGTTCACATCATGAGTCTGGCTGATACTCTGGTCACTTGTCATTTCACCACTGGACCTTGTGTAATGGGAGCTAGATTCCTTTAGTGAATATGTAGAGGCTCCTGGTACAGTCTCTTAAAGGGGACAGACATGAAGATCACCTTCGCACCTGTGGGTACCTGGCATGGCAGCATATAGATTGAAAGAGGGTTTTTGGCTTGGCATTGCTTTCAGCTGAAGTGGACAGAGCCGAGATTAGGCCAAAGGCAGGTAAAATCTCAAGGGACAACACCCTATTTAAGGACCTCAAGCCTAAATTGAAAGGAAGCTGCCCTAGCAATGTGATAGCCAGTTGCCAGCAAGGACCTAAGCCAGAGGTCCTCCTGCAGACAGACGGCTGACTAACTGATCTCAAGGACCTACACCTGAGGACCTGCCCCTGAGACTGTATCCTAAAGGGTTAGGGTTAGTTGTTAGGCCGTAGATTTTAGGATTAGTTCTTAGGTAATAGATGTTTATAGTTATTAATAGGATTAGTTATTAGGCGATAGGTGTTTAGGGTTAGTTGTTAGGCAATAGGTTTTAGGATTAGTTCTTAGATAATAGATGTTTATAGTTATTAATAGGATTAGTTGTTAGGCAATAGGTATTTAGAGTTAATGGAGTTAGTTGTTCGATAATAGGTGTTTATAGTTATTAGTGAATATGAATGTTTAAAAAGTTTCATCTTCAAACGTGGGATTTTAACTTCTTGAGCTTTCTTTTCAGCTGTCACAAGGATAAAACAATTCCTCTTCAAGATCCTTTCTCTGGTTTCTAGAACAAAATGCATAGGATGTTTACAGCATGACTCATGGTCAGTGTTCAGAATGGACATCCCACTTCCTCTCTCTCTTCACACATGCTCCCATCCCAGGAACACCCACCAGTGACAGAGAGGGGTGGAGGGCCACCCGGGATGAGAACGAAGCATCTCCTTCCACATCTTAAGCTGCTGTTCCTTTCTGTTTATCTACATCTTTCTCAGTACATCCTTCATGACTAGCTAACTGAAATGATGACGAGTCCTTAAGCACCACAAATCAAACACCACCAGTGAAGCTGTCTGGAAAGGGCCTGTAGCATGTGGCAGGGATGGACGCTTTAAAATTGGCTCCTCGAAGCAAAAGACTTACTGCTGTTGGTATTCATTTTACCTGCTGGATATCAGGTTTGCTCCTCTGTTAAGTAATAACCCATCCCTTTGTCATGCTGGCCTCCAAGTCTGAATTAATCTTTTTTTTCCCGGTGAAGTCTCTAACCCTAGCACTCAGAAGGCTGAGGCAAGGATACCATTCCTTTGATACCAGCTGGCTCTACAGAAAGAATCTTGTCTCATCAAACCAAAATAACCATTTTCTAAATATTTTGTGTGGCATTTTCCACATAGCCAGGAACCAGGAACTTCTACTCCCCCCACCCCCAACTGCTTTCTCTTTCCAGTTTTCAGTATAATTTTTCTTGGTGCAAACGTGACAATAATTAACCTCTGTGTTGCACCATTATAATGACAAAGAATTGACCAGGATCTTCAAACAATATGCCTGAGACTTAAAAGGAATAGTTCTCTCAGCTGCTGTTGGCCGTGTGTGTGTGTGTGTGTGTGTGTGTGTGTGTGTGTGTGTGTGTGTG
>CAJQZJ010004687.1:956630-976873 GCA_907164525.1 Lophiomys imhausi | reverse complement strand
GTGTGTGTGTGTGTGTGTGTGTGTGTGTGTGTGTGTGTGTGTGTGTGGTGTGGTGTGCGTCAGAGTATGAGGAAAGTGACAAAGGGAAATTCACTTAAGATATCATTTTTTTCTGTGCTAGAAAGTAGAGCTGACAATGAGATCTGCTCTGAGAGCCCTGATGCATATAGGAACACCTGAGCATCAAGAGGAAAGTGAGGCACAGAACAGCATACCTTTCTTGGGATGTGAGAAAAGTGTCTGAGGTGTGACAATAGAAGAGTTTCTCCTGTGGAATGGGCTAGTCTGTAGAAAATCCAAGTGTGACAGGAATTGCTTTCTCTTATGTTGTAAAACTGTCCTACCTGCTCTAGTATGCAAACACACACACACATACGACCTTAGTACCAGTGTTTGTAGTATGCAGCAAAAACAGTCATTCTTACTTCAATGTTCCCTTACCATAAACAGTCAGAGCAATGTCACAAACTTGTCACCAGTGATGCGTAATGAAATAACAATATTGTTTTACATGCTCTGGACAAAATGTTAAGTTTTCTGTTTAAGGTTTTGGTATACAAGGAGAGCTGACTGTCAGACAACAGTAGCCATTGCCACAGTATAGCGTGTGCCTTGGCTCCTCTCCTGGCGCTTGACACTTGAGTACTCAGTCAGCACTGGGGTGAGGATACTGACAAGCCAATCACCCGGAAGCTCTGCTGTTTCTTTGTGTCATTCTTAGGGGATGTAAATGGCAGTTCTGGAGGTACTGAATGGACTTCCTCACTTCACTTTGAAGAACCCACAGAGTTTTGTGATATGTTGGGGACACTCCCTAGTGTAGGGGCAGAGACTGGTACATCAAAGCCAGATCACGTTCATCAAGTTCATAATATTCAATACTTTTATGCTCTGTAAACTCTCTTCTTTCTTTTGCTTTTGTATATTAATTTTTCTTTCCAGTAATTGTTTGCAAACATGTCATTTGGTTCTGAAAGGAAATTTGAATCTAATCCAAATTTTTAAAAACATTCTGAACAGAAAAGCTAAATAATTCATATGTAAAGCTGTTATCAAATTAAGCTGATTCTATTCCCCATAACAGCTCAATTTTTTTTTCAGGGATTGAGTAAAATAATTACACATGTTCTCCTCTCAGATACACACTCCTCCTCCCTTCTAGTAATCCCGTGGAAGAATACAATGGTTATTGCTTTAGATTCCATGTGTGAAGTGTCTGTTGGAGTGGAGTTGTAGAGAGTTATGCTAAGTAGCCTGACTAGAGAGTTTGTATATTTATGAACATGTATGTTTTAAAGAAAACATTTTTTCCTGTATTGAATGGTTGAAGGTTGGACAATATATAAGGCTAATTAGGAAAGACTGAAGGAGGTGATGTAAAAGAGAAATGGTAAAAGGACACTCGTCAAATGACAGGCGTGACTTCTTTCATTTTGCATGTACCCCTAGAGATTGTTTGGGTAGAATAAGAACAATTGCCCAGAGAAGGCCATAAATCTGTCTCTCGGCCTCCCTGTCTCCAGACTGTCCTTACATGTGGGTAGAGTGCTGTCTGTGAAGGCAGCTCACTTCCCTATCCAGCTCACAAGCTAAGGAATGAGAAGGGTCCGGACAAATGAGCATTGGCCACACTGGTGAGAACAGCCCAGCCAGCCGTGAACTAGCACATGCATGGGCCTAACTCCTTTAGGGGATGCCCTCAAGGGAATGGCATGGAAAGAAGAGAAGCAACCCATATTCATAATGAAAGAAAAAAGATCCCAAACAGGAAAAATACATATACTCACACCAAGATGAAAGGAGCATGAAATACATGCTCAGATAGCAGGGGGCGGGATTGGAGACATGGAGAAAACCCAGATCCCACAAGGGTAATGTTAGATTATGAGTGCCTTCAGTTGTCAGATTCAACAAATAAAAGTAGAAGATACTTAGACCGTGCTTTATGAGAAAGGACAGATACTTGGCAGTTGACACTACGTTGAAAACATAGGTTGGACATCTCTAATCTGAAAATCGCAAATTCAGAATGTTTTGACTACTGGCATGATGCTCCAAATGTAAAAATTCGCAGCAGAGAGGTCTGCTACATGAACAAATGTGGCAATTTGAGTTAGATGCACCACCACAAATCTGTGGCATTTGAACATGTGACCCCCTAGCAGGGTAGCAATTGGGGGAGGATTAGGAAATGTGGTCTTGGTGAAGGAAGTTTGTCATTCGGGACAGGTTTGAGGCTTCAAAAGCCATGTGCACTTTCTATTGCCTTATTACTGCTTCGTGTTCACAGTTTCAGATGTGTGCTCCCAGCAGCAGCTCCAGCCACCTACCACCTGTTACTTCTGCCCTGCTACCCTGGACTCTGACCCTCTGGAGCTATAAGTCCAGAGCAATCTCTTTGTTCTATAAGTTGCCTTGGTTATGATATTTTATCATAGCAATGGAAAAGTAGCTAATACAATGACATTATCAAATATATCAATAAGATACCTCTGTGTACAAGATATGTATGAAATGTAAATAAATCTTTATTTAGACTCAATTTCTATCCCAAATATTTCATTTTATTCAGACACAAATATTCTCAAATATAAAATATCAATATTCTCAAGCACTTATATATATGCACAAATGCATATGAGTGTTCATGATGTGGAGGAACATATATGTATGCACGCGTATGTGCGCATGTGTGTATTCATGTGAAGAACAGAGGCTGATCTTGGGTGTTACTGCTCAGATGCCACCTACTTCGTTGGTGTTTACTGTTGTGTTTTGTTGCATGTTATTTTAGGGAAAGTCTCCCTGGCCAGAGGCCTACTGACCAGGTTAGGCTGCCTGTCCAGTGAGTCAAGTGTCTGCTTATCTCCGCTTTTCTAGTGATGAGATCATACCCATGTGGTAGCACACTGAGCTTTTTCATGTGTGTTCTGGAGATTAAACATAGAACCTCATTCTTGGGCAGCAAGTACTTCATGGTCCAAACCATATTCCCAGCATCCTAAGCACTTTGAGGTAAAGGTAACAAACCTTTATTGCAGGAGGCACAAAGAAAAAAAATAAAAGAAACAATTATCTGAAAGTCAAACTGAGCTTCCTTCTTATGTGGCAATCAAAGACTGAGAGGCACTGGTGACCACAGTGGGGCAGGAGTAGTGTGGGATGGGGCTGCTGCGATTTAGGGGCTTTCTCTAAAATCAGAAGGCTTGATTCTGTTTCCTCACTGAGCATTTTGGCTGCTGCCTTCTGATCCCCAGGAGGAAAAGCAGATGAGCTCTAGGTCCCAGTGTTGATGGCAGAGTAGTTTCCAGAAACCCAACTTTTCCTTCCTGCTGTTGACTGCAAAACTTTAAAAGGCTGACTTTTATTGAGTTCAATTTAGCAAAGGGGAGTTGCAAGTCAGGCCATGGGCAGAGCCTGACAATGTGCAGAGAACTCTGCTCCTCAACATGGGCAACGGCATCTGAGGATGGCAGATGGAAGTGAGACACAGAAATGGCGTGGCAGACATGCTTTGGGCTTCACCTTCTCTGGGCCCGGCTTGAAAGATGGAAGCCTGTGACTAGCTGAAGTTTGACCTCTGTAATGGGATCTGACTGGGATAATTTTGACACAAGATTCAGTCTTTAAAAATATTTTTGAGAATTTCATATATAAGCATTCTCTATATACTTCACTTCTACTCCTCCCTATTCCTCCACTATCCTGCCACTGGGATTCATTGTTATATTATATATATATCCTACTGAATCCAGTTAGTGCTTCAGATGGGATTAGGCCTGTCTTCTTGGGATTGGATAATTAGGGAGGGGCTTCATCCCTGGAGAAAACTGATTCACCCTCCCTGAGCACTATTAGCTGCTTATAGCTAAAAGATGCACTCTTAAATTAGGGTTTTAGCTTGTTTCCATACTAAGAAAAGTTACATGAGAGCTCAAGGTATAAAAAGAACTTCTGGTCAAATTAGTCTAACTTGCCACTACTTGCCTTTTAGGACTCAGCCCTAACTCAGTTCCCACCTATCTTTCTTCCCATGGGAAAAGACCCTGGTAGATATTCTTCTCCTGTCCA
The DNA here is from genome assembly GCA_907164525.1 of Lophiomys imhausi. NCBI lineage: Eukaryota > Metazoa > Chordata > Mammalia > Rodentia > Muridae > Lophiomys > Lophiomys imhausi. The sequence goes on along the minus strand of CAJQZJ010004687.1, from coordinate 972,802 downwards.
GTTCGTTTCTTCAGTGGATCATTTATGTCATGTGTTGAAATTGAAACTGCCTGTCATCTCTCTTCCCTATCAAAGCAGGAACCCTCAAGGGCTCAAACTATGTCTCCCCCTGTTGGTAACTTCGCATCTCAGCCAGGACCACAAATAATGGACAAATTCAGTGTGCTCTGCTTGGATTTATGACTGAATTGAGTTATTTTTAGAGTAACCTTTCAGCAAATGAGCCATCACCCTTTCTGAGTCAAGTTTCTGATGTTCCCTGCTAAACGGCTTATTTATTGAGCATTTTCAGCTGTGAGGTCTTATGAAAAATCTTGGATATATCTGAGTCTATCTCAGTGTCTTTACAGAAACCATAAAGTAGTTGAGGACATGAGATAACCCAGAAAAAGACACCAAAAAAAAAAAAAAGAAGCCATGGGAAATGCAGTGAAGAATTTGAGTAACCAATAGAATTTTAAGATTCAGCAATTCATTGTCTGGGTTCAATGAACCAGACAAATAAGGCTACATGGATGTGCTTAGCATGGCAGTCTTCAAACTCCCTGAATTTATGTACACATCATTGTAAGCAAATGTTCTTGGGTGAGACTCTTCAACTTTGATCAGAGGGATTAAATATATCAATTAGTATTTTTAATAGACAAGCCAAAAAAATAAATTGTTGATAGAAGGAAATTTTAAAAACATTTTTCAGACAGAGTTTGATTAAATAGTCCAGGGACTCATGATCCTCCTGCCTCAATATCTGGAAGGCTGGGATTACAGACATCTCATTTGTTTTCAGACACGACTCTTTACGTTATAAATGCTATTTTATAGATAAGATTGACCCAAAATAGTCAGATAGTAAATATTATCAAGGATTTGTACAATAGGATTTTTGAGGTCTGTTTGATATAGTAAACTATTAGGAATAAAATATCTGTTTGCTGATAAGTGAATGACATTCTCTTTATGCTTCTTGAGAAGAATTCTAGGAGTCAGAATTAAGCCCTGGGCCAGCACTGCCCATAATACACAGACTTGAGCCACAGCACATGGGTCTCAGTAGCTACATTGCAAAGCTAAAAAGAAAGTCTAGTTCACCTTCCATAAATGAGAAGAGTTAGAAGTACGCTGGCATTAACATAGCATTTTGTTTAATCTGCCTTTCGCATTATTCCAGGGACTTATCAACATAAAAAATGCTCTCTGGCATACTCCTTTGTATTGTCCTTCATATATGGTATGCATGTACTCATAGAGGACAAGCTCTAGTCAGATGCTTTCTCTTCACTGGAAATAACTGATCTAGATGGAAATGTCATAAAATGTATACCTACAAAAGGAGATGCATGGGTTCAAATGAATATCACTGGTTTTCTTACAACCAGATCTGAAGATCAAGTTTTACTATGAGTGATTTAAAAGTATACTAAAATTGAGAATTAAGTTTCCTGCTCATGCTCAGTGGCCACATATGGTAGTGATGACTGTATCAGAGGGCACGAATCCAGAGCTACCCGCAAACTGACAAGTCGGCTACAAATGCGTAATGGTGCAAGGATAGTATCAGTGGCATTAGGCATGTACTAAAATTCAAGTTTAATAAATAAACCCAACATCCGCAAATATTCAATGCAGTTCATGTTTACCAATTTATTTATATGCGGAAATCGCAATGCTTGGGAAGAGCTCATTGTGCCTAGAGGGTGTGATGGCACGATCAGGAGATACTAAGTAAGAGGGAAAGCCAAAGGGAGTCAGGCTGCTGCTGCGCTGTCAACCTTACACACTTCGGTTTTAGGCATTTGAGGAGAAAACAGAAATCAGTAGCATTGGTCCCACGGCAGAATTGGAATCTCTCTGATGCATTTTATTTTCCTGTTCTTAATCTTGAATGTTTTGTTTTGAAGTTTCTCCTAAAATTGTAAATGGACTCCTGTGGGCAGCTACAGTTAATGGCATCAACGCTATCAGCATGAAACAATCAGAGGACTTTGCCTGTGTCTGCACATCTCATGTCAAGAGCCCGTTGAATAAGGAAGAATCCAAATGTGGCCCCGTAACAGCCTCAGGGTCCTGGGCTTCCTTCTCTGTTTTGTAACTTTGTTTTAGAAGCCATAGTTCCTCGGAATGTGAGTGTATCTGGACATAGGCTTTTGAAAAGTAAATTGCAGTGAGACCATTAGGATGGGTCCCTTTCCCATCTGAATGATGAATTCTCACTAAGAAGAGACTAAGGTCCCCATAGACACCACAGAGATCTCAGATGGAGGGCCATCTGCAGATCCTGTACTTACAGTCTTCCCAGAAATATGAAAGTAATTAATATCCTCTGTGTGCGTGTGCTTGTGTGTGTTGTGTGTGTGTGTGTATGTTTGTTAATGTGTGAGTGTCTGTATGAGTGTGTATCTATATGTGTGTGTGTTTGTGGGTTAATATGTCTGGTGTGTGTGTATGTGTGTGTATGTATGTGTGTGTGTGTATTTTCATATTCATGTGTGCATGTGGAGGTCAGAGTCAACTTCATTTGTCTTTCTCGGTTGCTCTGACCTTATTTTTTGAAACATGATTTCTCACTGAGCCTGGGGCTTGCTGATTTGTTAGACTTACTCACTAGCAGGTCCCAGGGATCTTCCTCTTTCTGCCTCTCAAACACTAGACCACAGGCATGCAGATTCCTGCCTGGCATTTTAAAAAATATGGTTACCGGGAGTCTGAACGCAGTTCCTCACACTGGTACACCGAGCACTTCACTGACTAAGCCAATTCACTAACCTCAAGTTTTCTTTTTTAAATCCATCTATAGTACCTAATTAAGGTGTCCCTAATGAGCTAATTACCCTCTTTTTTGCAATATAGCACGTACTGTGAGAGGCGCTACTGCATTAAGAGCAGAACACTGACCTGTGTTTAGTGGCATGAGTCTATAATCCTACCTGTTTAATGGCTGAACTAGGAGGATCTCACTTCAGGTCAGTCTGAACTGGGAATGCAGCTCTGTGGTAGAGTATTGTCTTAGCATTTATAAGGCCCTGGGTCCAATTCTCATCTGCAAGAAGAAAAAGATAACTCGGCCAGAACTCCAGAGTCAAGTAAGATTGACATTAGGTCCAGTTTGTTGATTTCTGGCTCTTTCAGTCTAAGTGTCTTCCTTTTTTTTTTTTTTTTTTTTTCCTGTGAAGTGATAAGTGGTAATTATATTGACTTAGTAGAGTCCAGGGAGGGGAAGGGGATTAACGAACCGAATGGGCCATGTGTGTTAGTGTGTTAGTTATCTGATGATTAGGATGTGATGTCACAGCCTGGGGGACACACAATGCCTCAGAACCAGAGCACTCTACTGGGGCAGTTTTTGTCCAGTGCAGTCTTCCTGAGCATAAACAAAGATGTGTGGTTCCCGTTATTTGGTGGCTCACTCTTACGAGCTTGGCTTTTCATTCATTGCTAGAGTTCTACTACTGACCATGACTCAGTTGTGTTTCCCCTTAGCCCTTGGTAAGGTCAACATGCTTTTGAAAACATCATTAAACTGATGTTCTGATTTGAACAAGAATGGGCCCAATAGGCACATATATTTAAATGTTTATATAAAAAGCCAAAGGATGCAGATAAGCCTTTGAATCAAAGTGATATCAACCCACCAGACTTCATTTGTCCTTGAACTCCTGAATTGTGGGTTTTAAGTGGGATCCCCGCTCTGAACTAGCCTCTTGTGAGCTAACAATGTCCATAGGCCTTTACATGAATCCCTGCCATAACCATCACCAAGTACCTCACACTGCCTTAATTGCCTCCACAGGTATGTGCACCCATGTGACAGACACACACATACGTATAAATAATTTAAAAACTCAACAAAGAAAGCTAATGGTATTTGTACTAGATACGTGATGCGAATTTGGTCTCATTTGTACCAGTAATTTAATCGTGACCATGAACATGTCAAAGCTTTTCTGCTAAGAGTTTTGCCTTTTTATCTGATAGACCGGCTTCTGTGGCCTTCACCAGATACTTTTTTTTTTTTTTGTCCTTCAGCGCATCCCTCTCCCTCCATCATCACTTACCACTGAGACACTGGCAGGGAGAGCCGGCAACAGTGAAGGGGAAGAGGGCTGCATTTAATTGCAGGCTCGTAGAGGAGTTGCATTCTGAGTCCTCAGATCCACAATGAATTAATGCTGTTTTGGGGGCTTCTGTAGGCTTTCCGAACCTTATATTTAAGGTTTAAAGGCATTGTTCTAAAACTTCATTGGCTGCTACTTGGAGTTAATCCAAGAATTGAAACCTTGAGGTTTAATTAATGAAGATAGCTCGTCTGTCAACACAGACATCCTGCTGTAATTAAAGATCTGCCAAACCCTTTTCTCTTATCCAACAAACCCGTGTTTTTGTGATTTTAGGGTTTTCCTTGGTTGTAAGCTTCCTCTGTGTTCTAGAGCAGCATGTGTAATCTGCTCAGAAGTGAACATTTTACCAGAAGTCAAAGGGAAAAAAAAATTAGTCTGGCTGGTTTTGATTTATAACAGATAAAAGAGAAAAATTGAAAGTATTAGATTTGGATATGTACCTCTGCTTCACAGTTTGAGGGTTGAGTTAATGTTAAATATTGTTCACCATGTTGGTCTGTCATCTGGATTATTTTATTTTATTATTTTGAAACTCTAAAATCAACTCAGTAATTAAATACGTTTATGAATTTTCCTTCCATTACATGGCTCCTCAAAACCTCAAATGTGAAACTTGCTGTCATTAAAACACAGGATTAGAGAAGAACAAAGTCACAAGCTTTTAACCAGTCCCCAGTTTATTGCTAAGGAATTAATATTAGTTATAATGTTTTAGGATAAAAATAAAGATTTCAGTATACATACACAAGTGCGTGTGTGCATGTGTGTGTATGTATGTGTGTATATGTGTGGTTCTTTGTGTACACGTGTGCATGTATATGTCTACCTGTATATATCCACACAACTGGCAGTTGCCAGAAGTTCTGAAGGCCAAAGAGACTCTACTACTTCAGGCTCCAGCCCTTGGGATTTGTATTCTCTACAGTCTGGCTCAGCCTTAACCCTAAGTGCACAGAAGCTGATGACTGTAACAAGGTAGATGGTCTTTATGAGCCACCGTTCTCTCATTTGTAAAATGGAGCTAAAAGTTTAGCTGATTTATATCTATAAATCTGCTGTTCGGTGTTGGAAAGAGTGAGTCATGAACAACAGAAGAATTGGTTTCTCATCATCATGCACTCATACAAAGTGGTGTAAATAATTGTTGGGGGTGTAGTGTCATAGGGAATGGGTAGAACCAGATTGGCCATGTCTGTTCTAACTCAACACTGCTCCCATTGTTCTGGGCTGGTGACATGTCCACAGCCCTCCTCTTAGCATAATCAAATTGTTGCTTCTGCGACCATGTTTTGTAAACAGTCAGTGTCAGAACAAAGGAGAACAAAGCATGTGCTCGGATGCTTCATATATTTTGAATATCATTTCTCTAATCAGTCCACATTTCCCAAGACACCGGGGCTGGTGTGAAGACAAGGAAAACTCTGGAGCAGAGAATCTCTGAGTTCTCTCTCTTCTGGTCAAGTGCATATAGCATAGAACCCGGCACAGGTTAGGTTTGTGGTATTTTGAATGAGAATGGTCCCAGTAAGCTCTTACATTTGAATGCTTGGTGACCAGTTCGTGGAATTATTCACTCATTCAGTGTAACTTTACATACAGTGTGTCTTTTCAGGACTCAAAACCAAGAAAAGGAAGTGGCTTCTGATAAATTTCTAGTGCCTTTATCCTGAGAATAATGAATCTAAAAGAGTTCCCAGGAGCCCTGGGAGACACATCAGATCATGTTCATTACACTTTGGTAATATCCAAGTGTATGGTAAAAGAGAGTCTCCTCAGAGAGGCTCGCTGCAAAGCTGCATGCAGCATTGATACCAGCCTCCTTAAAATGTGCATCTTGGGCAAAGTGCTGCTGTAAAATGGAAATGAGGACTCAGAAGAATAAACATGAGACTTTTTTCGAGAGAAAAATGATTTTGAAAAGATTTTTATTTAAAATTGAGTAACAATACCCCAAACTTTCTGGTGAAATTTGTCCCCAAGTAAGCTCATAAGGGAAGCTTCAAAGAGGCCATTTTCAGTACTAATAGCTAAAACCACCAATTAAATGAGGAAATGGATAGAAGGCAGTAGAAGCCAAGCTTTTTCTGTTTGGTATCTTCTGCCTGTGTTAGTTTAGTAGATGCCAATTCTACTCTTTACTTTAGTCATTAGGAGCTGATGGAAATGAGGTTTCCTAGACTGACTGAGATACTTAAGGCCCCAGCAGTCTAAGAAAGTTCTGAGTTACCATTCCTTGCCTTCTTCCTTGGCCTAAGGGTAAATAGGTCTGTGGTTAATTAACTGAGGAGTCTGTTCCAAAGGGTTTGAGTCCTCCAGCTGGCAGTAGTTACTGTCCAGTGCTTTTTTTTTTTACTAGGCTCTGGTGTTTGCCTGAAGCATAAGGTAGCAGAAAGAAGCCTTTGGCCCAAAAGGGAACATTAAAAGGAGAACCAAAGTGCTTCTGAGTTGCTTCCCTTCTCACAGGTCCTTTTCAAGGTAGCAGTAACCCCAGTACACAACTGGGAGGCCCCTGTGTAGGTGGAACTCTTGAGCAGGCTGGGGCTGAGGTGTTCTCCCTGAGGATGCAGTCTAGGTCAGAGGAGAGTGGCTGAAGGCAGGGGGTCGGCGGTGTGTGTAAAAGGCTTATGATGCATTTTGATATTTCTGGTCTTGAGACTGTTAAATGTATCAGTGCTTTCCCTATTTAGAAAACACTTTAGAGCTATGGTTTGAATACAGATCTAACAACACTGGTTTCTCACTTTGTAAACTTCCATTTGGAGCTTTTTAGACATCTGTGCCTTAATATTGGAGTTTCTGATACAGTTTGTGGCTCTAGATTGTTTGTTTTCTACCCACAGTTACATTCAAAGCTACTTAGAGTCAACTAAAAGGAAATCCAGTTTGTCTTAGAATCTCTCAAAACAGCAGTTTTCTTCCCTTAGGCATATCCCTTCTCCAACATGAAAGCACGTTTCCATATGTCCAATCCAACATGAAAGCATGCTTGAGTTTTTCCAGACTTTCCAGATACAGCCACTTATTCCTCTTGGTCTTACCTGGTCCAGCTTCTCTCCTTCTTTGTCATCTCTCCCCTAATCCCAAATCTTTTCAACACAGACTCAGTCCACTCAGTTCTGTGGGTAGTAGCATTCTGGTCCAGCGGAACAGATTTTGAGCATATGAGAGCCAAGAACCAGACCTAGGTTAAGATGATTGGTAAGGGATGTTTGTGAGAAGGCAGGGAGATATGCATGCAATAATGTGTAGCTGTATTTCCCCACCACCTTTACAACATACTGTGAAGAAAGTCAAGTAATAAAGAAATGAGATTTTATTAAGAAATCATAGCATTTAGTCCTATTTGTGATTGTAGTTTTGATGAGCATATATATGGCCATCTTATGGATTCTGACGCTTGCTTTTTTGGTGATTGTTATCATCATAGGCAATTTTGTTCACCTGTATATTTTGAAACAACGTATTTGATTCTTCATAAATATTTACTGAGCAAGTTAAAGAACTAATAACAGTGCTTCCTCAATACAAATTTGTGAGTGCCTATAATCTTTTCTACCTCACAAATGGAGACAGTTGACTCTCTGAAAAGTGACGTGCTTTGTCAAAGTTATGACCACCAAAGTGACAGATCTAATGCTTCCAACCCAGTATATCTGATTTTAAGATCTCCCATGAGACGGTACAGCCAAAAACACTTCAATCATAGTTCTCTGATTGTAAAAGGGCTGAAGCTATCATACAAACATGTGCTGGGTCTGTCTTGTTTTTGCTGTTTCTTAGCTATTGCTTTGTTAATTACAGGCTTGGAAAATAAGACAAACTGGAAGAGAGTTGGTGCAGATTAAGGATAAGTGATTATTTAGCACTATGACTCTAACTAGCCCTTGTTTGGATTTCCTACATTGTCTAGACTCAGGAAAGTTGAGGGAGTAGATGATACCTACTATTCTATAAAGTATATCTTTGTGTGTGTTTGTGTAAAAAAAAAAAAGCCTTTGGGCAAACATGATCTTGTATCAAAGCTCAGGGTCTAAGCATCGGATCTGAGCCAGTGGGATGAACAGAGACAGGTTTGGAGGGCTCTGCCAGCTTGGCCTACTTTCTCAGAACTAACATTTCTTGGAACAGATTTAACACTGACTGACTTAGATGAATGTTCTTAATTTCATAGTTAAGAAAACAAGGTCATATACAGCTAAGCGTAGTCCTCAAGGTCTTAGAATTATTAGTGACCCGGGAAGGCTGAAGAGTCAGATTCTGGAGCATTTTATATTGTGTCAATAAAGTGCTGCAGAAGAACCAGAATAGCAACATCAAGCCATGTTCAAGGTGACATATTATTTGGTGTAAGGCACTGTGCTGAGAACTTTGCAATTTCCACCTTGGGAATCTGTGCGGCTCAGAGAGAGCTGCCATTGTTACCCCATCTGTGGATACTGATACCTAGACACAGTGGTTTCATGCTTATTCAAAGTCATATATCCCGGAGGGCATGCTTTTAAACGTTATTCCAACTTGCACACTCATTCCTTCCCGGACACTCATTCAAAGCCAAGGATTCGCTCTCAATTCAATAACTCACAGGACTGTTTGGCTGTATTCTTTAAGTCCAGTATTTGTGGTGAGCTTCAAAATGGTGGGTTTTTTTTATTTTTAATTCTTTCTTAGTGCATATCTGTATTGACTATGTATGTTTGTGGGATACTCCAGAGAATCACCTAGAATTGCTCTGGATTAGTTTAATGTACTGGGTAGAAGTCAGTGCCCCCTTTTCTGGACATTTTGAGATATGCCTGTATCACTCACTCCTGGTGTGAAGAGTGTGGACGAGAAGCACTGCCGTATTGCAACTTTCTCATAAACAAGCAGGAAAGTAGATTGAGCATGTGGTCCAGCCTCTGCTCACATTTAGAGGCCAGGGGAGGCAGCACAGGTTACTCTGTATCGTTCCTGGCTCCACCCTAAGATTTCTTCTCTTTACACAGCTGCTAGAATATGTCTTTGCTCTGTTGCATCCTCCAGAGAGCTGTTGGATAGATAGACATTATCTTAGAGGGTAATTTTTACCTTGTCTTCAGTGTCCTGCGTAGTGTTAGGCTCAAGGGAGATAGCTAGTAAAAATTGAAGCCTGGATGGTGTCCCTGCTCTAAAAATGTTACAACTTTTGCATATGGGTTTTTCTAAGGTATGTCCACCTAACATGCCTATCCTACATGCTCTCTTTACACTATATTTGATATTCTTTCATTAACACATGAAGAAATATAGTTTTGCTTGAATTTAATGGGAATTTTGTAAATTGAATGTGGCAGAAGTGAAGTTATCAGAGTTTTAAAGTCTAAATCCTTAAGGAAATTCTGCTTTGCTTTGTTTATTGTCTCTGTCGTCTGCACCCCCCTTCTTGTGCGTGTGCGCGTGCGCATGTGCGTGTGCATGTGTGTCCTTTTTTTTTTCTTTTCAAACTTCTTGACCCTCAGACACCTGGTACTACGTGATGACTGTGACCTAGGCCACTGGGCCCTGGGGTCATTTGTTGCACAGAATTTGATAACTAGGACACAGGTGCAATGCACAGCTCATATTTGATAGCTTGGTCATATTGGGGCTGATATTTATTTTGTACCACACTAGCTGTTAATATTAGATTTCTTTTCATATTGCTTTCTTCTGCCTATATGAGCACATTCTGATATAAATTCTTTATCAGCAGCAAGCAACTTTTTCAGCTTGAAAATGTTTCCCTTTCATTTGCACCAAGATTTCTCCCTAAAGAATATTTGAGCAGCATTCCAGGTGTTTAATGCTTTGCAACTCAGTGAAGGCACAACTCAGAAAAACAGCTATTGAACTCACCAGTGTTTCATGGATATTGAAACAGCATTAAAATTGAGAATGGTGCTAGCAATTGTCTATAGTTATAGAAAAATATTGTCGATAAGTACTTACTTTGACAAATTTCCAGAGAATGTTTATGTTTTAGGTAGGTATTATTGGACTCTCAGAAAAATAAGTAATGCTATTCATAATATAGTAGGCTTGGCATGTGCCATGTGAATTATAGCAGTGATTAAAATTTGTAAATAGTCGCATTTTATTCCCACTCTATTCTGTTGAATTAGGTAAGAAAGATTTGATTCAGATCAATAACCATGGCATATAAAATAATAAACCCTTTCAAAAATGTAAGGATATAAATTATATGAGTTTGTGGCAGTGGCTGAGAAACTTAACATAAAACTTTAAATATTATACCTTGAATACCATGTATTCTATCAGTTATTAAGATCGAAAATAGGTGAGGAGTCATCACTCTAAAATTTAATATGATTGGTCTTTCTCAGTATTAGAGCAGCTGTGAGTGAACAGTTGAAGACTTACTCAATAGTAAATGAGCTCATTGCATTATGTGATGACCTGGATTATTTATCAACGCTGCATTCTGCTTGTTTAATATCACAGGGGAATGAAAATATACCGTGTGTGTGTGTGTACGCACACGCAAGCACACTCGTGCGCATGTACATCTGTGCTTTCATTTTGACTCACAGAGTTCTAACGCAGATGTTACCTAAATGGTAAGAGTATGTGATAAAGAACAATCGGATTAACTGAATGACACTATAGGACAACAAGAAGAATTTAAGAGTGAGAATCAAATGAATATCAAATGAATGTGTTGCTGTGTGTGTTATATTAACGGCTGTGTTGTTATTAGTTCTTGAGTGATGGAAGATGGCACGGCAGCATTTACAGTTTCCCTGACCTCTCTAAAGTTGCCCAAGATTTAGCACATGCTCTTTCCCCATCTTGTGATGAACACAAAGCTCCATGTTCTATAAAAAACTTCTTCTAGAACTGGTCCAAGATGGGGACAGACTCGAAAAAGGTATCCATCCTTCTGTCTCCCAATGTGGTAACTGCTGTATTAAGTAGCTTTAAAGTCTTAAAGTTACTGGTGCTTACATCCTGCGGAATCAGTTTTGGTCTTAAGCCATAACTGATGTGTCTTTGCCTTGGGGAAGATGACTGGCATGTTGACTGACTGGTCACTTGTATTCTATTTAGAATTCCTCTGCCCTTTGTGTGTATTGTGAATATAGCTCCATAAAGCAAACAAATGTCCTTTGAACAGGGCTAGAATGAAAATATTTGTTGATTTAAGGTAGTGGGATTATAGCTCCCTTTTATTTCATCTTTATGATCACTTTAATATTGTTTTAAGTATCTTTATAATATAAATAAGAGAAAAAATAAAAATAGTTTATTTCTTATCAAGGATTATTGGTCTCCAGGGTCTATGAAGTCTTCAGAGATGAAACTCTTATTATATAGATAGCCTTGTTCAATCATTCAGGCAATATTAATCTACTAGGGCATTGTGTGAAGCACAAAATCACAGTGTTGTAAGGGCCTGAAGAGGAAAATAGCTTGATCTATACATCAGCAATGTAGACCATTTCCTCCCACAAAGCATGCCTTTTAGGAAGAGGTAGAACCTGCTTCACTTAGATTGGGCAAAATCATCATATTTGGGACACATAGAGAGGTGACATTGATGGTGTTGGCCAGATGCATTTAGTTTTTGTTGTTGTTTTGTTTGTTTGTTTTGCTTTGTTTTTTTTTTTGTTTTGTTTTTTGCTTTAAGCCATATCAGAGAATTTTAGGGCTACCTGACTAGAAGAGGCAATACTGACACACTGAACTAAACTGTACAAGACCATGAAGTAATTTCTTTCCCCCAGCCTGACTTCCAACAGTGTTGAACCTGACGATTGTACCATCAGCCTGGGTGCCTACATAACAAGGGAAAGAAGAGTGGATCTACTGGCTCCCTAAGACAGACAGCAGGCAAAAGGCAATCTTTTTATTGCAAGTGACTTGAGATTCAGGGATTGCATATTATTAAGACCCAGCTTAGCTTCATCTAGTGACAAAAAATGGAAGGATGCTTAGAGCACAGAACAGTATTAACTGAGGAAAACAAGGAAGTCCATAGAAAAGATATTCACTTTCTTTGGAGCCTGACAATAAGAGGGTAAGGAGCAACATGTGACAGTTGGAATCCAGAAATGTCCTCTGAGGACTTCTGAGAGGTGGCAGGAACTGTGGAAGGTGGGCCTGAACATGGGAAATGAGTCTGTATTATCTACACCATCTTTCTAGGTGCCTCCACTTTTGGGCTCATGGGAGTTAAGCTGCTTTCATCTAGCACACCAATCTACTCTGATGTGTCAGTTCCATTTCAAGTCTTCCATGATGGAGATAGCTAACTGTAGACTGAAACCTTGACCTCCGAAAGTTTTTCTCTTCCTTTTTCTTTTCTTCAGTATTTTGTCATGATATCACAAACTGATTGTTGTGACATGGTTGGCAAGAGAGGATTTATGATGTTGAGCTTAGAAATTTAGACTAATGTTAAAAGTAAGCCATCATTTGAGGTCTGAATAAGGTTTTCCCTCAGTTCATTCTGTTATTCCATGATCCATCCTCATATTAAAAGTGCACCCCATGTCAATCAAGAATTTCTTAATAAAACTTTGACAGGTTTTTAAACGAAAATAAAAAGAACAGCTGACAAAACCGTAGCAAATACTTTATTGATACAAAGTCCCCCAAATGATACCTCCTTCCCATCTTGGCCTGCCATTCTGTGGAATCTTCACTCCTGGGCCTCAGTAGCTTCCCAAGGCCTGATAGAGTGCTGATTTGTACTGTGTTAACTGCAATTTTATTGGCCTGAGGAGAATTTTCCTGACACTAGCAGGTGGCTGGATCTTCTGTGTCAGGCTTGTATATTCATTGTTCTATGTTATCTTTTTTCCTCCAGAGCATGATGAAAATGAATTTAGGTTTATACAATGTTTGAAGAAGTACCGGGAAAGAAATACATTCTGTGTAAATGAGATGGTAATAATAATAAAATGAGAACTGAATCAAAGATTGGTGAAAGAAATTTAGTTTGATTTGCATCAAACCAGCTCAATAGCATGAATGGTTGGTAAAGTTAAATCTAATTTCGGAAGTTCTTGAACATTCTCATTTCTAACCAGGGCTTTAATATCATTTTAATGCAGGGTTTTACATATGAATTAATATAATAAATGTCAATGTTGAATAGAATAAGGTCACATTTTACTACTTTGACCAGAAGTGTAATCTTCCAAGATTCAATTTTATTACTATTATAACAGTCATACTGGATAAGGTCACCAATATTTCTTTCCAAGTGATATAATATATGACAACAGCCTTTATACCAACTTTACTTTTTGTAATTTGGATTTATATTCTGAAACATGTTGACAAAGATATACCTCAGACATTTCTTGGTCAAATGACAGCCCGGGAAAGATGTTTCCCAATAATTTATGGGAAAATTGAAACTGAATAAATGGAGTCATTGAAATGCAGGGTTTTCTTGATCGTATCATTCCCTTGCCTACAGATAATTAATTTCTTATGATGTTTTCCCCTTCTACTTGAATGGAAAAGGTGATGTGGAATGATTTTTCTGATGAGTAAAATCAAGACACATGTTCTGATAGCTGACTGATTGTAGGCTAGCCAGGAGTCTGACTTGCATAATTCACCAAGGGACATGTTCACTGACTCATAGTTCGAAGTTCAAAAGTATCAGCGATAGTGAAAGTCAACCAGCAAAATCATTTGTTTTGACCTTGTTCTGCAGCATCTTCAGTAAAATAGTCAATCTCTGTCAGGAAGACATGAGTGGGGACAGGCAGAGTCTACCTCACAGTTCTGTCAGAAGCATAAATGAGGAGGTCACTGGAATGAACATTGGACAATGTCTGCACCTTGTAAGTGCTCAGTAAACAAAATTGTTCCTATTGCTTTTCTGGATATTCTGTTGGCTATTGCACTGGTAAGCAGGCAGCTTTCATCCTCACAGAGCTTGCTCTGGTACAAACCTTATCCTTATATTGCGCCCAAAGTTACCTCTGTGTACCTTTTACTCAGTGATCTTGACTGTGACTCTGGTGATCCGTAGTGATAACATTAATGATAATAGCTGGTACTTAATGCTTATTGAGTATTTTCTCTGTACACAAGAAGTTTTAGAATTTCTTTTTAGCCAAAGTGTACTGAAAAATAGAAAAAAAGATAGTATAAAGAATGTTCATTTACCCTTACCATATTCAGCTGATATCTGGATTTTTCCACAATGATTCATCTATTCACTTCTGGTTTTGGTAAATTATGTTATGCCAGTTCCTAAAAAGACTTGGATTGGAAATCTATCCATATCAGTTTATGTCCTTAAAGCTAAGAGTGTCTTGAAGGCTCCTATATGGTAGGTGATACGTAGGTGTGGTATGCAAGAATCTCCAGGAAATACGCTGAAAGAAACTGAATAACAGTTATCACAAGAGGTGCGTGATGGCCCCTAAACTTCTCATCTAATAGCAAAGTGGAACAGGATGCCTTAAAAAGTACAACATAAAAAACTGCAGACAGTCCAGGAGGAATCGACAAGGGCTGAGGAGTTACCCATTCTTTTGAGAGTGACTGGCCAGAGCTAGGCTTAGGACTTGGTCTCAGAAAATTGGGGCTGTATTTTACTGACAGATGTTTTAAAGGGAAAGGAGAAAAGGAAGGGAGATAAAAGTTATTAGCAGCATCAAAAGAAGGAGGAGGATGAGGAAGAAGAGGAGGAGAGGAGTTGCCAGGAACACCTCAGCATTTGGCAATGAGAGAAATGAGACAGCTTTCTTTTTTTTATGAAAACATGGTGGGCCCTATGTAACCCTAAATCCCATGTGTCTGAAGATGACCTTGGACTGCAGGAGGACTGTATCCTCCTACCTCTGCTTCCTGAGTTCCGGAGTTACTGGTATTCACCACTAAACTTGGCTTGTGAATATGCTTGCGTTGGCACCTTGGGTTTCATGCATGCTAGGCAAGTAGTCTAATTGAGCTGTCATTCAAGATGTCATTTTAAAAAGTCCTGCGCTGACTTTAGCGTCTTGCTAGCCGGAGGCCTTTAGAATACCCCCCCCCCTCCTGGGAAACTCAGAGGGAATGTTATGGGACTATACACTTAAACCTGGCAGGCAGAAGACCTCTAGATTTCAGAGAAGATGTTTGGCATCAGAACCTCACAGTACTCTGGGAAGGGGATACATGGTCAGAGGCAGAATCTTCGTGGAAGCATAGACAGGTCCAAGCAGAGTACCCAAAGTAGGAAAGGATAGCCCAGGACCAAGGCCAGCATTCACACCGAGACTCCAGAAGAGCTGTCCAGATGACTTTTCCTGAAGAACAAAGGCAGCCTCCTGAGACCTGGAACAGACACACTCTTATGTTTTCTATATTAGTTTTACTATTTTTATTCTACTTTAGTCAAAACTAAAAGTAGATGTGAAATTGAAACACTGGGGACTGTCAGAGGTGGAAGGAAGGGGAAGATAGGTGTATGGGCGAGAAATGTGGTCAATGTGCAATGTGTGTTTGTGTGAAAGTACCCATGTGTACAATGGACACACCACACACACACACATATAAACACACATACACATACATACACACACATACACACCTCCATACAGACACACACATACACACACATGCACACACACACACGCATGCACATATGCACAAACACACACACATGCAAGCACATGCATGTACATTGCCTGATGATTATTGTAGTGACATAGACATGATACTCTGCCTTTACAAAGCACTCCAGGAGGCCATTCTGCAGCATATATCTGTTTCTCTTAGTGATGTATAACTTTTAAACTCTGCCTTTGTATTTGCCATAAAGTAATTTATCTCTAGGGAGAGGTTTCTAATAGGGTAGAAGCTGGCTGCAAGTGGCTGTTCAAATCTACACTAGTTAAAATCAAGTAAAATGGACACTTCCACTGTTCATCTACCATAACCCCATTAAAATGAAGTTAGTGCTGTTATTTGGGGAGTGTAAGCACAGAACATGTCTCTCTTTGCGGGAGTTGTAGTAGACACCTAGGGGCGGCTTCTTCTTCTTCTTCTTCTTCTTCTTCTTCTTCTTCTTCTTCTTCTTCTTCTTCTTCT
>CAJQZJ010004687.1:924575-946915 GCA_907164525.1 Lophiomys imhausi | reverse complement strand
AGAAGAAGAAGAAGAAGAAGAAGAAGAAGAAGAAGAAGAAGAAGAAGCCAAGAACAGAAAGGAGGACACTAGCCATGGGTTAGAGAAAAGAATGTCATTCCATAGGGCCTGAAACATCAGCATATCATGGGAAATAGCAGCCTAGGGGTTGTATATATGGGGCCATAATTGAGGAATAGAATTAGTAGCTATCTTAGATGAACTAAGATTACATAATCCAGGCCAAGTCTTGTTAAAGTCCATCAAGTGTCTGTGTGCTCATTTACAATGGCAGGTTAAAGATTAACACTGCCAACCAGTTAAATATAATATACATACTGGTAAATAATTTAATTAATTATTTCTACAATCCTCTCAATCAGTGATGGAGTCTGAGGATCTAGAAAGGGTCCACTTCCAACTTTTTCATCTTTGTGCTGTTAGTGTGAAATATGAAAAATTCAGGAATGTGACTCATTTTGCTGGCCTCCTTACCTCTGTCACATCTTTCTCCTCTCTGTGGTAACTGCTCTGCTCCTGTCTTTCAGTGTTTGGATTTGTCAAGCTCTTCTGGCTGCCTACACAACAGCATAATCTGTGCTTATGTTTCCTCCATAACTTCAGTTATGTGTAGAAGTAATGTCTATGTTCCACGTTGCCACATTTTGTTTCTCCTCTGTGGTTTTGTGTATTTTATGCTCAGGTCCCTCTTTTGATTATTTTAGTGAAGGGTACTGATGATTTACCAGTGGCAAGCCATAGGACAACATATACTTTGCTGACCACTTCATTGGCCGTGTGTGACTGAATTCCAGATGCCTAATGAGTAATCACTGGCAATTTGAAAAGAAGTAATGTTAGTAGTTATCGTGCTTCTATACTTCTGTTTTCTACACTGTGATTTGTGGGCTGAAAATTAAGTAGTAGCAGAGTTTGTACTTCCTGCAGTTACTCAGAGTTACTCTTTCATGGCAACTGAAATTGAACCATACTCTTGGGGAAATGGTATTATTTAACTAAACTGTGGTAGGTGAGATTATGCATCTTGAGGCTATGGGAAGTAACGGCTCCCTGTAATTGCCAGAACTTAGTTCCGAGACAACTGCAAATAGCAATCAAACTTCCAGTTTACCTGAGAACAAACAAATAGCTAAGCAGCTACATCCTGGTAGCCACACATGATTACCAGCTTCAGGGCTGACCAGCATAATAACTGGAACTTCTCCATCATGGCAGAAAATTCACTTAGCCAGCATTGGTCCATAGGCAGTGATGGATATTGGTCCATAGGCAGTGATGGATATTGGTCAAATTATTATAGATCTAAGGCAATCAATAGCATCCAAGATCCAAAATACTATCTTTCCCAATTTGAGTGATTTATTTTTGTTTTTTTTCCACACACTAAAGAGAGCCTAGTGAAGGCTCTAAATACATTGAGGTATGTCAAGTGTTTCTTTTGCACTTAGGTGTAATGATAATTTTGGAATTTTTCTAAAAACACTGCAATATTATAAGAATATGTTTTTGTTTTAGTCCCAGGTGTGGGGATATGGACCTGCTTTGCAGCAGCTGACTATGATTTGCTTCATGCTCTAGCAGAGGCGTGGTTTTGCTAGATGCAGATAGTTTCTGCGAATGTGTGACATTTGGAATTCTGGGATTTTTCAGGGGATATATAAATGCTAGGGGCCAGAGAGTTTGTTTGGTTGTTTTGTTGTTTGTTGTTGGTTGTGGTTTGTTAAGTAGCCCTGTGCAAAGAAGACACAACAAGAAGAAATTAGATGTCCTGATGGCCAAGACCAAACTTGTCCCAAGGAGCTTGATGCCCCTAACCAGTAGGAAGTAGTCTAACAATAACTGTCACCCCTTTGCAACCCCTGACTCTCTTCAGGGATCTCTTTGCTTTCCTCTCTACCATTTTTTCTTTCATATCTAGTGTTACGCAGTTGAAAGGGAAGAAGAAAAGGGGTGGAGAAGGGTGGAAGAAAGAAGATCCCACAAAGTAGCAAAGACTGGCTACACAATTATAGTTACTAGAGATGATGTTTTGAAAACATGTATGTTTCATACAGCTGGAACTGGAAGGAAGGTAAATGAAAATAAAAGGAAGCGTCTCCTGTTCCAATGAAGCTTAGATAATGATGAGCAAGAAAATTGCAGACAGGGATAGAAGCAGGACATTGAGGTGGCTGGGTTGGTTGAGTGTGGGGATACAGAGGCAAAGCTCTCAGTTGGCACTGGACACTGCTGTAGCTCTGACCGATGTGGCTGGTGTTAATGAGAGAGTGTTAAAGTCGTCAGTTTACATAATTGCTTCAAAGAGGGTTGTGCTGAATAGAGGGAAGCCTTCAGTGGAATTCATTGCCATTGACTTAAAAAAAAAATCCACTTTTTCAGCCTTTACTTTATTGTATTAGTAACTTTTTTTGTCAGGGGGTGGGTACAGTAACCATACCCTAATGAGGCAGGGACAAATATCAATCTAGCTTTGGGAACAATAATTTAAGAGATTTGAGAACATGAGCCCTGTTTAGAAGTGGTATTTCTTGATTGGAACCCAGGATTAGTGAATGCATTTCTTCTGTTATTGTTTTAAAGGTCTTGTTGGGTCATTGGCAGTTGATTTATTAGGAGAAAAGTTTAAATAGTGGACTCTAAGAGTGGAAAAACACTGCTCTTGTATGTCCTTTTACAGAGACAAGCATGGAGCATTGTTTACCCAGAAGTCACTGTCTGGAGGAAACCTGCTTTCTTGACACTCTGACAGTGCAGTGTTTTGCTGATTGTTTTTTGGGGAATTGTTGCTGTGTTTTCAAAGTCGACCTGATTAAGGTCCTCTGTACTCGGCACTCTCACAGTGACATATAGACATCATTTGCATCCTGTTTGAGAAGCATTTGGAAATAATTCACTGCAGAGAGTTTTCATTTTGTTTGCATCCGATAGAATTTTCTGCATTTTGTTGTAAATGATGTAGCCTATTCTTTAATTTTGAATGACTTACATAGTCATCTTTTTGTGTCCGGCTGGCTTAATATCTTAAATTGTTTACTATTGAGTTTGATGAAAATGACTTTGGTATTAAGCCATTAAAATTCTTCTGTTTGTCTTTTGTGGAGAGGTCATGTGTGTGGACAGTGGCATGTGGTTCACATATAGAACAAACCTTTCTTTTTCCTCCTTATTCTTCACGAGTAACCCTATTAGAGTTCAAGCCAAAGTGCACAAAATTCTGCACCTATTTGTGACTGTTTGGGTATGAATTGTGTTTTTATCAAGTAGTTTTGCTATTGGTGGCAACTGGATTACAGGGATTAAATGCAGGACCTGGCATTATTTATAACTGAGCTCTACTCCAGATCTCCTGTTTTTTAAATATATAAGGATGTTGCTAATCTAAATCAAGGAGTCTTAAAAAAAAACCAACAAAGTGTTGATCACAGGGAAACAATAAATGTATACACACATATGCCTACACACCTTTTCCAAAAAGTAACTTTAAATATTTTGATTACATTTTATTTGTGTGTGTGTCTGTGTGTGTGTGTGTGTGTGTGTGTGTGTGTGTGTGTGTGTGTGTGTACAAAACCTGTACAAGCTGACTTTTGTTTCTATCACATGAAACCTGGGAACCAAACTTTGTCATAAGGACAGCAAGCACTTCTGCTCACTGAGCCATTTTGATGGTGTCCAAAAAATTATAGATGTGAAGAAACCCTGGAGCCTATCTTCAGATTCAAGTTAGTGAAGTCTACTTTAGTTCCAGCTGAGGAAATTAGTATATTCTATAAGAAGGAATTTTGTATTAATGAAGACTTCATTCCAATATGGACTTGATCCCCTCTTTTATATTACTCTTTATCCATCGTAAGCTGAATTCTTGAGTCCTCTCTGATTGACCTCACACCTGTACCTGTCAATCAGTTCCTACCTTAGAAATGCACCTGAGATTCTCCACATGCCCTTTTGCAATCACCACTGTCCAGGCCTGCTTTAAGGTTCTCACCTTATCTCCCATAAAAACACACTCAACAGCTTATGCTGTTATCCTTGTTTTGCTTGAATCTTTCTACCAAGCATTTAGAATGATCTTTCTAAAAGAGTACTATATTCCTCAGTAACCCTGAACCTCCCACTGCCTGAAATGTTCTAGCAGTTCCCATCTGCTTATACAATAAATGCAGACCACTGGCCAAGGCTCCTGAAGGCCTATACTCTTTTGTGAACCTTCTGATCTATGGGCCAAATACACTTACAACTTGGTGAGGATAGCTTTGCGTGCTTTTTCTTCTGTAACATTCCATCTTTGCTTTGTCGTCTCAGCTCTTATTTCTTCTGCAATAGATTACCTTTCCTCAGGGCTGGAGATAGAGTTCGGTGGTAGAGGATTTGCCCATCATGTGCAAGGCCCTGAGTTCAATTCCTAACTCCATAGACCTCCAAAACAAAGCAAAACACAGAACAAAACAAAAAAGCATAGACAAATATGGCTTCACACAGAAGTAATTCCAACACCCAAGAGGCTGTTAGAGATACATTGCAAGTAGGACAGACAGGGCTGCAAAAGTAACTATTTGCCTGGAATAATTGACAGGTCTGAGGCTTACTGCCTCGGTCTGCTAATCTAGACCTATTTCTGGAAGCTTCGTACGTAGGCCTAGAATGTTTTTTGTCTCGGAGACTTACTGCTGAATAATTTCACCGTTTCTAGCTCTTGCTGAACTCTGAATGGCTTGTCTAACTCATCTGTTTTTGGACAAACTTCTCTCCAAGCTGACTGATTCAAACTGGCTTCTCTCAGTTTCTGATATTTTGTTCTGCTCGACCTCAAACTAGCTCTTGCAGTCTTTTCTAATTTCCTAACTCCTTCTCATTCTCTGGATTGTTCTGTCTTTACCTGAGTCTAGCTTGTTCTTTCTTCCACCTGTCTCTGTAAAGCTCTCCTAGTACAAACTGTTCATGAATTCCACAAACTGAATTGCCACAAACTCAACTCCTCTGCACTGCCTCTCAACTCACTGATTCCACCAAACTGTCTGAATAGAACTAGCTAGACCTTAGAGATCCACAAGCCTCTGTTTCTTGAGTGCTGGGATTAAAGGAGAGCACCACCATGCCTGGACCTAAGCTTTTCTTTACCTGAAACTTGCTCTATTGCAGTCTGGCCTTGAATTCAGAAATCTGCTTGCTTCTGTCTCCTGGGACTAAAGGCATGTCTGAATACCAGCTGGGTCACACAGACCTAGAAGGTCTCTGGGTGTGATCTCTTGCCAGAGGAGCCATGTCCTGGATTAAAATTTCTCTACACAGGGCTGCATGGACTATGTAGCTGCCTGATAAGCCTGCGCTATAGATGAGACCTCGTCTCAGAATAAAATCAGGAGAGTGAAAGGACAGTACCGTAGTGGAGCACGTGGTTAGGATGTACAAGGCCCCAGCTTCAATCCTCAGCCCTACAAAAAAGAAAGAGAAGAAACTTCATTTGAATGTGTTACTTGCCTTTTCCTGGATCACTCTCTGGAATTTTTGACAAAAAGTGTGTGTATGTCTCTCTCTCTCTCTCTCTCTCTCTCTCTGTGTGTGTGTGTGTGTGTGTGTGTGTGTGTGTGTGTGTGTGTGTGTGTGTATAATTACATTACCTTCTTTTCCTTTTGTCTCAGTATATCCCAAGAAATATGGTGTTAATTAATGAATATTTATTGAATGAATACAGGAAAAACACAAAATTCCCAAAGGTGCTTTTCTCCAGAATTTTCACTTTATATATTTTTCACTCACTAATTCATTCAAATGTTCCTTTATAGACCACTTGTGGAAAACCTTGCAGTATGAAAAAAAATTCGCATCATTTACTTTAGGGTGTATGGGACTGAAATTATTGAAGATTAGATGGACATTGATTTGAATTCTCTAAGAAAGAAAAATGATCATAATTATGGCTCTTGTTTTTCGTAAAACAAAGTTTTACTATCATTAATATTTGTCACAACAGAGATTTTTATCACTGTCACTCAAAGATTTGAATAATGCTACACTGGGGTCTTTCAAACTCACAAGGGTTATGAGTCCACAAGTTTCCCACTTGAAAGGCATAAACTTTGTTCTTTGGTGAGTGAAGAATAGACAGGTTATATCTGTTACCCTATTTTACTTAAATTAGGGATACAGAACAGAGATCTGTAGTTTTTTTGCTGTTGGCTTGAATATGTTTACATTCAGTTCCTTATATTAAATAAGCTGGAGCCTGACTTGCTGCTAGTCTCACAAAAAATTCTATGTTCTTTAAGAAAATATTCTTTGCAGAAGGTGTGGCTCAGTAACACAAATGCTTCCTACACAAGTATGAAGCCCTGACATGAGATTCCCAGGACCCAAGTGCCTGTTATGGCACCTCACACCTGTGATTCCAGAGCTCCTACAGCAATGGAGAAGGCAGAGCCAGGAGAATCTCCCAGTGTCCTGGGCCACCTGGCCCACTTCCTGTGATTGTAAGAATATTGGACCCTGCCCCAAAGAAGGTGGAAGGAGAGGAATGACAATAGAGATTGTCCTCTGAGCCTCATATGTGCCATGCTATGTACACATCTGCACTTACACAACATGTACATACACATATACATGCACATTACACACTATACACAACACCAATAATTTAAAATACTCACAAGAAGTCTTTCTTTCCAAGAGTAAGCAAAATAAAGGCTATGTTTATTATTTTAACAAATTATTAAAACTCTTAATGAAGCTCAGTGTATGGAACCAAGAATGCTTGTTGAGTCTATCTTTATTTGGGGTATTTCTCCAGTTCCAGGAAATCTGTGACTATCACCCCTGCACCCAACTTTCAGCCCTTATCTTTGGACCTCTCATTTTCCCTTTTCTTCTTCCATGCTAATACATGTCCACTCATATCCTTTAGATGGTATGGGAAATGTGGCTGCCAGGGTGCTTTGGCCAACTATATGAAGATCTAATGCAAAGTGACTCTTGGACAGAATGAAAAAAAAATCCTAAAGTTCACATCCATATACATCTCTGAATGTAAAGAAGCTCACACTGGAAGAACTCTGGGTAGTGCTGGAGGGTCACTTACCCTGACATTCTATGAGCTTAGGTGCTCAGGGGCACTCCCCTTGCTCATGTGATGCTTATATGAATGTAAACTATTTTAATTACATGTTTTATTTTTAGAAGTTCTCCAGAAAGTTAGAAATTCTTAGTATTACTCTCTGATCCATATTAGATGTAAAACCTATTTATAGAATTTTAGAAATGGTTTTCACACTAAATGCTAGCTGTGGCTATTAATTTTGTTCATTAGGGATGATTCTTAAAACTTGCAGCTGCTATGTGTGTGATATTTCTTCCCAAACAATCCCCAACTCTTAGCTCCTTAGAGCATTTTTTATAACATTTTCATATTCAGTGTGTCCCATTCTTGTCTTTATGTATGATGGACAGACACATTTGAGTGACAGTTCATCTTCCCTTCCAACACTGTCCTGACCAGGTTTATCTGAATCACAGATACTTCTGCTTATCTCTAGAACAATAATAATAATGGATTTTCATAATGGTTACTCAGAGAGATTGCAAGATCTAGAAGTGACTTGTATATCATTAAAACAGGAGGAAAGGGAGTCCTTTAAAATATTTTTATTGTTTTATCATTGAAGAATGACAGATCCTTGACATGCACACTAATATTCTTACCTCCCTCATGGCAGTCAAAACTAATATATCCCCCTATTCTTCCCTCCTGGCCCTCAGCAGGGCCTCAGAAACCATTTTACCTCAATGCTCTAAGCAGCTACTACAAGTTCGATGGAGCTAGCAAAAGAGATTTTAAAAAACTATCTAGCAACAATTTAGTTGTGATAGGAAGGGTGCTACCCACTGACTGGTAATCCAGGCCCCAGACTTCCAGCTCAGTCACACCATGCCCAGAATGATTAGGAAAGAAAGTCCCAGAACCTTCATACTGCCATGGGGGACTCTGGCCTGGAAATGATGTATATCATTTTTGCTTTTGACACTTAGACCTAAAGTCCTAGGGTTTTACTCAACTGCCAGGATCTAAGGTGGAATCCTACATGGCAATAACTCAAAATATTTCTCCAACTTTCCTAAAAACTGTCTTATCCCATGTGATATATTTTAACACTCTATCTTTTAGCAGAATATTCTCTCACTCTCATCTATATGCCCAAATTTTATATATATATATATATATATATATATATATATATATATACACACACACACACACATACATATATACATATGTCATCCTTATTGGTTAATGATTAACAAGACCTCCCTACATAGCTCAGGCTGTTGTGGTTCTCCTGCCTCAAACTCTTCTGTGCTGGGCTTATAAGCATGAACCACCATACCCAGATTTCAATTTGTATTTTAGAAGTGGAGAACTTCTTCAGACATCTGTCTTTGAAATAATGATGTTGATGACTCTTGAAGAATATTTTCTAGAACATTTGTCCTATGTAGTATTCTTTAAGTAGTTAATTAAACAACAGGTTTGAGAGTAGCTCCACAGATAGAAACTGCCCTACAGCCTGTCTTCCTGAGACTGATCCCTAGAAAAAAAACAGAGAACTGACCCCTGATACTTGTACTCCAATCTCCACATGTGCACAGTGGTACCCATACACCTGCATTCCCAAATTCCTGCAAATACACACACACACACACACACACACACACACACACACACACTCATACACATACATACAGTTTTCAAATTGGTAAAACAATAATTGTAATTTTATAGTTATGCAAATTTGAGAAATACTGTTTAATGTAATTGCTTTTGGAAGAAGAGAATTCACATTAGTGAATTAAATACCCTGATAAGGTTGAGGAAAGCTATATTTCATTATAACCAGTGTTTCACAGTCTGATTGGACTGTAAGAAATTTATGTCAAGAAATGTGTCACGGAATTAGTATTTGTCCATACTGCTGTAGTAAGGACTGCAGTGTGTATGTGGAGACCTGTTCATTGTTGGGACACATTGAGATGCAGTGAACAATTGTGCTTTATGACCCCTGCCAAGATTTTTCCCTTAATATCTTGAATATTCATTTGAAATTTTGGGGCTTCAACTTCAAAATCTGGAAACAAAAAAGTGGTTGTAATATTACCTACCTCCAAGGGTTACAGTTTGTCGCTAGGACATAACAAACAGCATACTTCTGATGTTGTTTACTTTTTCACATCTGAGTAGTTTAATGGACACTTATACACATTTTCCACAATGTGATGCTAGCACATCAATCAATATAAGATTCCTTTCTGTTGAAAACTCACAGAAAATATATGTGAAATTTATGCCAAAGACTACTCCAGAATGCAATATGGGTACACATCCCCCCTGCCATTTAAATTTTATTTGAAGCCCCTTTGTTTTCTCTATAAAGGTAACTCTCACTTTTGAGCACGCAGAGCCATGTGGAAGTTTGTGTCACTCAAAGCGCACTAACTAGACAAGGGTACCTTAACATTGTCCACATGACCATGGCCTCACTTTATCTTTGTCCCAGAAGATTTCCCAGGACAGAAGATGAGATAATAGATACTTGGAAAAGATTTACCCTGATGTGGGCAGAATCATATCATGACCTTAATCACATTTTTCTCAGTTATCAAATTCCACACATCCCATTTGCTTTAAGTGACATGTCAAGCGTTTGTGTCTATAGTCATTGAGTTTTCTGTTAATTCTCCATTGAGTTATTGCAATGCTTAGGATACTATTCAATGAGGAAAGGTGTGGTCCAAACCACCAATATGTTGCAATCCTTCCTTTGAGCATGTAACCATATTTATTAAATTTGAAGTTAACGGTTCTACTTTCCAATATAAAAATTCACTGCAGTACCTGGATTGCCAAGAGCAAATTATCCAGTTAGTTTCAAAGCTCCACGAGTGTGCTATTTAAACCAAGTGCTTTGATTCTTCTCTTTTCAAAGATGTGTTGTTTTTTCAAGTGCCATTAAAGGTAATTTAAATCTTCTCCAAGAAACTCTGCACGATGACACACACCTGTAATTCCAGTTACTGAGGAAGCTGAGGCAGGAGAATACATGGTTTGAGTCAATTTCAGTTTCCTGAAAAGACTTCATCTCAAAATAAAAATTATAGAGGGCTGGATATTTGGTTAGTGGTAAAATGCCTTAACTGTTTTTCATATCCACTGTTATCTCAGAAAGAAGGAAGGAAGGATTGAAGGAAAGAAGAAAGGGAAGGAGGGAGGGAGGGATGGAAGATGAGGGAAGGGTAATGTCTTAGGACGTCTATTGCTGTTATGAAACACCATGACCAAAAAACAATTGAGGAGAAAGGGGTTTATTTGGAATACACTTCCATATTATTGTTCATTAATGAAGGAAGTCAGCACAGAAACTCAAATAGGACAGGACCTTGGAGGCATGGGCTGATGCAGAAGCCATAGAGGAAGCCATAATGGGGTGCTCCTTACTGGCTTGCTTCACGTGGCTTGCTCAGCCTGGCTTTCTTACAGAAACCCAGGACCTCAAGCCCCAGGATGGTACTTCCCACAATGGGCTGGGTCCTTCCTCATTGATGATCTATCTGACAGAGTCATTTCCTGAACTGAGGCCTTTGTGAGGACTCTGGCTTGTGTCAAGTTGACCACACCCAGCCAGTACAGATAGGATGGAATGAAGGGAGAGAAAAAGGTAGAGAAGGAAGAAAGAAAAAAATAAAGGAAGGGAGAATATATTAAAACAGGAGGAAAGAAAACAACACAAAGACAGGAATAAGTAATGAATTATACAGAATGAAAATATCTTGCTCATTATTAAGCTGCACACAGTACTGTGGTATAAATGATTACAAACTCTTTTATTGGTTCCAAAGAAAAACTCTGTATCATACTATTTAATACCTCATTGCTACAAATTCATCTATATACATGCTAATAAGCCTCATCAATACTAATGATATTTTGGTAATCTGATTTATTTGTTGACTTTTACATTTTTAATCTCTAGAGTAGATTAAATAAAAAATAAATAAACGGAGCTGGACACAATTCTGAGAATAATATTCTGCTGTCCTGTTTAATTACCCCAGTAAATACATTTCCATTTCTCTGTCATGGTTTTGTATTTAAATATATGTTACAGAAATGCCTTGGAAATGTGTTTTAAATCCAACCATTATTATCCATGGTGAGCAAAATCCAAACTTAACAAATTTATTCAGAACAAAAACTTAGCAATATCATTAGATGTCCCTGGGCCTAGAGTCTCACTTTGCAGATTTTCCTTTTGCTCTTGATCCAGCCAGACCTCTGTGATTTTGATGGCTTGGGAAGGCAGCAGAAGAGGTCCCAGAAATATTGTGCAGTTTCATGCTCACTGCCCACAGTAATTGGTAGCTATTGGCTACAGGATGTTTTTGATAAGATTCTGAAGCTCTGATTTGAGAAGAGAACTCTGCAGTTGGTTGTTGATGTCTGCCAAGGTTTAGCATCAGGGAGGGGTGCAGAATTGTAGAATTTTCTCCTCCCATTTAGTGGAAAGAGCTTTGGTCTGGGAAGCTGAACATCCTAAATTTCAATGCAGATCTAACTAACTTTTTGACTTTGGCTCTGTCAATTAACTTAATTTTTTATATCTGTCTCTCTCCCCTGCTGTGTGTGTGTGTGTGTGTGTGTGTGTGTGTGTGTGTGTGTGTGTGTTACTACACACTACCAGTGTGTACATCGTGCTAGGTGGACTTTGACTTTCTAGGAATTCTCCTGTCTCTGCCTTCTATATTTCTGTAGCAGTGCTGAATTTACAGATACATGCTACTTTATCCAACTTTACATAGGATCTGGGAATCTGGACCATGTCTTCATGCGTGACTGGATAGTACTTTACCTACTAAGTCATCTCCAACTAACCCCATGTTGGCCTCCAACAATCCAGGTACTATAATAATAAATAATGTTTCATATTGCCTTGTATTGCCTATGAATTCTTACTAAGACATTTAAGACATCAGGGCAGTCATTCACTTTTATAAAATTTCCAGAATTTACTTTCAGTGACACTGGCTGTGGTAGATAATTATAATAATGATCAGATCGTAGCATGTCTTCTCAAGCCCATGCTCAATTTCAATGATGGCATTCTCAAGTCACAGAGCTGGAGCAGAGTGCAGAGAGATGGGCTGCAATGCCAGCTGTGAAGTTCAGAGTCATGCTGTAAAGGGATATCTACACTGTACTGGATTACAGTTATGCTGTAAAGGGATATCTGCACAGTACTGGATTACAGTCATGCTGTAAAGGGATATCTGCACTATACTGGATTATAGTCATGCTGTAAAGGGATATCTGCACTGTACTTGATTAGAGTCATGCTATAAAGTGATATCTGCACTGTACTGGATTCTGACATTTATGTTCACCATTAGCTAACTACACCAACTTTAAGTACTGGGCTATCAGGAAGATTCCATTCAGTTTTTTTTTTTCTTGTGTATACTCTGAGTCTGCTACAAAGAAATAAGAATTTGGCATAAAGCTTGGCATGTGATCACAACTCTTGTTCTTTGAGTCTTGCATAGCACACCAATGGCACAGGGAAAAGATTAGATTGTATCTCTGCTGCTGGCCAGCTCAGCCATTTGCATGGTGTGGAGATATAGATCCTGACTCTGAAACACTGGACAGTGTGACTCTGACCGTTTCTCTGAGCTTGCAGTCTGGTGAGTACCAAACAGAATTAGGGAGCAAGGAGTCTTCTGCCTCCCAGCCAAGATAAAGACCACATGAGCACTCACTAATAAAGTACCTTTAAAAGTTGATTTTATTTTGCCTTAGTCTGGGAGTGTGCTAACCACGTGACTCATTATCAAATGGTGGTTACAGTGAATATACACACATAGCCCTGTACATTTATGCACACAAACATGCAACAATGCTACATGGCTGGAATGGCAAAGGGTGTTAGTCTAAATGAGGTTGCATTAAGCCTGTTTAACTTCCCATGACACATATTACTACTATTTATTAAGGCTCTTAAATCCAGTGGGTGTACATGCTACATGGTGAGGGATTGGGTATACAGAAGACAAAGCTTGTGAGTCATTTTGATTTAACTCCTTTCATATTTTCACTCATCACATATTGGGTCAAGTTAGCTGTTCCCATATGAGAAGGAAATTTGATAATTTTTTTTTGTGGCTTTGTTGAGGAAAATGTTTTCTGTGTCACTGATATTACAGTTCCAGCTCACCAGTTTCCACAGTGAGCAGTTGCTTACATGAGAGAGATATCAGGCCTCCTCTAGCTGGTTGCTCCACACAGACAAGGCCTATCACAGCAATGGCTGGAAGCTGCATGCTTGTCGTCTTTTGATAGTTTGGCAAACAGGCTCAAGGGAAGGTGAAAACTTAAACAGGGATGAGGATTCCCTATTGGACCTTGTAGAGCCACATGGTCTGGAAGTGGGTATGGAAGACCCCAGCTGGGTATTTGGGGAACATGAAAACTCCCCTAAGCAGCCTGGGAGAGTCACCAGCCAGAGTGCAGTGGCAGGGACCTCAGCCCCTGGAACTGTCTAGATCTCACTCCGCCCAGCTGTGAAGCAGAATAAAGAGTCCTGGATGGTGATAAGCAAGGAGGCAGTTGGTTCTGCTCTTTGTTCCAAAGACAGAAACTTAGAGAAGAGCAGCAAGAAGAATGGATGCTTCTCTGGTCAATGCACTTCAGGGTCTGTTGACATTCTGGGATGTGACATTGAGTGTCTCTCAGGAGGAATGGGAATGTCTGGATGCTGCTCAGGGGGTGTGATGTTGGGGAATTTTAAAAAATGAGGTCTTTGTAGCCCCAAGATCACCCTGGCTCTGAGAAACAGCAGGATGTCTGAGATGGAGAATGGTTTATTTTCTGGGTTGGGTCTCCTAAAAAAAAAAAAAAAAAAAAAAAAACTCTCCATGGTCCACGCTGCCATGTGGCTGGTCTATGGTCTCAGCTACCTCTGCAGGCTGTGTTGATGCCCATGGACCATATTGCCACCAGAGGCCATATGGACGTCCATGGTTGGTGCTACTGTTGGGGCCATGTTGATATCTGTGGTCTGTGCTACCCCCTGAGGCCATGGTAGTATCTCAGATGCTACCAGGGACCATGTTGATTTCCGTTGTCCATGCTGCTCCTGGAGGCCTTGTTGAAGTCTGTGTTCTGTGTTGCCATCTGAGACCATGTTGATGTTCATGGTCTGTATTACTGCCAGAGGACATGTGGATTTCAAAGTCCTGGGCTGCCACCTGAAGCCATGATGAGGTCTGTGGTCTGTGATGCCATCAGAGATGGGGTGGATGTCCATGTACATGCAGCCACAGGAAACAATGTGGAAATTATGATCTGGCTGTTATGGGCAGGGAAGCTTCTGTCGCAGTGGTATAGATGATTCTAGACTCATAGTTGAGAATGAGAGGCATTGAAGGTTTCAACAGCCTCTTCTCTGCCCCCAACAAAAAGAAACAGTCTAGACATTTAAGAGACATTAACCAATTCTAACACAAGTTGGAATTGATGTATTTTTTTGTTTTTTGTTTTATTTGTTGTTGTTGTAGTTGTTTGGTTGGTTGGTTTGATTTGGTTTGAGGTTTTTTTGGCATAGAGGACACAAGAGTGGGATATTGGACCTGGGAGGACTAGGAAGTGATTATAATTGAGGTGCATTGTGTGAAATTCCCAAATAATCAGTAAAGATAATATGCTGGAAAGAATAGGAAGGAGGAAGATGGGGAAAAAGTTCCTCTTAACAAAGAGAAAATAGCCCTGTGTGAGTAGAGGCTAACAATCTACTACGGAAAAGGAAAGCAAATTCTTTATTTCTGAGTGTTTCATTGACCCAGGAGAATCAAATACCCCTGCTACAGAGAGATAATTATCTTTATTAGTAGCAGATGCCCTGTGGGTGGGGCCTCCCTTCTCCTCTTGAAAAATGTACTCAGATTAAACAAATACCCCTTTTCCTAGTTTTCTGTTGATGTGATATCCCTGAATATAGGCCAAGTTCATCTGTTTACCTCTCCCCGCCCCCTTTCTCATATAAAAATCAGGCCTGCCAAGCTGAGCTCTGTGAACTTCCCTGAGGCCGTGAATCCAACAGTGTTATGGGTTAAAGTACTTTGTATTCTGGTGAGACTCGCAATTGCTGGATTGGGGTTTTATTAGATCCCTTTGTTGCTTAGCTCCAGGCAGAAGTAGGCTTTCTTAAAATAAGAAAAAAATTGGGGGGAGGGAGAATAAATTTAAAGAAAAAAATAGCAATTTTGTTTTCTCTAGCAAGTATTGCAAAACTGAACAAATAATATATGCTGTATGTATATACATATAGACAATCCCCATGAATAGTGAATTAACATTAATTTCTCAGTTGCCATAGTCAGATGGCATTCCAGTCTAGCCACTCTGTTTTTCACTTACATTACAGCCTTCAATCAATTACATATGATTTTCAATGGTTTATTTGAGAAAGAGCTTGGCAAGTTAGATAATTTTGCCCATCTGTAGGCTGCAGTTTAAGTAAGGCTAGCTAAACCATGATGCTCCTTAGGGTAGCTGTATTGCATGAATTTGTGAAAGGATATTTTTAAATAAACTGAGCTAAACTGAGAATTCACAAAGGAGTAATCTCTAACGGCTGAGAGACACCTGAAGAAATGCTCAACATCCTTAATCAGCAGAGAAATACAACTCAAGACAACTCTGAGATTCCATCTCACACCTGTGAGAATGGCTAAGATCAAAAACTCAAATGATAGCACATGCTGGCAAGGTTGTGAAGAAAGGGAAACACTCTCCTTTGTTGGTAGGAGTACAAATTTGTACAACATCTGTGGAAATCAGTCTGGTGATATCTTAGAAAACTTGGAATAGCTCTACCTCAAGACCCAGCCATACCACTCCTGGACATACATCCAGAAGATTCCTCACCAAACCACAAGGACATCTCATCAACTATGTTCATAATAGCTTTATTTGTAATAGCTAGAAACTGGAAACAACCCTCAACCAACTAATGGATTAAAAAAAAAACTGTGGTATATTTACACAATGAAATACTACTCAGCCATCAAAAACAAGGAAATCATGCAATTTGCTGCCAAATGGATGGAACTAGAAAAGCTCATCCTGAGTGAGCTAACCCAGACCCAGAAAGATGCACATGGCATCTCTTCACTTATAACTGGATTTTAGCCATTTGGTACAGGATAACTATCCTACAACCAACAGAGCAAAAGGAAAAAGAACATGTACTTTGTTACTTGTTAGTGGGACACATTGCCCAAGTGGAGCTACCATGTAGGCCCCCAGTGTGAGAGGAACCTCTTAACCCTCATATGACTGATGAAATGAAGTGGGCTGAGATGTTGAGGCACCCCACACCGGAGGAGTAGGTTAGGTGGGAGAAGGGATAAAGAGTGGAATGGTAGGACAGAGAAGGGTGGAAGAAGGGGGCGGTGATGGAGTTGTAACTTGAAGTAATAAATAAACATAGTAAAAAAAAAAAAACCTAAAATCATCTGCTAACAGACGCTTTCTATATGTTTCTATCATTTCTCTGAAAGCAAACTTTCAGTGTGAGAACAACGATCAAACTAGCAAAACCACCTAGATATTCCAGTTGCTCGTCCATTGAAATGCCTTTAGCTTCTGGGGAAGATGAGCCTTGGAATGGAGGTCAGGTGATATGGCCCAAAATAGATCCTGCCTCCTAGTGTAATTATCACAGCAAGTGCTGGTATCATTTTGCACATTACCATTCTTCCCTTAAATTCTCCTGTGTGCCAAGGTGTTTCCCTTGAAGTACACTAACCATCTTTTAAAGCTCTTGTTTGCTAAGCATCTCTTTCTTCATTTCTTAGTCTTCAAGGGTTCAGGCCCAGAGTCAGCGGGACTCAGGGCTGTGTGTATAAACTACTCCAAAAGAATACTACCCAAAGCAAACCAAACTGTCCTTAACGCACCTTACTGAAGATGTCCTCGTGTGCCCTCTGAGGCCAGTGGAACGCTTCCGTGATCTACGCCCTGATGAAGTGGCCGATTTGTTCCAAGTGTCCCAGAGAGTTGGAACAGTGGTGGAGAAACATTTCCAGGGGACCTCCATTACCTTCTCCATGCAAGTGAGTGAACACATCATTCCTTTGTGTTTCTTTCCTTCCTTCTCAAAGCTGAGTGTGGGGCTCTGTATCCTAGCCATCTTAGCAGAGAAAGGGTTTTAGTTGTATACATTCATATAAGAGCAGGAAAAAAAATGTTACAAATCTAAGGCAACTCTGCTGTCCACTGGCCCCAAGGTGGACTATGGAATGCCATCACAGCAAATGTCTGCCACGCTATTGACAAAGCAGGCGGGAGTCATACACAAGAGACTTAAGGGGATTGAGTTAGTTTGTTTCTCTGTTGTGATAAGACACAAACCAAAGACAACTTGGGGGAAGAAGAGGTTTATTGGGCTTATGTTTCTACTACACTAAAGCCCTTTATTGGTGGAATCTAGGACAGGAGCTTAAAAGTTAGCAACCTAGAGGCAGGAAACGAAGCAGAGTCCAATAGGGGCACTGCTCACTGGCTTGCTTCCAGACTCAATTCAGTTACCTTTCATAGACAGCCATGACCCTGTCCCTGGGGTGGCACTGCCACAGAAAGCCAGGCCCTTCCTATCAATTAGAACACTAGAAAATGCCCCACAGTGATGTCCACAGAGAAGTCTGATGGTGGCAATTCCTCAACTGAGATTTTTCTCTTTCCAGCTGTTTCTGGTTTATGCCATTGGTAAAAAAACTAACTAGCACTGGGATTTTACAGAGCTAGGGAAGTCTTTTTGCTCTGTGGTAAGTATGTTCTGAGCATGTGTGGGCTCAGCCCTGCTGTGGTTCCAAGGAGAACAATGATCTCACAGCTAATTGGAGTCTTCTCTTCATAGGGCTTCCTTGTCTCTAGACACAAGTCAGACTGCTGTGGTAGGTCATAGGTTGGTACAGTAGGTTGATTGGATATGGCCCGCTACAAAGTAAAGAAAAAACAGATTTTCAGTCACTAGAGATCTGCAGGCAGGACTTGGGCCAGAACTCTTTGGGTTGAGAGAAGGGTGTCCATGATATGTACCATCAGTTGGGAGCTGAGTAAATTGTCAGTAACATGCCATGAGCCCTTCACATCCCTATGGATAGGGTTAGGGACAGCAGTGTACATGTAAGGGTCCCTGTGCTGAGAAGCATGTTGAATGCACTTCTCAAATAGGAAATCAGTTGCTCCAAAGTGTGGGGACTGTATCCTCAGCTCTTCAAGTTAACAGAACACTTACCATCTGCATTGGTTATTCTCTCATTGCTGTAGCACAATACCCTGGCCAACCTAAATTAAAGAAAGAAGCAAAGGTTTATTTTGGCTCACATTTGGAGATTGGGGAGAAAGTGGAATGAGGCAGCTGGTCACAGTCAGGAGGCTCAGAAGGAAGAGTGTTGGTGCTGGCCTCACTCTCTTCTTTTCATTTAGTCCAGGACACTGGCCCATCAAATGCTGCTCCCCAATTTTAGCACAGGTCTTCTCTCCTCAATCAGTCTAATCTAGAGACTCCCTGATAATATGTAGAGATTTTCTTTAAAGGACATTAAC
Organism: Lophiomys imhausi; assembly: GCA_907164525.1. Classification (NCBI taxonomy): domain Eukaryota; kingdom Metazoa; phylum Chordata; class Mammalia; order Rodentia; family Muridae; genus Lophiomys; species Lophiomys imhausi. The sequence continues at coordinate 928,263 of CAJQZJ010004687.1, read as the reverse complement.
TTGAATCAGCTTGAGAACCAGTTATTAACCATCACACCATCCTTAAACTCTTTCCTCTGCTTTTGCCATCGACCTCCAAAGAGACTAGGTATAGAAGCAAATATATTGAAGTCTTTGACCAAAAATGTTCATCTCTTTCTCAAAACACAAATTCTTGTTTGTCTTTATTGAGAGTACCTAAACATCCCTAGAAAGACAACTTGAGTCACCTTCAGAAAGTAATTCCACTTGGGGTGGGTTTATCAAAGCTATGTTGCAAACTGTTTCTGAGGAGAACAGGTAAATGAAATTAATGAGAACATCTGCCAGGGAATACTAGTGTTGGTTATCATAACATAATTTCATCAATGTGATGACTGACTATGTGCAGAATTAGAGCAATTTTGCATAAGTAGTGTTGTGAAACTGCTTTAAAACTCTACTTCAAAGTAACATATGGGTGTATGTCACAATTCTGGGTACCCCTCCCCTCTCATACACGTTTCCACAAAGAACTAGAGTTTCAGCCGGGCGGTGGTGGCGCACGCCTTTAATCCCAGCACTTGGGAGGCAGAGGCAGGCGGATCTTTGTGAGTTCGAGGCCAGCCTGGTCTACAAAGCGAGTCCAGGACAGCCAGAGATATTCAGAGAAACCCTGTCTCGAAAAACCAAAAAAAAAAAAAAAAAAAAGAACTAGAGTTTCACAAAGTAATCTTAACCTGTCCTCCGCATACTAATAGTTTTTGTCCCATTATGTTTTCTTCTTAAACATTGGTTGGGATCTATGAGATTGCTCTCAGAAGCCACAAATGGGTTTTGATTCAAGTTTGAAAGGGTTTATTATACATGTCAAACGTACTTAACCCTTGTCCTTGCAGAGCATGAATTCTTCCCATCAAGTTAAGTTCATAGAGAGGGATAATTAGCTAAAACCACTGAGTGGCAAATTTCAAAATTCTGTTTCAAAATTTTGTGCTGTAGAGAAGTTTGCTGCCTTCTCTCTGGAGCACTTGCTTTCACTTGTACTGTACTTGGAGAATGGGCCTGTGTGCCTATTTTCAGCTGTGACAATGACAATAGACAATAGTCTTGTTGGCCTTGAGAAGCTGGGAGGAGGAGGTATAGACATGGATAAGAGTCCAGCCACAACCATCACCTCTACATTTGTGCCTCAAGGTCAGGAGAGCATCAGAGGACTGTTCCCATCTAAACACCTCATCTTCTTGACTAGTGGCCCTCGAGGAGAAACTTAATTAGATATTAATTAAATGACTTCTGATTTAAAGATAACCAAACTGTGGTACTTCGCCTCCCCAAACATTTTCAGCCTTATTTTTAATGTGATTAAAACCATAGCTGAAAGCAAAGAGCATGAAAAGAAAGGAGTGGCCTACTGGATAATTCATATCATTTTTTACATAACTCCTCACTCAGAAGGAAATGGAGACCTGTCTGGTCCCACACATTCTAAATGAATGGTCCCCATGAGACTACTACAAATTAACACACAATGAAATTGGATCTAAATTATTAATGGGCAATATTTCTGAATAAGCAGGCAATACCATCAGTCAATTCTCACCTAAACTCTTTCCCTTTTTCTTTCTTTTTTTTTCTTTCTTCTTCTAGGATGGTCCAGAAGCTGGACAGACTGTGAAGGTGAGTGCTTATTATGTGCATACAAATTAATAAGGGTGATTATGGGAACTAATAAAAAATCACAATGAGTCATTTGCTGCACGTTGCTGTTTCATTATGTTATCTTTGAGGTCAGAGGGACCCTCAGTGTTAGAGCCATAAATCCTGACATTATAAACTGTGCCAAACAGTATGGTTCCCATTAGTTTACAAGGCATTTACCCTTTGTAGTAAAATTATTACTGTGCAAATGCTAAAACAGAAACTAAATCGAGGAGTCCTAAAACAGATTGGGGCAGGGTACATCAATTTCCTATGGGGTTTATGGGTCCTGTATAGACTAGCACACCTGATATTTATCTTTAGTTCTTTGCACAATTTAATTTTACGTATTTTTTCTTGAGTAAAAGGACATCCTGTTGTGCTTCAAGTGCCACCATTCCCTTCTGGTCCCATGCACTGTCCTTGCTTCATGCCCACACATTTCTCTACTCTCTAGCTACTAAATATCAAAGTTCAAACTTAATGGGATCAATGGAGTTAAAAATGGTTTTTAACTGTGCTAGAGGAAAGGAGGATTTATTATGATAGCCTGTGATCATAGTAATAGGAGAAAGCTTTAAAAAAAAAAAAGTCCTGGCTGGTTATGAAGCAAGAATCCATATTCTTTCACACCAATGTAAATTCCTCTGTAGTTGGGATTAACGTTTAAGTGATAGGAAAAGGGTAGGTTTTTGGTGGTATAAACAAGAAGCAGGTCACTCTCTGTTGTGGATGCCACACACAAAATAAAGCCTTTTGGTTTCAGGACTGGCCTTGACTGACAGGGTAAGTCATACCAAGTGAACATAGCTCCTTTCTGATCCTGGTTTGTATGTGGCATCCAGTGTTTAACATAGCTACTTTGGGATTTTAGAAATAGGGTGTCTGGCAAGTCTCATGAGGAGTGAATGTCTCAATGGGAAAGCTAACAATTCCCAATGATCACAAAGAGTGGTCCCAGTTTCTCCACACACATGACATGGAAAACCCAAGCAAGAATCGGCACATCCAGTTTCCACCCAGTCCCATCCACCACCATGTTATCATCTAAATATACAGGTGCTAAAAGAGGATGCATATCAGTGCCTTTGCTTTGATATTGGTTCTTGAAATACAATGGAAAGATATTCAAGCTTGACTACCAGAGTTTTAAAACTCAGAATTCAAATGTGAATTTAAAATGCACTGAATTAACTAAATGCCTTGTGAAGTATCTGTTTGGTGCAGTTTCTGAACCCACTGAGGGTACTAATGGTAAAGCTAATGGCATGAGAGAATGCACAGCTGTATAGTAGAACACACAGTTTGTTAATATACACATTTTAAACAGAGCTGAAATTTATGTGAACAGCTAGATTATGTGCTCTCAAGATTTTATTTCAAAATTCCAAAGGGGACATTTAAATTGTTTGCTATAAAATGGACTTGGATAGGAAAAAAAAAGTAACTTAGAAGTTGCTAGAGACTAGGAGAAGGATGAAATGGGGAGTGACTGTTATTGGCTCTCTCTTATATTTGATAGAGATGTTATGGCATTTGGGAGATGGAGTTTTTGTTTTTGTTTTTTTACTGTAATTTTTTAAAGAAACAAATAACCATTGAGTCCAGCAGGCTGAAGACCATGGCTGTAAAGTTTCAGACTGCAATAGCAGTATTGTAGCACTTACCTGAACAAATTGTCATGTTTTTGTTAGCTTTACTGGTGCCAATGAGGGATTGGTTGACAATATAATGTATTATGTATGAATTATTGAATGTACTTAGGATAACCTGCATTTGGTTAGCTTAAGCTGATTTCTGTAAACAATTGTATGTTTTTTTTAATTTTTAAATAATCATATTATGTTTTGAAAATCTTTTTGTTGTTTCCATCCTGCTCACAGCATTTCCCCAGTAAATATGTGTGGGGTCAACTCACATCCTTTGTTTAAATTTATTACACACACACATCAGTGTGCATATATGTGAGTACATACATATGTACACACACACACACACACACACACACACACACACACACACACACACA
>CAJQZJ010004687.1:910598-924565 GCA_907164525.1 Lophiomys imhausi | reverse complement strand
ACACACACACACACACACACACACACACACACACACACACACACACACACACATCTTACCTGCAGTAGAGAGTGAACTTTTGTTAACTGTTCTGTTACACCAACTCCTCCTATCTACTGGTGTATAATCTGTGGTTTATCAAACTGTGATTTTTACACCACCTTCCATAAAAGTTTACATGGGAATCAGCTGAACAACATAACCACCATCATAAAGAACCTCAGCTGTTATTTTAATAAAATCTACTAATTCATAATGCTGTGGGAAGAATGTGGGAATCCTCACTATTTTTAAGAAAGATGCACACTCTGGTTGTTTTCAGAGGACTCTTATTTCCCAACCTTGCTACTTTTTGGTGACAAAGTAGCACAGTGATGGTATTTATGTGATGAAGATGCTGGAATCCAGTGGTGCAGCACTGGGAACTTCTCCAGGGAGCCTAACGTTCTCTTCAGAACCCAGCTGCCCCATTCAGGAAGTTCTGGTCCATGCTGGGAACATTTCATGTTTTGAAATTCGCACAGTTACACATTTTGAAAGGAGGTTGGTCAGGCTACCATGGAAAATCATGGGGCCTGTCCCTTTCTTCTTTGCCTGTGTGTGAGACTCTCAGTGCTATGATGATGTCTATATTCTCATCCACTTTTGTCTCATGCATAGCAGTAATAGCGGTAAGGGCCACTAATGGTCTTTTTCCATGAAGCAAGTGTTGTTATTGCTAATGAGGGCACACCACTGAGCTAGCCTCTTGAACACTATGGCACTTCAGGAACTTTTTTTTTTTTTTTTTTTACTGAGGCTTTAGATTCTGCCTAGCAACACCCAGGGAGGCCTGGCTTGCCCAGCAAGACCCATGTACCAAGGAAAAGGAAATATTGAAGTAAAAAGTGACCTCCTATTTCACAATTGATTATACAGTTTCCTTCTCAAGTTTAAAAGTAGAACATTGCCAGACAGCAGGTGATTGTTACAGTGTCACGGACATTCTGCAGGTGTGAAAGCTGAACTTTCCCTTCTCTCTGATATCCAGCCCTTTCCTCACATCCGCCCAGGCTGCCCTGGTGAGCACCATACCCCTGTCCTTTGCCTAGCTGGATCCTGGCAAGGAATTCTTCATTGTCTCTTACACTTTGGCTAGTTTACATATGATCATTTTTTTCTGTTGCTTCTTTAGTCTCCAGGGAGTATATGATTTTGGATTCTATAATTATTGATAGCACTTGGAACATGTTCCCCTTGACTTCTGGAACAGTTTCAGAGAAAGGAAACTGAGAAAACTGTGGGAGGAGGAAGGTCACTCTCTAGACTTGTTCTTCTGTTGTCCCTTGAAGTAGGTCATAAAAGAATTATCTGAGCCTACCGACCCCAAAGGTAAGCATAAGACACTCCTTCCAGAAGGGCTCTGCTTTTTGCTGGCAGACTGTGAGGATTGAACAAGCAGGCATCGGGAAGTTACCCTGACTTATTACTCTTAAAGCACAGGGCAATTTGTTTTCCTATAACTTTCTCCTGTCTACAAAAACACTTTGCCCTGTTTCTTTAGGTGTTTGTATCTGAAGCTACCCTCAGTGCACTAAACTTACATCAAGCGAGTGCGCTACTGTATTCCCTTGTCAATCTGAATTCTGTTGCAGTGATCTTCACCCTAACTTCGCAATAGGAAAGAATAGATACTTTTCTCCCATACTTTATCTGTGACACGTTGTTTTGTATGAAGAGAGTCAGATGGCCACGCCATGACTTTTTGTGCTGAGACAATTACCAACTCATCAGTTTCTACCTTGAGTCATCAGGAAACAACAGTTGTGGTGTCTGTTTTCCACTGTGCAGGCAAACATCTAGGTTTCCTGAAATTTGTATCAACTATTTCCTATATTGTGGTCATCAGACTGAATTTTCCATAAATTACATACTTAAATCCTAATCTCGAGTGTAATTCTAGCCAAACAAAAGCCCTAAGGCATACTCATTCCTTCAAAAGGAATGCTTTCTAATAAGCTTAGTGTGAATAATTTTTCTGAAGCTGTTGTGTGAATGTCTTTGGGTGAAGATGCTTTAGGTATATCAAGGGGAGAGATTTATTCCAGATAGGTAATCTCACAATCTATTTATAGATCATGCTTGCATAACCTCTTCCATGTTTGTAGTGTTTGAATGCTGTTCTTAAAGGATTCATGTAGGAAGTGTTTCTGAATAACTGCTGAAATATTAACAATTACTTCTTAGGTTGCTCCAGTAGAAAAAGGGGTCTCCTTTAAAGAAATGCCATCAAAAAAATTGTCCTTAATTTCCTGTTCTCTGTGGCTTTTTTTTTTTAATTTTCCTGGGTCAGGTCTTACATTTGACATGGGAATCTGTCTATTTGTAGTTTAATAGAGGACACTCAGCTGTCAGTAAAGTCGGACAGTGAATGTACCTTGGCATCTGTCAGAAGTGCCATAGGAAGGTGAGCTCTACAACTAACTAGCCTTGCTGCTCCAGGGTAGTCTCTGAACTGTGAGCCTCTATTTCCTCATTTTCCAAATGCAAAACTATTGAATTGGATGGTAACAATAAGAAACTGACATGAACGTAGAGGGAGTGTATTAAATGCTAGGTCGGATTTAGACACATTTATGAGATTTAGTCCCAGATGGTCCTACTTCAAATTCCAGCTTTCTTGCCACATGCTGTTACTGGTGCTTGTAAGCACATATGTGTGTGTCTCTGTGTATGTGCATTTGTCTATGTTTGTATGTGTGTATGTCTCTCTGTGTTGGTATATGTCTGGGTATGTGTGTGAGTATGTGTGTATGTGTATGAATGTGTATATGTGTGTGAGTGTGTATTTATGTGTGTATATGTATATGAGTGTATGTATGTGTGCGTATATGTGTGTGTGGATGTGGATGTGTTTCTTCATGGATGCTTAGAGATATTTTTGGACATCATTTTTCAGTGCCTTTCCACCTTGTGTTTTATTAAGACAGGGTCTCTCACTAACCTGGAGTTCAAAAAATACAATAAGCTTCATGGTCAGCAAACACCAGTGATATTTTTGTGTCTGTTATTTCAATGCTGCGGTTAAGAATGTGTGTACCATGCCCCACTTTCTTCCATGTGCATTATGGGCATAGAACTTAAGTCCTCAAGCTTGCATAGCCAGCACTTTACTGATTAAACTTTCTCTGTCTCACCAGTCCTATTTTTCTCGTGTGTGTGTGTGTGTGTGTGTGTGTGTGTGTGTGTGTGTATGTGTGTGTGTGTGTGTGTGTGTGAGAGAGAGAGAGAGAGAGAGAGAGAGAGAGAGAGATGTAGACATCCATGTGTGTGAATCCAAGTACACACAATCCACAGTACACATTTAGGGATCAGAGTACAGTCTATGGTGTGAGCTCTCGGAGTCTACCTTGAGATAGGTTCTAGGGTCTCTGTTTTGTTTTTCACTGTCATGTTGAAACTGGTGCTTCGGCCTCTGAAGATTCATCTATCTCTCCCATCTCCCTGTAGGAGTGTGGAGGTAACTGTTACTCCTGCCATAAATCTTTTGCTTGGTTTCTGAGGATTCAAACTCAGATGTCCACACTGTATAACAAGAATTTTCACCCATTACAACCCCCTTCCTCAACCCTCTACCCCCTCTCCCACCCATCCCACCCCTCCAGTGTGGGGCAACTCCATTTATCAGCCCCCCTCAGTTCATTAGTCACATGATATCTAAGAGCTTCTTCTTGTACAGGGGACATCTATGCAGTTCCACTAGGGCGGAGTGTCTCACTAACAGGTAACCAAGTCCATGTTCCTGTTCTTTTAGGTCTATTGGTTGTTTGATGTTATGCTGTACTATATGGCTAAAATCTAGTTGTAAGTGAATATATGCCATGTGTATCTTTCTGAGTCTGAATTAGTTCACTCATGATGAGCTTTTCTAGTTCCACCCATATTATTACAAATTGCATGATTTCTTTGTTTCTGATGACTGAGTAGTATTCCATTATGTAAATGTACCACAGCTTTTTTTATCCATTCTACGATTGAAGGACATCTTGATTGTTTCCAGTATCTAGCTATTACAAATAAAGCTGCTATGAACATAGTTGGGGAGATGTCTTTCTGGCTTGGTGAGGAATCTTTTGGATATATGCCCAGGAGTGGTATGGCTGGGTCTTGGGATAGAGCTATTCCAAGTCTCCTAAAATATTGCCAGACTGATTTCCATAGTGGTTATACAAGTCTGCACTCCCACCAGCAATGGAGGAGTGTCCCCCCCTCTCCACAAAGTCTCCAGCATGTTCTGTCCTTTGAGTTTTTGATCTTAGCCATTCTGACAGGTGTGAGATGGAATCTCAGAGTCGTCTTGAGTTGCATTTCTCTGATGATGGAAGATGTTGAACATTTCTTCAAGTGTCTCTTGGCCATTTGAGATTCCTCTTTTGTGAATTCTCGATTGAGCTCTGTACCCTATATTTTGATTGGGTTATTTGGTTTCTTGGTATTTAATTTCTTGAGTTCTTTATAAATTATGGATATTAGTCCTCCGTCGGATGTGTGGTTGGTGAAAATCTTTTCCTAATCTGTAGGTTGCTGATTTGTTATAAGGACAGTTTCCTTTGCCTTACAGAAGATTTTCAGTTTCATAAGGTCCCATTTACTGATTGTTAATCTTAGGGCCTGAGCTATTGGTGTTCTGTTCAGGAAGTTGTCACCTGTGCCAATGAGTTCGACGTTTTCTCCCACTTTCTCTTCTATGAGATTTAGTGTGTCTGTCTGGTTTCATGTTGAGGTCTTTGATCTACTTTGACTTAAGTTTTGTGCAATGATATGAGTATGGGTCTAATTTCATTCTTTTACATGTTGACATCCAGTTAGACCAGCACCATTTGTTGAAGATGCTGTCCTTTTTCCATTGTATGGTTTTGAATTTTTTGTCAAAATTTAAGTGACCATACCTATGTGTGTGGATTTATTTCTCAGTCTTTGATTTGATTCCATTGGTCTGTCAGTCTGTTTCTATACCAATACCATACTGTTTTTATTACTATTGCTCTGTAGCTTGAAATCAGGGATAGTGATACTTCTAGATGTTTTTGTATTGTACAGGATTGATTTTGCTATTCTGGGTTTTTTGTTTCTCCATATGAAGTTGAGAGTTGTTCTTTCAAGTTCTGTAAAGAATTGTGCTGGAATTTTGATGGAAATTGTATTGAATCTGTAAATTACTTTTGGTAGGATTGCCATTTTTATTATGTTGATCCTACCTATCCATGAGCGTGGGAGATCTTTCCATCTTCTGATGTCCTCTTCAATTTCTTTCTTCAAGGACTTGAAGTTCTTGTTTTACAAGTCTTTCACTTGCTTGGTTAGAGTTACCCCCAGGTATTTTATATTATTTGTGGTTATTGTGAAGTGTGTTGTTTCACTAATTTCTTTCTCAGCCCATTTATCTTTTGTGTAAAGAAGGGATACCAAATTTTTAAATTAATTTTGCATCCAGTCACCTTGCTGAAAGAGTCTATCAACTGTAGGAGTTCTCTGTAGAATTCTTGGGGTCATATATGTATACTATCATATTGCCTGCCAATAGGGATAATATGACTTCTTCCTTTCCAATTTTTATTGCCTTGATCTCCTTGAGTTGTCTTATTGTTCTGGATAGAACTTCAAGAACTATGTTGAAGAGATGTGGGGAGAGTAGGCATACCTGCCTTGTCCCTGATTTTAGGGGAAATGCTTTAAGTTTCTCTCCATTTAGTTTGATGTTTGCTGTTGGCTTGTTGTAAATTGCCTTTATCATGTTTAAGTATGGTCCTTGTGTGCCTGACCTTTCCAAGACTTTTATTAACATGAAGGGTGCTGGATTTTGTCAGATGCTTTCTCAGTATGAATCAAGATGATCATTTGATTTTTATTCTTTCAGCTTGTTTATATGGTGGATTATGTTGATGGAGTTTTGTATGTTGAACCACCCCACAATTGCTGGGATGAAGACTACCTGTTCAAGGTGTATGATACTTTTGATATGTACTTGGATTCAGTTTGCAAGAATTTTATTGAATATTTCACATCTATGTTCATGAGAAAAATTGGTCTGAAATTCTTTCTTTGTTGGGTCTTTGTGTGGTTTAGGAATCAGGGTGACTACGGCCTCATAAAGTGAGTTTGAGAGTGTTCCTTATGTTTCTATTTTGTGGAAAAGTTTGAAGAGTAGTGGTATTAGCTCTTCTTTGAAAGTCTGGTAGAATTCTGTGCTGAAACCATCTGGCCCTGGGCTTTTTCTTTGAGGGTGGGGGGGAGACTTTTAGTTAGTGCTTCTATTTCCTTAGGGAATATAGGACTGTTTAATTTGTTAAACTACTCTTGATTTAACTTTGGTAGGTGGAATCTATCAAGGAAACTGTCCATTTCACTTGGGTTTTCAAATTTTGTGGAGTACAGATTTTTGAAGTAGGACCTAAAGATTCTCTGGATTTCCTCAATGTCTGTTGATATTTCCCCCTTTTCTTTTCTGATTTTGTTGATGTGGGTGTTTTCCCTCTGCCTTTTAGTTAGTTTGGCTAAGGGTTTGTCTATAATGTTGATTTTCTGAAAGAACCAACTCTTGGTTTCTTCATTGATTCTTTGTATTTTTCTTTTTGTTTCTAAGTTGTTGATTTCAGTCCTGAATTTGATGATTTCCTGCTGTCTGCTCAACTTGGGAGTGTTTGCTTCTTTCTTTTCTAGTGTTTCCAGTTCAGCTGTTAAGTTGCTAATATGAGCTGTCAGAATTTTCTTTTTGAAGGCACTTAGCATTATGAACTTTCCTTGTAGCACACTTTCATTGTATCCCCAAGGTATGGGTATGTTGTACCTTCATTTTCATTGAATTTTAGGAAGTCTTTGATTTCCTTCTTTATTTCTTCCCTGACCCAGTACTCATTGAGTAGAGAGCTTTTCAGTTTCCATGACTGTGTAACCTTTTTGTTATTTCTGTTGTTGTTGAATTCCAGCTTTAATCCATAAGGTCTGATAAGATACAAGGGATTATGTCAAATTTCTTGTATCTGTTGAGGCTTGCTTTGTGACCGACTGTATGGTCAGTTTTGGAGAAGGTTCCATGAGGTTCTGAGAAGAAGGTATATTCTTTTGAGTTTGGGTGAAATGGTCTATAGCTATCTGGTAGGTCCGTTTGATTCATGACCTCTGTTAGTCTCATTATTTCTCTGTTTGTCTTGTATCTTGATGACCTGTCCATTGGTGTGAGTGGGGTGTTGAAGTCTCCCACTATAGTGTGTGGAGATAGATATGTGGTTTAAGCTTTATAGTGTCTCTTTTACAAATGTGGGTGCCCTTGTATTTGGGGCATAGATATTCAGTGTTTAGATGTCATCTTGATGAATTTTTCCTTTGACAAGTATGTAGTGTCCTTCCCTATCTTTTTTGATTAATTTTGGTTGAAAGTCTATTTAATTGGATATTAAGATGGCTACTCCAACTTGCTTTCTTGGACCATTTCCTTGGAAAACCTTTTCCCAACCCTTTACTCTGAGGTAGAGTCTATCTTTGAGGGTGAGGTGTGTTTTTTTTTTTTTTTATGCAGCCAAATGATGGGTATTGTTTACAGATCCACTTTGTAAGCCTGTGCCTTTTTATTGGTGAGTTGAGTACATTCATGTTTAGAGCTATTAATGACCCTAGTTTGTTATTTCCTGCTATTTTGATGTTGGTGGTGGCAGTGCTATTGTGTGTTTCTTTTGGTTTAGTTGCAGTGGAGTTATGTTTCTCCTATGTTTTCTTGACTGTAGTTACCTTCTCTCATTGGAATTTTCCTTCTAGGATCTTCTGTGGAACTGGATTTGTGGGCAGATATTTTCAGTTTGGTTTTGTCGTGGAATATCTTGCTTTCTCCATCTATGGTGATTGAAAGTTTTCCTGGGTATAGTAGTCTAGGCTGGTACCCGTGTCCCTTAGGGCTTGTTGGACATCTCACCATGGGCTTCTGGATTTTGAACTTTCTGAGGAAATGTCAGATGTAATTCTGATAGGGCTAGCCATTATATGTTACTTGACCTTTTTCTCTTACAGCTTTTAATGTGCTTTCTTCTTCTGGATATTTTGGAGTTTCAACTATTATGTGGTGGGAGGAATTTCTTTTCTGATACAATCTATTTGGTATCCTGTATGCCTCTTGGAATTTTACTGGCATCTCTTATTTAGGTTTTGGAAATTTTCTCCTATGATTTTGTTGAAATGTTTCCTGGTCCTTGGAGCTGGAGTCTTCTCTTTCATCTATGCCTATAATTCTTAAATTCTATCTTTTCACTGAGTTCTTGATTTCCTGCATGTAATGAGTGAAGACTTTTTTATATTTCTCATTTTCTTTGGTTGTTTTACTGATTTCTTCAATTGAATCTTCTATGACTCAGATTCTGTCTTCCATCTCTTGTATCCTATTGATGATACTCATGTCTGTAATTCCTGTTCTCTTTCCTTGGTTTTCCAACTCCAGGATTGTCTCTGCTTGTGTCTTCTTTATTGCTTCTATTTCCAATTTCAGGACTTGAACTATTTCATACATTTTCTGTTCTGATTTGATTGTCCTTGCATGCCATTCTTTCATAGCTTTTTCTCTTTCCCATTCTTGTTTGACTGAGTTAGCTTGGAGGTCTTTAATGGAATTCTCTATTGCTTTCATCTGTAGGATTGTGACTTCTTTAAATTCTTTAAAGGATTTATTTTCTTCTTTTAAGGTCTTTATCATTTTCATAAGTATAGATTTGTCATCATCTTATTGTGTTGTTGAAAAAAGTAGTTTAAACTTGCTATGATAAGTGACACTTGAGTTGGGTATGGTAATACATTATAACTCCAGCATTTGGGAGGAAGAGGCAGAAGAGAAACAAGTTCAAAGCTGGCCTGGACTACAGAGCAAGACTTTACCCATTTCACTCCCTGCCCCTCTCTTTTGTGTGCTGTTCATGGGAACACACACACTGTACATGAAACAATTTGAAAATATAAAAAGGTACATTCTTAATTGGAAAAAACATTGACTCTGTTCATCCTTATTTATTGATTTCTCTGAATGTTCATGCAGCTGAGTAGTTCAAGTGAATGGATCAACAGTGCCCAGAAAACTTGTCTAAAGTGGGTTTCCACTACAGAAACCTGTCCTCTGTGCTGATTTAGTCAGTGGAGATACTACAGAAGTTTGTTGTGACAGTTCCCATGGGATTCTGAGCCATCCTGCATCCTATGCCAAGACTTTGAAAGGATAGTGAGACCCAGGCATGGAAGATTGTCCATGCGCTCAGCATTTCCATCCCAAACTTACTGCAAAGGAAGATGTGGTGTGCATAGGGTGGAGAAGCCCATAGCTTGATAATGAAAAATATTTGGGTCTGTTATTTATTATTTTCATTTGGAATGAAGTTTCCAGGGAGCTGCAATTCACCACAGGTCTTTTATCCTCTGATGAAAGCCCCATGTGAAAGCTGTCTTGTCTCTGTTTATACCTAATGCATGTATTTACTGCCGGAAGAGTTAGTATCTTCAGGATGCAGTAGCTTTTATCTTACAGAATTGCCTTATAATTTACATCTGTTCCCAGAATAAATCTAATTTGACTGAGTTCAATAAGCCAAAGACAGTTGCGATGTTCAGTAGACAGCTTTGAGGAACTTGTTGGGTCTGAATTCTTGAGACTCCAGGCCTCCTGGCATGTTGATCTCCTTCTGATGCTTTGGGAACAAGCCCTTGGACCCTTGTTCTCCTGGACAAAGAAGGGACCAGTGGCCTCCCAGTCCTCCTTAGGAAATCTTTTCCCTCCTTTAAAACCTTCAAGCTTCCTCCTAAGTAGGTATTGAAAGAGTAAATTTCTCCATTTCTTTGTATTTTCAGTTCAGCGTGGTGGGTTTTATTTATTGATGTGCCTGTTTCCTTTCTCTTACAATTTCTCTCCTTCCATCTACTCCAAAAAGGGCAGCAAAGGAAGAGATCTTTGAGGTTATGTGCCCTTTCAGCAGTTGGGCACATCAGCATCCAAAACAATCTTTGGATGTGATAGAGATTGACAACTGAGAAGTCTAAAACAGTGTAGGAATGTTCAGCAAAGAAGAGGGGAGAATGATAGAAAGGGGAGGTAAAGGAGGCCATGCCTGGTTTTCCTCTTGCTAAGAAAAGCTGCAGAGAAAGCCTCAATCAGTACCAAGTACAGGTTCTGAAGCTGTATTTCAACATGAAGGAGAAAATGGAGATCAGGAAAGACTGTGAGATCCTAGGATACCAGATATTTCATTTTCTCTGTTTCCTTATCTGAGTTTAGGATCCTTTTCTATCATCTAGACCTTACCAAGTTATTTCTGTTAGATCTTCTCACCAGGAGAACAGTGTGCCTTGAATGAATATCCCTGTTTCTTCATGGGTTCCATTCCCCAGAGAAGGGGAAGAAATCAGAATTTCCCCATTTCTAGGTTGGCTAACTTTCATTTGCTTGATGTCTGTTGTGTCATGAAAAAAAAAAAGGAAAACTTAACCAAGATCCATGATATTTTCTTGTTTAAACTTTTTTAAATTGTAGTTTCTATGCCCTATGTTCTCTGACATTTGGCAAGTAATCTGGAAAAGATAAATATGTCCCTGGCTGGAAGGAAATGCAAGGCAGTTAATATATACCGATTAGGAGATGACTGGAGAACCAGATTGTCCATTTACAAACATAGATGCTTCACCTGCCAAGTATGTCTACCCTCTATGAACCAAGTTTGCTGACCCCCAGTATCTATTTACATATTTATAAAAATGAGGGTTTCACTGGTCTCTCAATGCCTTCTAGGGATGTTGTAAGAACCAAACAGATGATTATGAGTATAGGCCATTAAAACCATGTCTTGCACATAGTGAAGTCTCAAGAAAACATTTGCTATGAGCTTTTATAATTTCTACATGAATTTCTCTGTAATTCTCAAAGGTAGGCATTGATACTTTACACATGAGCAGCTGAGGTTTACAGAGAAAAGTCACTTACCTAAAAGCATACCTAACAGGTAGTAGAATTAGGTAATCAAATCCAAGTCAGAAGAAAAACCCATATCCTCCTTGTGTCATGTGGTTACTTTCTTCCTTAGAAAAATTTTAGTCATCCCCATCAGCACAGCCAACGATGTTCCATAAGAGGGAGAGGTTGTATAAATATTATGTTCTCTGCAACACAGATTGATTCTATAATCTTTTGTTTGGCTCAGAATAATGTTGGCTTCCACCCAAAAAATACTGTGAGGATTCTCATTGTTAACTAGATTATACAGGTGAAGATTAACAAATCAAAACAGTGCTTTATTGCTATATGTCCATTTATAGTAGAATTATATGTTTTAGGTGTTTAATTTTTCATTAGTGCTACCAACAGATACTATCAGTAATTGGAGACCCTGACATACAGCAGAGTTGGTACTGAATGGTTTAATTTTATTTTGAGATCTGAAGTGCAGAATGTAACAAACATGACAGATGTGCTCTGTCAGTGCTTTTAGTATTCAGGAGACTTTCATCTGAAGCTTGGATTTGGGGATTTCTGTATAATCACTGTGAAAAGCAATGTCCTGTGCATGAAGAGATGCTCTGTAGACCCTAAGATCTGGAATAGAGTAACTGTAAAACATTATTACTCAGTACCACCTTTTTACCTCTGTTGTTACAGTAACTCACTGCACTCACTGTTACCATTTTTGCTTTGGAATAGATACTTGTATTCCAAGAACAATTATTGAAGGGGCTTTGAAGTTGGTAAAGTATCTGACTTACAAGCATGAGGACCTAAGCTTGAACTCAAGAAACTATGTAGAAAGACCACTGTTAAATCTAAGAATGGTGACACATGTTGTAATCCATGTGCAGCAGATGCAGGGACCAGTGGACTGTTTGGGACTCAGGGGCCAGAAATCCTAGTCTGCATGGGGACCCTAGGCTAGTAAGAAACCCTGTCAGGAAAATAAAAGTGGATAGTACCTGACAAAACAATCCCAGGCTCCAAGATTGCTCTCTAGCCTCATGCAAATGTGCACACTCACATGCACACACATGAATACTCAAGTGTACGCACACATGTCCAAAATAAAAATAACCATTAAAGCACTGTTTTTTTCATCATCTTGCTATGTTTCAAGCCTAGACAGTATTCTTTTCAATTATCTAACCGCATGTAATCAGCTCCTTCCAACATCAGATCTTTAAACCCACCATATCTAACAATGGGCTTGGCATAACTGTGGGACCAGCTAAAATAACTGCACAGTGGTCAGTGAGAGCCCAGAAAATAATGTGTGCTGTGGTAGAAACTGGGAACTCAGCTGAAATAAGTCCAGATGTTATGAGATTTCATCTCAAGAGTTATTAATAGCTAAAAACAATAAAATATAACAGCAGGTCGCCGTGAGCCACCTACCTAAGTTTTTAAACTGTATATTGCTTAGGAACTGCCTCTGGGTGGAGACAGTAGAAGAAGACATTGAGGGAAGCAAAGGCTCCTCAGGTGACCGAAATCTATAGCAGTTCATTTCCAAATTGCATAATGTATCTCTGGTTGCTGATCATAATACTCAAATTCTAAAGTAGTCATACTTATGGTTTATTAAGTATAAAAGAAATATAGTGATCTTAGTAATTTTTGTTTCACAAGGGCCCCATCTGAAGGAAGTTTTTCACTAAGCTATGACTATTACAGTCAATGTGTTTGCTTTATTATCTCCAGCAGATAACTGCTCTTCATACCCCTGAATCCAAATCTCTGATGATAGGGTCCACAGCAGACTTTTGCAAAAGCCACAGTTAGATGTTGCCTAGATTTATGATCTGCTCTTTCATTTATTTATATAAATACATTTTTTGAATCTTGCCCTAAATGACCTGACTTGACTCTTAGCCCCATATTCATCTTGAATTATTCAGTTCTTTCCAGGGGCTACTCTTCACCCTTTGTGCCAGAACCATTAATAAAGTAATTCTCAAGACTCAAAAAGCAGATGGAGAACTTAAAGGATTGGATGGCTGAACCTGGCTCAAGAGGGAACAGGCTTAATGAATTATAGACATGGAAACCTGCTGAGCCACAGACATGTGAAATTAGAGTGATGACCTTCCTAATGACATCTGAGTGAAATATTAGGTTGATGAGACACTAATGGCCCTTAGGCCAAAGGGATTGACCAATCCACCCTCCCCCCCCCACACACACACACCTTTGTGAATCATCTCAGTGCCGGAAAAGGGTCATTTTGAAATTTAACCCTTAGGTCTGCAAGCATCAATCCTACATCTAAATTTTAATGACAGATTCTTTCTCTAAAGAAGACTCTTGTCCACCATGATCAGAAAATTAGAGACATTCATTTACAGAAACCATTTCAACAAGATAATGTTCCAGCTTCAGAGGGAAAAGTCCAACAGTGATTTGAAACCTTGTGTTCCATCAATGTAGAGATATTGTACTTGGGTTCCAATATGGAGGTTGCCATTTCTTTTCTCTGATATTTTTTCAATAGACTTTTCTCTGTCCTGTTATTATAGAAAAAACAAACATACAATTTTTTAAGAAGTTGTCCTTGCCTTAAGTGATCCCAAGAGGGGCTTTTGTTTGTCTTTCAAATCATCTGTTGGTTGTAAATGGTATAAATTCCCAAATGCGAGCTGGAGAGATGGCTCAGCCATTAAGGGCTAGGCTCACAACCAAAAATATAAATTCCCAAATGCAATCATGCTCTAATTTTGATGTTACTATTCAGTCATGAAAAGAATAAATGTGATTCTAAGTTCAGATCCACCATCAAATTGTCATAGATGAATCTCACTCTTTAGGAAGAAACTCACAGCATAGATCTTTGGAGAACTCTGGAAGGCCCAGTGACTTTGGAAATCAGCTATTTTTTGTATTACTCTGCAACCTCCTTCTCCCAGCAAACACATGTGCATACACACACACACACACACACACACACACACACACACACACACACACA
>CAJQZJ010004687.1:880509-909676 GCA_907164525.1 Lophiomys imhausi | reverse complement strand
TCTCTCTCTCTCTCTCTCTCTCTCTCTCTCTCTCTCTCTCTCTCTCTGTGCCAGGTGTGGATTTCATTTTGTATAATCCAAGGGTTGGCAAACTTCTTTTCTTAGAGGCCAGACAGTAAACATTTTAGTCTCTGAGTGCCAGATGGACTCTGTCACAATAATATAGTTTTGGTTTTGTAGCCCAAAAGTCATCACAAAATGAAAGAAAATGAACTTTCACAAGTGGACATGACTGCATTGGAATAAAACATCATTTATAAGATAGGTAGCAATCTAAATCTGTCCACTTAGGCTTACCGAATTTGAGGGACTATCTTCTGGTCATCACAGAGACTTCCTGGCATTAGCTGTAGGAGCAGGTGTTTTCCTCATAACTGGTTATCAAGAAAAGAGCTGAATCTGACAACAGCTGGCAGTCATCATGCAGTGTTTAGGGCAACCTGCTGATGCTGATCTGGAGTGGTGGAAAGAGAGCTCCATTCTTGGTTATGCCATCAGGTCCTTAAGTTGACCAGTCCT
Organism: Lophiomys imhausi; assembly: GCA_907164525.1. Classification (NCBI taxonomy): domain Eukaryota; kingdom Metazoa; phylum Chordata; class Mammalia; order Rodentia; family Muridae; genus Lophiomys; species Lophiomys imhausi. The sequence goes on along the minus strand of CAJQZJ010004687.1, from coordinate 909,157 downwards.
GAAGCCTGACCTACCTCTAAGCATTTTCAGTTAGGTGATTCCACCAAGTTCTCTGTTGTCAAAGCTAGGCAGAGTGGACTCTTGCCACTGTCAAGAGAAAACATGCTCAACTAGCCCATCTGCTCTGAAATATTCAATTATTGTTAGTCCTTAATATGCTTAACTGGCAATTTGCGTAAACAATTTCTAAAGTGCTTGTGTATCTCTGTGGTGCTCATCAGATGCCAATGGGGATCTTTGAGAGAAAGTCTGCAAGTCAATGGCCCTAGAAGAACTTAACTTCCAATGAGTTCCCTATGGTGCATGACCACGAAGTAATTCCATTAACTTTAATGATGGTACTGCTGCACAAAATGGACCCTGTTAGTCTATTCTCCTCTTTGTTTTTGGCATTAAATCTTCTCTTCCTGCTAACTCTTCACTGTACAGTATGTACAGCTCTGCCATTCATTTTTTGGCCTTTATTAATATATGCAGGGCTCTCTCTCGCTGGGAGGGAGCCCTAAATGAGTGCATTAAAAATGAATTTCCTATGCCATTTGTCAATGCTGAGAAAGCCCCAGAGTCAGGGACATCAGTGGATTATTATTGATTGTTGCAAGATACAATAAAATCATAAATATGTCTCAAAACAATTTCTGTGGTCATATTAGCAAATTATCAAATCCATAATTTTCTCTGGAGGCTGGCCCCAGAGATTTAAATAAAGAGCCAGAGAGAGGAAAGTTGTATTTTAGGAATGAGACAACTAGGGCTAGGAGAGATAAATTTATGATTTAATTTGCTGGGTAATCTAATTGAGAATAACTATTGGATTTCTAAAAAAATGAACTTTGATTAGCTTCAGGTGTCATGAAATAAGTTGGAAATATGGGTCAGTATATGGTTTTTGGAGACTCTTCAGGGAGGGGGCAGAAAGGTATTCATTGAGAGGAAGGACCATCTTATATGACCTTCAACCCATTTCCTTCTGTGTTCTTATTGAGTGTGTTCAAATAATTGGATTATCCTGAGACTAGCTGGCTCTTCCCCGAGACTTGCTTTTTACTTTCTTCACCAAGTGTCAATTTACCCCCACTTAGAAATAAATCAATTGGAAATGAAATTACCAACCGTATTCATTTTTCACCATCTAGTAAATGAGTCTCTCTCTAAAGAACAGGAGAGCCTCCCTTCTCAGCTCAAGCTTAATAAAATCCTTTTTGGCAGAGCTGGTGCAGAACTATTGTCTTTGCCTTTGTCGGGCTTCTCATCTTGACTGGATTGTGAGGCAATATCTGTTCTGTGAAACCCGTAGTGACATGTGCACAGAGTCCTGTGCATGTTTTCTGAAGATCTGACTGGAGGCCTGGCTTCCTAAGCACAGCAGCTTGGGGTAAAACTGTCCGTTACACTGTCTTCCCAGTTGGCAACTGTGGAAGGTCACCTGCAGCTGTAGTCCAGGCTGCCCTCTGATGACAAACACACCCATACCAGCAGCTAGAGTTTTAGGAATGCATCTGTTCATCATTCATCTCATTTCAGGAAAATAGCAAAAGCAATTTGCACAAAGACGAAGGGGGTCACATAACGATCTGTGTAGAACTAGCTGACAGATATGTTCATGTAGTCAGTGAGAGCCTGAAAACCCAGCCGAGAAATGAGAAATTACCGCTAACTGTCCCAATTATCCCCTGACACTCTGTTGAAACCTGACGAAATTTTTGCTGAAACTTACAAATAGGAAAGATCTTAAAGTTGGATTCATTATGCATGATGAAAATGATTTTAAAGGTAGAAGGGTAGCCAGCACAGACAAAACATGATTGTCCCCTAAGTCTCCAGAGCCTGATAAAGAAGTGGGGAATGCTGAGGGAAACCAGTTGATGAATTGTAATTTTAATTGCGACCCTAATTGATTTCACTCAGCATGCGCATTAGGTGAAAGATGAGTCATTTCCCATGGTCCTTACATGGAAGTGTGTGATCTGTACCGTTCCTTTCTCCCTGTAAACAGCATAAGCAACACACTTATCTTTAAAAGGTTGAACAGTGATGAAATTCATTTATTTGTGCTTTAGCATGATGCTTTGAATGAACTTATCTTCTATCTGTTGTGTCTCATAGTCTTAACTTTAAAGCGTACAGTGTCCCAACCTATGTCCAACATTCCCACCAGCAGCTTTTCCCCATCTCTGTCCTTCCCTCTGTAACTCCCCAACATCTTTACAAAGACAAATTTCCAATTAGATTGATACAATTCAAGTATTATTTACGAGTGAGCAGAATCATTATATAGCAATGTGAAACAAAGGTCACTTCTCTCCTTTCTGTTTCTTCTTTAAGCTGGGAAAAATCTGTTCTCTCCAGAGTCTGTGGAGCATTTCCTACCTTTTCCTGCCTCCTTTTCAATTTCAAGCAGTATCATCCATAAGCCCAGGGGATGTCCCTGTTACTTCTCTCTCCCTCCTTCCCCTCCTCTTTCCTTTTATTTCTTTCCTTCCTTTCTCTCTCTCCTTCTCTCTCTCTCTCTCTCTTTCTCTCTTTCTTCCTTCTCTTTCTTTTCCATGCCCCTGAAATATTCATCCTTTCTTCCTCTTTTAAACATTTAGGGCAAAGTAGACTGACTCTCTTCTACCTTTCATTCCTGGAGGCTTTGTAGACTTTTGAAGAAGATATATGCCCTCCCGCCCCCAACTCCTGACCACAGGATTCGCCAGTCAATGTGCTGTCAGTCATGTACTATGTACATGGGACGATTTTCACTCTTCCACTAAACTGTTCTCACATCTCGTGCTTTCCCTGTAGAGACTACTCTAGTTTAAACTCACTGCATGCAATCACATGGAGATATTGAGATGACACTGAAGAAAGCCGTGGGTGGCTTTCAGTAAATAACTGGTGGGCTTCAGAGTTGATCACTCTTATAGAAAATAAAATGATTGGAAAAGCTGTATTTGCAGCTCTGTCATGGTTTGGACCTTACCCAGAGGATTCTTTTTGTACTCTGAAGACCAGGAACTGCTGCCAAAATTTTGTGATGTCACCATCGTCAGGACTGCATGGTTAGATGATAAACTGGGACCTTGATCTGACTGTGTACACATTCCAGCAGTGGAAACGATTGTGGGCTGGTAGCCCTCATAGCACCACCCTGATCTACGGTGGTGTTTCCACTGCACGGTTGTCCTCAAGTCTTATACTTTCCAAGCATCCATCTGGTCATTCCCCTTACAACTGGAATGCATAGGGCATGTGGAACCCCTTGAACTCTTTGATGATGACAAATCTAAGCATAAATTCAGTTACAAATGGCAAACTCGTTAATCTCTGCAGAATGCAAGGATTTCAACCTACTTAAAATATTTAAAGTTATAAAGTTTTTCTATGGGAAAGTTCACCTATATATCATTCTATATTTAGTTTTCAGATTCATTTCAGAGATTTCCAGATCATTCAGGCCTAAGCAGCCATGGATTCTCAGACTTGGTTTACCTGATTTAGTACCTTCAATTCACTACTCAGATAAAGACAGCATTTCCCACCCAGAATACAGGAACATGTTCTACCCATTTAAGAGATTAGCTTTTATAAAATCTCCTTGAGTCATGGTTCTTATATAGTCTTAAGATTCAAAATCTGACACCCTGTCTATTCTTACCTGTGTGACTGTGAGTAAATGGCTTTCATTTTCCTTTGTGTCCCTATCTGTAAAACTGGATAATGTTACTATGTTGTAGTAAGTGAGATTATGAATGGGAAGGTCTTTGTATAGTATTTGCTTAGTGTGTTTTATTCCCCAATATTAATGGAAAACCCATTGCATGCTAGTTTATATTCCATCTGCTATGATCATAGCAATGAGCAGAAGAAATGCTAGAGAGGAATGAAGGTGGATTTAGTTTGTTTTCAGTCTCTTCTTAATGAGGCCAAAATACTTATTAATGGTAAGCAGATTGGTTTCCAAGGAATCCAGGCAATTGAATCAGATTGATTGAAATGTATAGAACTGATCTGATATTACAAACAAAATTTCCAGGTGCCTTGAGAGACATGGGGTAGATATGGATGTGTTCTCACCAAATGCGTATGTTGTTTATAAAACTGTGCCCCTTAGATGATTGTTGGCTTCATTGAAGATATTTTATTATGAGCTTTCAAAAAGCATTCTTTAAAAAGTGATTAAGTAACAATTTCTCCCATACTCCAGTGAAGACAAATATGAGTCTGGAGTTAAATTTTCATTCCAGAAAGTAATGGCTTTCTTTATCTCTGAAGAGCAAGTAACATGATAAAGCTGGCTCACAGTTCACATGAATCCATGACAGTTGGCTGTTAAGTTTTTTTTTCCTAGACCTTTGTGTCTTCAAAATGCTAAGTTAAAGTTAGAATTAAGACACTTGAAATTCTAAAATTAAGGCTTACAATTTTAATATTGACATGTGTCCAGTCTTACATTAGACTCAAGAAAGCTACATTGAAAATTTAGTTAGGATGGAGTTTGAAGTTTTCAATTTTGGCAGAGCCCCCTGATTCCCTTTCCCAGTGCCCACATTAGAGTCCCTTTGTAGCTTCTAGTGGCATCTGTTGACTAAAGCTATCCTGGGTGTGGCTGTCAGAAGGCAAGAACAGTAATTGGAATACTCAGAGAGGAGTAGTTTCCAGGCCCTGGCTGGGTAGCAGGTTTTACAGCAATATTGGAAATTTGGGGTTATTCTCTGCCACCTAGAAGAATGCTCCACCACCTCCCTCCATGAGTCCCCGTTGCCACCTCCTTAGCCTGGCCCATGAGAACATTTGTTAGGCAAACACACTGCCATCTGTTGTGTAGACGAGGCTTCCAGAGCAAAACAGAAAACAGGTGTGGTGTCAAAGCAACTTAGTGAGTAGACAAGTGGAAAATAGGGCTTGCAAGATAATGTGTCATGTTCCAGTCTTTTTTGGTCCTTGGCCCCTGATGCCTAGACCCAAAACACCATGTCTTAGCAGCAGCGACTCTCTAGTAACCAGTTTAGGCTCTAGGTTTAATGCCAGCTTTATGGAAGGAGACATGGGCTGTGGGTCAGATGGAAATGAGTTCTGTGGCATGAACTCCTTCTTGGGCTCTGCTGGACGGGTTCCTAGTTTTCAGTCCCCACACACATCCCTGAGCCAGCCACCTCAGCAGACCCACTTTCTCACCCATGTTCTAGCACAGGTGTTATATGGCCAGGGTAGCAGGAATATTCTGTTGTCAGATAGTGGTTAGAGTTTTCAAATTTTAACTCCAGAGGAGAATGAGTTCCTTGCAAGAAATGGTGCTGTCATAACTTGTTTTGTGATGATGTAATATAAATCTAGTTGTTTCTCTGCTAGTACGTTACATCTTACCCAGAGTGTTCCAAGATCCCAGGTGTACACCTGGCACCAGATAGTGTACCAGTCCTAATATAAGTATGCCTTTTCCTACACACATATACCTATAAGGAATTTTATATTATGCATTGTAAGAGACTTAACAATCGAAATAGTAAACTACAGGAAGCATAACTATATCAAATTTATGATATATGATATACCATTTATAACTGATGAAATATTTATGGTATTTTTCATTTAATATTTTCAGAACATATTAACCCAAAGTACCTGAAATCACAGAGTGTAAACCTGAAAGTGAGGAGGAGCTACTATATTGTATGAGGTTTAAATGTACAAACTTTTATTGATGGGGCTGTTGGTAATTCAGTCTTCCAAAGAATGCAATGAGTGTCTCCTAGTATTCACTTTGCAACCATGCTGTAACTTACAGATCACCAACTTCCTAGATGCCATGTTTTACCTGCTGCTGGGATGCTGAAGAACATAGGAAGTCAGACTTTTGAAATAAAATGTCAGGATTCAAATGTTGCCTTTCCTCTTTGCCAGATATGAACACCAGTTGCTGGACTTCTCCTTAGTTTCCTCATCCACACAAGGAAGATGCAAATAGTGCTGATTTGATTCAGAGAATCCTTACAAGAATCATAAGAGTCAAGGATGTGTAGGGCTTAACATGCTGATTGGCATGTGGTACACCTTGAGTTAACTTTTTGCCAGTTAACTATGAACACAATCCACATTAGTATTCCTTATGTTGTATGAAGTAGTTACGGTACTAGGACATTTCCCTATCTTATTTTATTTTATTGCTGAGACGGGATCTTATGTAGCCAAGGCAGAGTTTAAACTTGCTATATAGTTAAGGATTGCATTGAACTCTTCACCTTCTTGCACCATCTCCCCAGTGCTGGGATTATAGATACCCACATGCCCTAACTATCATGGTAAGCAAGTACCTTGGCTCCCTTACATCCCCAGCTCTTACACTTATTTTAAAGTTTAAGAGAGAGATAACTGAGGTTCCAAAGGGAATCATGACTAGAATCTCATCAGGGGCAAAATTAAATAGACTAGGCCTGTGGCATCTCATTCAAAGAAATATTGGTGAAATGCAACTGACTTTCATAGGATGGTTTCAGCAACCTTAGCCTCATCAGCTTATGGCCAATAAGCTCAGATCCCAGCAAAAACATGCAAACCATGACATTTACTTTTCCTTGGCACAGGATAGTGGAATCTGAACATGTTCTTTAGTGAGAAGGCATGTCTTCTAAGAGTTTTGTGACTACAGAAGATAGAAGAATAAACTATTTGAAGTGCCATAAATGTCTGTATTTTCATGCTAAAATCTCAAGTATAATTAAAAGAAATTCTTTGTCATATTTGACTTTTTGCCAGAATATTCATATCACTCCTTTAATAGAACCAAAATAACATGTTTTATATTTTTAAAACATCTGAATTAATAGTCTATGTAAGCTTCCAGCCATTACTGACCAACTGTTTTGTCAGTTATTGTTATTAAACACAGCTGGGGAAGATAAATTATTTATCTTTTGGAGTGTGCAGTTCTATGTGAGGGAAAAGCAGAAACATGGCATGATGTAACATATCCCAGTACCAGATAATGGACTGAAAAAGAAAAGCAAGTGGCGTGCACTTAAGTGGTTAAAGCATTTCCGGTCTGTTGGAAGACTTCCTTCCCCAAGGAAGTTGTTTGTTTGTTTGTTTGTTTGTTTAAGAAAAGGAGAAAATAAAGCCCTGAGGGAAAGATCATCAGCAAGAGCCACCACAGTTTCCTGTGCTTCACAAACTACCCTTTCATTATCAAGAGGGACCCTTCACAGATGGCATCATTAAATCTACTCTTTGAAGAGACAGACCTTTGGCTTGACTTCAGTTGGGGAGGACTGGCTGCTGGTCATCAGGGTACCCTGAACTTTGTCAGTCTTGTCATCATCCTGGTTGTAGCTTGAATCTTTTTTACTGCCAGGATAATAAAGTGGGGGCAGTAGATTCTACATTCTCTTTCTCTTTCTCTCTCTCTCTCTCTCTCTCTCTCTCTCTCTCTCTCTCTCTCTCTTTGTCTCTCTTTCTCTCTCTGCACTGCCTATCAGTGACTGTGGGGTAGAGGACAGTTGCTTCCTCTGTTTTAGCCTCACCTATGTTGAGCCTCCTAACAAAGCATCCCTAGCCTAAGAAGTCAGACAGCAGGAAACAGCATCCTATGTTGCAGCGATTCTCAACCCTCCTAATGCTGCAACCCTTTAATAGAGTTCCTTATGTTATGGTGACCCAGCCATAAAATTATTTATTTGCTTCCTCATAATTGTAATTTTGTTACTGTTGTGAATCATAATGTACGTATTTTTGAAGATAGAAATTTGCCAAAAGGGTTGCAACCTCCAAGTTGAGAATCACTGCTCTATAGGAAAATTCATCCTTATTTAAAAGATATCAAGTATTCTGGGTTTGAGTATGAAACATTTTTCATCTCATGTGTAGAAAATTGATTTTTTGGTCCAATTTCTGGGAAAAGTCCTTTGAGGTAGATCCTGAAACTCCTCATGGTGTGTTGATATTCCCTTCTAAAAAGCACTAGTCTGGAAAGGACTTGGTGCAGTGTGGACTCTCCCTCTCCATAGATCCAATTCAGCTGTCCTACAACTTATTGTTAGCACAGGTATTTCTTTAAAGTCTGTCCTCTATTCATTTGAAAAGCTTAAGTGTGGAAGAAATTCTTAAATGAACACTACCAAGAAGATGGAATATAACTCAGAGCAAATCAGGGCAAATTTTTGTCTTTGCTTCAGTTGCATGCTTTCCCCCCTCATCTCTCCTGCCTTACCATTAGAAATCTTTCTGTTGCAAGCAACAGAAAACCCAAACTGGCTGAATAAATGGAAATGTATTGGATCACATAATTGAAGAGTTGTAGGAAACTACCTGACCTCATATGTATCTTAATTAAGAGGATCAAGACTCAGCCTCTCCTTTTCTACGCCTGTATTCATCTTTCTCTGGAGAACTCAGGCATGGAGTTGACATTAACGATTTGGTGTTTTCAGGCCATGGAAGGAGTACCCTACCCTAGAGATGGTTGTGGAACCCCAGATCCCTGAAGCTTTTCTCTCTCACTTCTTGTCAGCAGCTTTGCGCCATTGAATACTACTGACCTGAGATCCCTAGGCAAAGGATTCAAGTGCTAGTGGATGGAAACCTCTGGAGGTGTGAAGCCAGATAAACTTTTTCTCTTTTTAAGATCATTATCTCCCATAGTTGTGAGATACTACATTGATGACCACAACTTCCACCTTATCTCAAGGTAGAGTACAAATCAGGTGAAATGTTAAGGAAGTGATAACCTCTGAGTTAACTGTAAGATCCCACCTGCTAAAGGTTTGCTGCAAAACCTGATAGAACCTAGGTATCTATTGAGATCACTTATGTAATAAAACAAGTAAGATCAAATACACAGAGCAGTTAATTATTGGATAAAGCCTCTTTCTACCTGGAGAAGTTCTTCATATTTTTTTTACTAAATTTGGAAATATCACAAATATATATGGCTTTGAATTTCAATATGTGAGTTTATATTCAGAAAAGCTGATTGTGTGCATGTGTGCATGCATGAGAGAGGGGGGAGAGAGATGCACTTGCTCACTTGTAGAAGTCAGAGGTCTTGAGTGCAATTCTTCAGGGTTTTGTCGACTTTGCTTTTGATACAGGGTCTCTCAGTGGCCTGGAACTTTGCAAGTAGGCTAGATTGCTGGCTAGTGAGTCCAGGGATCAACCTGTCTCTCCCTGCCCAACCCTCCCAAAAGAGCAAGGCTTACAAGCATGAAGTACCATGCCTTGCTGGTTTTACACCAGTTCTGGAGCTAACTCAAATCCTCATGTTTGCTCAGTATAGACTTTACTAAGATGTCTCCCCAGCTCAAGACTGTGATTTTTCCATTCGCAAAATCAGGCAGTACTATAAAATATCCTCTGGAGATGGTTAGATAGTAGAATGTTAAAGTCAGGTGCCAAATACATATGGACTGGACATTGGGAATGTATGCTAAGCCATATAACTCTTATAATTGTGGCCTATTTATTTCTGTTGTATTGTATTTATAGTTATAAGAAAAAGAACCATTTTTTGGACTGAAAGGGAGAGCTGTTGGGGGGAAAAAAGAAATACCTTAAACTAAAAAAAAAAAAAAAGAAGGGAAGAGGATGGGGGGGTTGAGGGGTAGGAGGGTGGAAGGGTGGGACTGGAGGGAGGAGTAGGGAGGGGATTGTGATTGAGATGTAACTTGAAGAAATAAAAAATAAATTATTAAAAAAAATATCCTCTGCCTCTCACTGAACATCTAAGAAGTATCTACAGCCACACAACCTGGAGTCTTCTACACAGATATATCAAACAAATGTGGCCTTACTCCGTGAGCTGACCGTCTGCCCATATCTGTTTACCTGCAAGTCTGCCTAAAATGGCTGATGTTCACTTTAAGTTTTGAACTCATGGAAGGATTATTTCTAGGGAAGGAAATATAATTAATAACTTGTTCAAGCCCAAACCCCTTTAACTTTACTGTGTGCTCTTAAACTTGTATAAGTAATTATTTCCTCTAATCCTGTGTGGCCAAAGCTCCCTAAGAGCTATCTTAAGGAATGTTTTAGTAAGTGAGCCACCATGCAGGGAAGCTGCCAGACCACCTCCATGATATGTATGAAGCCACTGTGGTCAGTAAAACCCCTTCATTGTTTTTCCTCAAGTGACCACAGATAGCACCAGCTTAGCACTTCGCTCACACCACTCCATCTGCTTGGCTGGTGTGGATTACTATTAATTATCACTTCCCAGAGTATTAGCCAAGAGTCATCATGATGCCGTGATGGTATGGGGCCACGGAGACAAATGCTGTAATTAGGGAAGAAAGTTGAGGGTAAGCGGTTTTAGAGCTGGTTTAGGCCTCCTCATAATCTGGCATGTAATTTGAAGCCCTGACTGCTTGTTTAACATACTTCCTCTAAATGTTATTTTAAGATCTCACATTTACTCCTTCAGTTCCAGACTTTAGTGAACTATGAACTGATGTAAATTCTACAGGATATAGAAATGCAATCCATTGAGGCTCTCTCTCTTTCCCACACCTCTCTCCCTCTCCCTCTTCCCCTTCCTCCCTCCCCTCCCTGCTCATTTCCTGAAAGGAGACAGAGTTCTCTTTTGGGAGGCTTTTGTTCTTTTCCTTCTGGCTCCAAAGAGGGCCTTGCTCACCAATGACATGAGAAAAATACAGGAAACCAATGTAGAAAATTAAAATTACCTATGGTTAAATGTGTATATTTGCTGATGGAATTTAGAAAATTACCAAAGGCCTTCATAAAAAGTGAGAGTCTCCACTTGCTTCTCACAAAAAGGTTAAAAGTGACTCCATGGTATAAACCAAGCCAGTGGTAAGGCTTTCTCCCTCCCTTTCAATGTCTACCCTTCCACACTGTCTCAGATGCAAACTAGTTTTCTCTGAGGGAAACCCCATTCATTAATGGGGAGATGTTTCTGTTGTCTGTCTGTCAGTCAGTCGGTCGGTTGGTCTATCTGTTGCTATAAACTATCATCTGTCTATCATGTATCTATCTATCTATCTATCTATCTATCTATCTATCTATCTATGTATCTATCTATCTATCTATCTATCTATCTATCTATCTATCTATCTATCTCTGGTATTTCTGTGAGAAGGAGAATGCTGTTTGGTATGTGGGAAGTTGAAAACAATTGTTGAAAATAAAGCCGTGTGAAAACTACTGAGGGATGGGAAGCAAGCATGACAGTCAGAAATGCCAAGTCCCTAGATAGCATGCCCTGTGAGTGCATATTTGGTACAGATACATTTGCCTGGTTGAATGAACAAAACCAAGCTGTGCTATGATGGAGATATTAGCTTTGAAATATATTTTTTTCAATAAAATTGAAGAGTCTAAAATTTTCTGTTTGTTTTGAAACAGGGCCTCAGTGTTATCTAGAACTCAGAGCAATGCTCCTGCTTCAGTTTTAGAAGATTACACCATCTTTCAGCACCTCAGATCCCAACAGGGCCAGGCCTCAGAGGCCCTGCAGTGCAATTACTCTTGTCCCTGTGGTCCAATGTGGAACTACATATTATAGCGAGAGAATATTGAACATGACCTGAATATAAAATACAACTGTCTGTAGCCAAGAAGAACTTAAACTTAGTCCTTGATCCATCTCCCAGGTGCTGGGATGGCTTCAAATCAAGGTGCAGTGTATGAGAGAAGTCTGTCATGTGCTCCCATTACAAGTAAACTGGCTTAATTGGGGCTATGTTCTTAATGATTTCCTGGAAACTGTAGATTCTACTTGCCCACACCATAATGATGTTTATTAGACTTGGGGCAAAGAGACTGGATATAGAATTAAAAAAAAAATCTGGCTTTGCTGTAAGGAAGACATTGTTTGGCAGAAAAAAAATAGCAGGAAGAATGAAAATTCTTTCATTTTCAAGGATGTTCATTCCACCCAACTACCAAGAAACCCCTCAGATCCTGACCTAAGACAAAAATTTTCTCTATTAAACCTAACTGAGTCTCCTAAAACTGGGAGGAATCTAAATATGCTTATAATGTTTACTCATGTTTAACAACTTAAAATTATATGTACTGCCAGCCTAGGTGGAGAATATCTAAGTTGCCTCTCACATAGCCCCCTTGTCTTTCCTTTTCAGACTTTGACCATGTTCTCTCCCACAGTAGGGTCTAATCAACACATCCCCTGCTGCCATTTTGAAATGAGATCCTTCCTACTCTACTCACTTAACTGTTCGTCACGTGAGCGATTCCGTGGCTCCCTTTTCTCCCAAGTTCCTTTGTTTGAAATCCTTTGTTCATGCGCAGTCATTTGATCAAAAATTAATCTTCTCCATGTCTGGGGTAATGGCTCATTGTGTAAAGAACATGTTATGCAATCATGAGGACCTTAGTGTGGCTCTCCAGATGCCACTTAAGGCAGATCATGGTAGCCTGCCTATCATCCAGTGTTCTTTTTGCTGTGACGGGGGAATGCAAGCAGGAGAATCTCCAGGAATTTGCAGGCTGCATAGTCCTCGGTATCAAGCAACATATAGATCTTACCTCAAACAAGGTAGAAGGTAAGGCTGTTCCCTGACCTCCACATTCACAGACCTGAACATGTGCACATACATGCTTCATACTTATAAATACACCAATTAATCCTCCCCAGTAGACTGTGTATATCTCTACTGCTTATTTGAGAGTATCTGGTACATTGGGTATGCTACAAAACAAAACAAAACAAAATGCCAAATTAAATAAATCATTAACATATATGTATGTATGTATGTATGTATGTATGTATGTTTGTATGTATGTATGCATACATCTGGCTGGCTGGTTGGCTGAGTGGATTTTTTTTTTGGCTACAATATTATTATGATGTTTGAATGTAAGTTTATTCATTTTCTAAAAAAAATCAAATTTTCATATTTTGCTTTATTTGATCATGTTATACATGAATCAACAAAGGATTCTTTGAAAGCTTAAGGGATTAAAAAATACCAAACGATAGAAAGGTAGGAGAGTAATTCATGAAGCTTCTTAAATTTTTAATCCTACTTTTTAAAAGGTAAAGTCAAATATGTTCTCAAGCTGTTTCTGCATTTTTAACGAAGATATCTTTGGGATGTTCACCCCCGCAGGTGGACTGCAGGATCTCTTATTAGGGATCGGAGGCCAGCTGGTAGCTTATTTTCTGTTCCTTCCAGATTCCTAGGAGTCAGAGCCTCACACTTTTTAGTCACAAAGTGCATATGCATCACCTCTAAAGCTCGCAAATATGTGAAATAATTGCCCAGGAGACAAAAGCGGGGGACCCCCGTGGGCAGACACCCACTCAGGAATCTGCATGAGCCATCATTCTGTTAGGGTCAGATTGTGACTTGTCCCCTTTCAAAATATTTCAAGTTGCATTATTAAAATGCACCATAAGGTGCCTTTGTGCAGAAAGTTGAAAAAAAAAAAAGAAAGAAAGAACTTGAGACAGCCCAGACATCTCTAGCACCCCAACTTTTGCATTTTCCTTGAAGCATCCCTATGCTTTGAAGAATATAAGTAGGCCACGGAGAGAAATGTCTGATGTGAATTTCTTCTAAGAACCCCAAACTCTTCTTTCAAATGACTACAAAAGCAATTCAGCATTTTTAGCGCCAGATTGATGACACACAAAAAGTGCATATTAAGCTTTTCCTGATTAATTAAAGGCAGCGAAGAAAGACTCATCCTGGCTGAAGTTTATGAAAACAAATAATGCTTGGAGATGAGCTGGCGTAATATAGCTGTATTCTGCTGGGATAATGTTAATGCTGTCTATGCCCACGTTAAGTACAGCTGCCCAATGGAAAATGTAAAAGCAGCTAATTATCAGGGTCGGGTGGAGATGGGGGGAGGAGGGGCTCAAAGGCAGGAGAGTCAGAAGATACAGACTGTGATTCCAAGTTACCCATCAATACCACTCCAGAAAACTCTCCAAGGTATCAGTTTTGCTGCTGTCCCATGAAACAAGCAATATGAACTAATACATCATCCCTGACTACCTTCTTCATGACTGAGCTTATTTGGACCAGGTGAGTGATGATCCAGGTCACCACATGAAACAGCCACCAGGATGAAACTCTTACAAAGACTCATAGAAAACAACATCTACTGGAATGCTTTCCCATGCTCAGAGTCCCCTGGTCTCTGAGGGATATCTAGCCACTGTGACCTGGGTGATACAACACGGGGGGGGGGGGGGGAAAGTTCTTTATCTAAAGCCTTGGTTGTAGAAGGGAAACAGAAGTCAAGAGTTGAGGAGAAGTTGCTGCTGCTGCTGCTGGTGGTGGTGCTGCTGCTGGAATTGTAGCCTTTCCTTTTACAGCCAGTGTTTTTAATATCATCCTTTCATTCATAAGGTATTCAAGAGTGTGAGTGGGACAATTGGTTGCTGCTGAGATTTTCCCAGTTATCTTAGTTCCCCATACCCTCTTTTGCCTTTTGGATCTCTTTCTTCCCCACTTCTATTTTGAGGCATAGTCTCCCCAGATAGACTAACTCTGAATCCTCCCACTACTCTTTTCTGATCTCCAAATATAGGCATCCACTACCACACCTGGCCTTAGTTTTGAGGAAAAACTGATTCTGAGTTTTCCCAAGGATATTAGGTGGTAAAATGTTAGAGTGTGTGACTACAAATCAAACCCTCAGTTTGCCATGTTTTTATTGGTGTCACCCTAGGCTTAAGATGGCACGGGCCCTTTATTCCTTGCAACACGCAGGGAACAAAGAGAAATACACATTTCAATTTCTTTTCTCTTCCACCCATTTGTCCACCTCCATCCTTCCTCTGTCCTCTGTCCTCTCCATCCCCCTGTCTTAATCTCCCAGGTTTGGTATTAGTTTGACAGTAAGAGGACAAGACTGTATAAATTCATCATAGATATCAAATGCACTTCATTTTGACACTTCAGTCCAACTATGTGGAGAACTGAGAGATGAAGGATTCTAAGTGTAGCCTCTAGACTCAATTGATCTGGGATCAATTAACAATACCTTTTAAGGGTGTATATCACGCATATTGTCTTGCAAGACTCCTCCCAATTTAAAAGACATTTTGTTTTCTGGATACTTATTTTAAGTCCTAACCTAAATAGAGACCTCACAGATTAGTGAGCCTTATGCCCTGAAATGGGAAATGGAGTTCACAGATGTAACCACAACAGATAATGCACCCTCCAGAAACCTACGAATTATGACAATGAGTGTTCAAAGAAGAGTAAGAATTGCTTTATCTGCTTATAATGTGTAGTTTTCAAAATAGTTACCCCCAATCCTTTTCTCAAGTTATGTGGGTTATTATTTTCTACATGAATGTAGTAACGTATTTAAAGCAACACATAATAATACATTGAAGTTTTACAAATAACCCTCTATGTCTAGAGCTTTGAAAAACAATCCACATTACATGACCAGTGTAGATAGTGTGGAATTCTGTCCCATTTGGAGGGCAGAGCACTCTGTGTTTGAAATGGAGATCAGCTGGTCTCTGCTGGGTGCATTTGAAGTCACTGATCCCAGTTCAGTCCTCATGTGGGTGAATTAATGTAGTCCTTTTCATGTCTTGAAGCTTTACACACCACTCAGCTGTCAGAGTTAGAGCAGGTAACTCTGCAGTGCCTCTGGGCACAGCCACCACAGGGGAGATGTCCCCAAAGAGTGCTGTAAGTGAGATCTATCTTAGTCTTCTATGAGAGAAACTATCGTCTTCTAATGTGCGTCTGATTGCTCTGTTCAGGATCTAGTGTGCTGGGGCAGAAACTTCAATGTTGATGACTGTGCCCTAACTTTTAAAATTTAGGGACTTGTTAGAAGCTGGGGCCATGAATGAGGTTATGATGTGCCACCCACAGCAATCTCCTTCTACCTAGCTCAGTTGTGTTGGGTACTAAATAAGACATCCTTCATTGTACTCCCAACACCTAGACAAATATATATAACAGGAGCTAGGTGAACATTTGACTAACAAACGAATGTATACTTTAGTAAATGGTAATTAACGGTGTCTGACATGGCTGTGTACCTTGGCTACATCCCCTGGGACTCATGTTCATGAACTTGCTGTGGCTGTTGTATATCAGGTTTCTTCTCTGAACAGTAGGATTCTCTCTTACCTGTGCCCCAAGCAGACCTAATGTGCTAGGGAATTACTCACTGTAGAAGCAGCCTTCAGTCAATGGCACTTGGGATTTGGAGATTAATTCCCTAAGCTTTCTTCTCTTAGTGAGGAAAAACTGTAGAGTATTCTATGCAGTTTCCCAGAGGTCCTCTATGGGACCTTTAGTTATCACGAAAAGTAACCTAAACACAAAGACAACTCATGGTAGCTTTAGTTTATCTCTTGTATTATTTCTCTTGTCCTCCCAATGATACTTCTTGGAACCATTTCTCAGTTAATACATTTATAATCATATTCACATCTTGGGATCTAGGGTAGTCTAGGTTAAAAGGCAGTGCTAATAGTAAAATCAGAAGGAACAAAAATGTTTAATATTTCTGCAATTACAACAATTTCTTGTAATATGTACAACTGTCATTGAATATGGTCTTGTTGTATGGGCTGTGTATGGGGTTAACTGGTAGTACGCTTGCTTAACATTATTGAGGCCCTGGATTTAATTCCCAGTACTGCATAGACACATACACACCCCTTCTTATAAAGGTTAATTAAGGAGAACATGCTTTCTTTCTTTCTTTCTTTTGGTTTTTTGAGACAGGGTTTCTCTGTGTGTATTCCTAGCTGTCCCAAACTCACTTTGTAGACCAGGCTGGGTTGGAACTCACAGAGATCTACCTACCTCTGACTCCAGAGTGCTGGGAATGAAGGTGTGTACCACCACGCCCAGCACATGCTTCTTAATAAGAGAGAAAGTACTATTTATACTAAAAAGTCAAATGATACAGGTCTGCTAGACATTTTCATACACTACAGATTGTATTGAGCAAAATACATACACTTAGTCTTTGCCCTTCTAGCTCAGTATGTGGTGGCTCTGTTGATTTTAATCTAACAGCATCTTTTCCTTGCTAGGTGACCATTGTTATTATAGTAAGTCAATCTGCTTTGTTTCCTGCAAGTCTTTATCTTTGTTTGGGGGAGGGATCTTCTGGTCCAAATGGTTCTTCTTTGGTCACCCGCAACCATCGGAGATGACTAGGTTGGAAACTTTCTGAGACCACCTCCCCCAGGCAGATTGTTATCTTTAGTGTAAGAAAGCTAAACCAATGCCCAGGCGAAGGCCTGCCCCCGGCTATCGATCTTTCCTGGGATGTCTTTATATGAAACAATAAATGCAGGCTCCTTTCTATGAATAAATAATAGGGGAAGAACTTCACATATTGTTCTTCCTTATTATAGACTGTAATTTACTAATAGGAAAGTTTCTGTTTGGGAATGATGCTAGTAATACCCAGAATTCACGGAAGTATGTTCAAATCAGTCATGAGAGACAGGGGCCATGGTTGATGTCCTAGTGTAGACCTGCCCCTTCCTGTATGTAGTGGCACTAAATAACTATGAGACCATTTGAAGCACTATTTAGATTATTTTTAATTTTTAAAAACTGTACCATTGACAAGTACATGTGGTATGTTTGTAGGGGAGCACACATATGCCATGGCATCCATATGGCAGCCAGAGGACAGCTTTATGGAGTTGGCTCTCTTCCCTCACTTGGACAAGGGTTGCAAGGATGGCATTATTCATTTATTTGACTTTCATGACAAATGTTTCACCCACTGAGCCATGTCACCAGCCTAGTTGTAGTATCAATGATCAGCCATAGACACTTACCATACCATTGTCCCAAGCTTCCAGAACTTGTCTATTCTTGCAGTGAAGCACAGAGTGCCAAAAGCAGACAGTAAAGGAGCAAGTATTCATTCTGAAACAATGCCAATGACAATGAGTTATTGACATACACTTCATTTTGGTTAAGTTAGTTCGTCATAAGTTTTCTGTCTACTAAAATATCTCAGGTCTTGATCTTGTTTCCTGTGTATATGCTTAAGGAGCAGAAAAATAATTTTTCTGTACTTCTATTCAATACTTCAACTTCAAAAATATATGATGGACCCTTTTCTTGGTCCCAAAAGCTACAATGAAAAGACAAAATGTTCATGTGTTTTTTTCTTTCCTTTAAAACCTTGATATTGAGGGAGGTTATTTAGTGTTTGCTTAAACATTCTAATAGGATTTATATCACATCCCCTTTGCTCTCTTCTCTACAAGCTAAGGCAGCACTTGAGAAAAGAGGCCCATACTGCACTATTTATTCAGCTAATGCAATGTAAAGAGCTTTGTTTGAATAGTCCATTTATCTCACTGTGTTGGCACTAGAGAAAAGCATGGCCCAGTGGTACTCAGCAGTCACAGAATGCCTTCTCAAAAAGAAGTGAGGTCAACTGAGTTTTAATCCCAAATCAATAGTGGACTTTTTGCTGACCCTAGCAAGAATGTAAACTAATAGACACCTTGAATCCTGTGAGATGTTATTGCTCTCCATCATAAAATATAATTTAAAATTAACCACATCAGGCTTTTTCTTGAGTTCTAGAAAATGATTAATGTTCATTCCAGAGCTGAAGGTCTTTGAGTTCATATAAAGTTAATTTCGTATATTTGGGCCATTCCACATTAAATACTTTGTTGTTTAATGTCATTATTCAGTCATTTATCACACCAGAAACTCTGCAAGTACAATTCATTATCTAGGGCATCTCTTTGCCATAGTGTGTAGATATTTCGATTTGTTCTTTACTTAAGAACTGAAGAAATGTAGGCCAGGTGTCAGGTGCTGGCTTGTTATCTATAGGCTAGGAAATTTAGCTGGACACTGCCACTGTGGGAGTCTAGGTGTAATGAAAGGATTTTTCAAGTCCCCACCGATGGCCTACTTATCTGTAGCACAAATTCAGAGAGCACAGTTCAAGGACAGCAGTAGAATCTGGATATTAAATCTGTCCCAGTGTAGGTGGCACATTCTCTTGACTTATCCAGGTAATCAGCTAGAAACAGAGATGGCATGGTAACTAAGAAGAACATTTAAGATGAGACCTGTTAAGTCCTCTTGTCTCAGGTACAGTGGCACTTCATTCATGTATGGGAATTTTAATCCCTGGAGAGTAAATTTTTAAATAAATTCATTTGGATTTAGGAATAAATTCTGAAGAATAGTATCCTGCTAAGATCCACTCCCGTGAGATGTTCTGAGGATTTTTATTCAGTTACAGTAAAGAAATTGATTTTGTTTTATGTAACTAAACAATTTCAAATTCATTTCACCATGGAATTATTGTTTCTGATAGTGGTGGTGGTGAGATTTTTTTTTCCCATGTAGTTGCTTGTATAGAACAATTGAAATTCTGAAGACTTGTATAAAGATATGCTTAGGTGATGTAACTACTAAGATTTGCAAGAAAAAATATTGTTATTTGAAAGTTTGGCAGGATTCCATGTTCATGGTGTGCTACTCAATTTTTTTACATACGGGAGACTCAGGAAAACTCTGTCTTTGTCCAGTCAGCTGTGTAACACAACATAATGCAAAAAAAAATTTTTTTGAGTAGTTTATAAATAACAGATTTCTTGCTTATAATTTTGAAGGGTAAGGAATCCAAGATCAAGACAGTGGTGGCATCAGTCATCTGAGGGTCCCGCTCCTGGTATTTAAAGCTCTTCACTTCCTCACATAGTGGACCATGAGGAAGTGACTGGCAGGAATGCTAAGCTCCTGTGGCAGCAGGCTTGGCTTGACCTCCACACACCTACCTTTGTAGGAATTGACTGATCTCCTGTCAGTCATTCAGTTAACTTCCTTGGCCTGAAGTGAGGCTTCCTCACAGAGTGATTAGGGAATTAGCACTCAGGAAACTGTCTGCATTTGGGGTGGTCATTGACAGAGCTGAAATGCTGAGTTAATGCAGTGAGCTGGATTTGGTTCTTTTAGCCTGTGTCAAACAGTGTGAGAGAGCAGTGTAGGCATAAGTGGGGTATTAAAATGCTTTTTTCAGTTGAGAAAGAACACTGATAAAAGCTTCAACTTTGTTAAATTAGGGAGAAGAGTCAACACTGTGTATTTGCTATCTGTCAGATGAATTAAGTCTCCTCAGCAGAACAGTGTTGTCACCAACCTTAACATGTTGGGAAGGGCTGAGAAGAGCTGCCATGCCATCTCTCAGAGTTTCCTGAACCCTCTAGGTTTTGTTGTTGTTGCTGTTGCTGCTGCTCTCAGTGTGGGATGAAGGTCACACTCATTTTTGAGAATTCGTACTTTTGTTACATGGGCTCACTCAGATTTAGGTAGATTGAGTGTAGATTATCTCATTCGTTCCTTGGTTGTCTTTTACAGCAGCACACAGAAGTCCCACCATCACTGAGTCTAGCTAGAGCTTCAGTGTGGTTCACTGGCCTGGAAAGCTCTATGAGAGTATACGAAATCTTGCCTGAGATTTTATTATTTACAAAGGATATTGATATCCATAGAAAACAAAATGATCCCAGGGGATTTAAAAAAAATCTTTCATTCCTATAACTGGTATTTTACAAGATATTTTCTCCTTTCCCATGACCACCACCTGATTTATAAGATTTCCACCATAAATGTTTCCCACTAAACATCATATATGCTTCAAATCTTAGAAACAGAAGCATGTTCTTACTATATTTTATATCATTTATTGTTATAATAAAAAGAGCCTTTTATTGGACTAAAAGTGGGAGCTGTTGGAGGGGAGAAGATATACCTTAACTTAAAAAAAAAAAAGCTGATAAGAGAGAGAAAGGGAAGAGGGTAGGAGGGTAGGACTGGGAGGGGGAGGAGGGCAGGGACTGTGATTGAGATGTAACTTGAAGAAATAAATAAATGTTGAAAAAAAAGAAACAGAAGCACATGCAAAATGTGTGATTAAAATGCAATGGAGTAAAGGCTAACCTATAAAAAGTATCTTTAGCTTTATAACAGTTACATTATCTATGAATCTAAGATGTTCTAAAGTGAACCTAAGAGTGTTTTAGATCTACAAGCCAAGCTCAAGATTTTTCTTAATTTTCATGGAAGTGATTTAGAGGTCTTCATGCCTCCTGGCTTGAGGTACCTCAGAGCCTGTATGATCATTTTAGTCATACACATCAAAACAGTTGCCACATGTTCAATGGGTAAGCAAAGTATTATCAGAAAAAAAGCAGCACACAGTTCCACATTGAGGGTTGGATATACCTGCCTTCAGAGTCCTGCTCTCCTGTAGCTGAAAGGAATATTCAGTTAATTGTCTGTTAGAATTATGTTTCAAATCTCACTACCTCTTCCCTCTTAATTAGGAAAAAGCTGGTTCTTTTTTTTTGTTGGGGTGGGGGGAGCTCCACCAACTGTAACCTATACTGCTATGGAGGCAGTAGCATAAACTCTAGGCCTTTCCCCAAGATTCAACCTTCTTTATGTCACAGGTTCTTTCTAGAAGCTTGGAACCTTCTCCAGAAAGTCATGAACAAGTGTCTATCTGATCATTTCAGGATTTTAAATCATGTATTCCTATAGTTGGTGTGGGTTCCTGCTGGGGAATTCCCAGCCTGGTCCAGTATCAGGCCAGAAACACAGGCTCCTCCCTTCCAGAACATATGAGCTACCATGATCCAGGCAGATGGCCACATTGGGCTGGGGAGACCAGACTAGGCTGGCCCAGACAGAAAAGGATAGCTTTGTGGGCTGACGGGTGAGGCAGGAGATCTGCTCATGGAGCCAGGCTGGGTTGCCAGGTGGGTAGTGCAAGAGATATGTCAGAAAATCAGTGAGTCTGGCTAGTCTGCTGATGGCACCAAGGAAGCAGAGACAGGCCCCAACTGCCAGGGATAGGAGACCTATGTAGGCAATGGCCAAGCAGGAGCCTGGGTTCCATGCAAGCCTGGCCAGCTAGGCAGCCTGTGGCAGCAGACTCTCCATGGGAGGAGAAGCGCTTCACCTCCACATCCAAAATAAACAGTCAGGCAGTCATGATGTGGAGAGTGAGAGAGAAAGAATTTAATCAAGATTATTATATAATTTTGGGTAGTGGGGAGGAGTTTGGAGGTGAATGTGTTTAATTCGACAAGTATTGTCCAATCAGAAGAAAGAAAATGTAATGCCTAATTAATTCATATGCAGTGAGGGTGGGGAAAATTCCAGAGTGGCTAGAGGCATAGGTAGAGTGAATGTCATTGGCTGAGACCCAAGGCACCAACAGATCTCATTATGATGGGAAAGTCAACAGAGGATTAGGTGGTGTGACACATCTCAGGGGATCTAGGATCCCCAAATCAGAGGAAAGAGGGGGTTCCACTGAACAAGGGAGTCAGTCCATCGTTCTAGGGCCAGGTTCATAGCCTTTTGGCAATGCCAGACTTCCACCCTGTCAGCAGAAATCCACACAAGTTGGTATTTTATAAAATGCTTTCTCCTTTTCCAGGACTGCCATGTAATTTATAAGATCTTCATCATAAATGTTTTTATGAGATACATACATATACATAAAAACACATACATATATATATATAACATATATGCATGTCTGTGTGTGTATGTGTGTGTGTATGTGTGTGTTTAGATACATGTTAGATACTTTGTGTTTTCTTTTTCAGGAAGAAATGAACCAGCTCAATTTTTTTTTAAAGTCCTAGTTGGCACATTTGGAGTCCTGTCAGTAGAACATTAATGACAGGAATTCACCAATATTCCTGGTCTATATCAGATGCATAGCTTATAAAAAAACATGCAGGTTTTAATGATTGAGTCCAGATAGAGAGTTATTAGACATATAACTAAAGTAAGTCACTTAGCGTGTTTGGAGGCCTCAGTTTCTACAACTATAAACTGGAAGTAATGGTAATAATAAGGATTCACAGAGATCATATTTGAAAACTGACACAGAGTAATGCCTGGCACACTGTAAGCATTAACTACATATATATAATGATATTGTGTTCTTTGTGGATATAGTCTGAACTCATACTCCGTGGCTGTCTTTTCTCTATGAACAGAGCAAGATGTATCTACCACTGACTTCTGAATATTCAAATGATCACTGTCTTTCATTTGAGCATGTATCCTTATCAATTACTAAGTGAGGCAACTAGAACTATCAGAAACCTAGCCTTAAAAATATCCCCTTGATTTTAATTGGATTTTCAAAAACATTCCTGTATATTGGGGCAAATGCAATCTAACATGCTATGAGAGATTTCACTTTGCTTTACATTTGCTAAGCAGGATTATGGGAGGGAAGAACTTCATACTCCATGTCCTAGTTGTTAGATTAAAATGCCAGATATGGCAGTGCTTGGCAGGCAGAGACAGGACAATCTTTAGGGTTTACTGTTGATAGTACAGCCTTGCTGTGAACTCCAGGCTAATGAGTGACTAGAAATGTGGATTGTATGGGCTGGAGAGATGGCTCAGCCATTAAAGGCTAGGCTCACAACCAAAAATATAAGAGATGTGGATTGTTTGCCAAAAAATGACAGGCACAGTTGTCCTTTGAACTAACACACACACACACACACACACACACACACACACACACACACACACAGAGAGAGAGAGAGAGAGAGAGAGAGAGAGAGAGAGAGAAAGAGAGAGAGAGAGAGAGACATGCATGCACATCCAAAGTTTTAAGTAATACAGTGACTGTTTCTCTAGGGATACTGGCAACATATGAAGTGAAATCTACCTTGTCTGCTCACCATAAACACCAAGACAAGCAGCCATTGCTGTCATTGTGTATAATAATCCAGTTCAGGTCTGGAAGCTGGCTTGGGCGCTTTCATTTTCAACTTGACACAAACTAGAATCACCTGGGAGCAGGATACGTCCACTGAGGAATCGTCTAGCTCAGACTGCCCTGCAAGTTTGTCTATGAGGAATTCTCTTGGTTGTTAATTCATGTAGAAGGGCCCAGCCCACGGAGGAAAACAATGTCCTTGGGAAGATGCTGTTAGGTTCTACAAAAAGCCTGGTTACACGCAAGCCAAAGGGATCAAGCCTTGTAGTCAGCACTCCGCCATGCTCTTTTAAAATTACCAGTCCACAGGAAAGAGAACATACGCCATGTGTAAATAGGAGAATCATATCTCCTTGTGGCCTGGATCATCAGCATAGCATGGAGAATAGCATCCCAAGGGGACATACATGTATGTCATGGGATTTTATTTGGGGAATAGAATTATCAGCTAGCTTAGATGGGCCAAGAACTTTGCACAATCCAGGCTAAGACTTGGTAAAATCCATCAAGTGTCTGTGTGCTTATTTATAATGGTGGGTTAGGATTAACACTGCTGACCAATTAAATGTAATTTAAATACTGGTAAATAATTTAATTATATACACTACCGTCTTTGCTTCAGTTGTTGCCTCTAGTTCCTGCTCTGTCTTCCCCCAGTGATGGAGTGTAACCTGAAAATATAAACCCCTTAAACCCTCCTACCATGTTGATTTGGGTCAGGTGCATTCATTATTATCATCTTTATATTTTATTATTATTATTTCAGTTACAGAAAGCAAACTGGAGGGAGGTCGAAATCAGTTTCATTGTTGTTTGCTGTTGTTGTGGTCTGTGGCGGATTCTTCTTCTAGGATTATAAATGGTGTTATGGAAGACAGACCTTGTTTGAAATAGGTGCTCTTGTAGTTTGACTCAGGCACTGCTTCCCCACCTGTTACGGCATTATCGCCTAGCAACCACCAGATCCTGAGAAGGGAAGCAAAGCAGGAACAGGAAGAGACTTCAGCCAGCTGTGATCTCCATGAGAACAAATAACTTTCAGTGAGACAGCTAGTTTAGTGGGGGGGGGTGGTTATTTAAATCTTTGGGGGGTGGGTAGGGGCTTTTGTGGTTAGTGTAAATTATTGGCTGGGGCCAGGATTCTGGTGATGCCTCATTTGCATAAGGAGGAATTCCAGGTGCTGCTGGATGTGAGCTTATAAGGGGAGCAGAAGTTTCACTTGGCTACCAGACTATGTGACCTTCTGGTTGGGAGGCTGGCAAAGGTGCACCAGGACATGCAGGCCCAGGGTGGGTAGGTAGGGAACAATCCTACTCCTGTCTGTTTCAGGATGAGATTTCTGGGGTTTAAATGTGTTGTCTCCTCTCAACTCCACTTTTCCTCTAGGGTGGCTCCCCCCCAACTCCCCATGACCCCATGGCATGACAATAAAGTGCCTCTGTTTTCATTAAAAGTCAAGCCAAGTGTTAGAAAGGAGAAAGCATAAATTATTGTTATCTTAGCAAGTAGAACCGCTTGTCCTAACATGTAGCTTGACAGAAGTCACTGACAGAAGAAACTGGAAACAGGTTGTTTGAAGTCCAGGGAAGGAGTTTTCTAGTACCCAAATGTGGACTATCATCAGACACGTGGTGTGGAAAACCCTCTTAATCTTACCTAGGACATGGTTATGTTGTCTCTTACACAAGAGCGTTAGAAATGCGGTCTGAAGGACAAATCTCATTCGAGGCAATCCCACCAGGCTCTTATGGATCCTCCTACAATGGCACATATTCTGAGACATCCGCCAGCTGGAGAAAGCACTTCAGTGAAGAGCTCCTCCAATAAGAAGTGTCTTTGAGCCACGTCTAGCCCCAACAATCCTGACTATATCTTGCATACTTTTTTTTGTATCTTGACTGGCTAACCTGTCAGATTAGGACCTCTTTCTTGTTCAGTTTATCAGCAGAGGAGGCAGAGCCGCGATTCCACTTGACATTTTGAAACACTAAACATTGGAGTCAACTGAATTTGTATTTCCCTTGTCTGTACCTCTGAAGAGAAGCAGAAAACGAGATCTTTGGAATGTGCTAAGACAAATTCTGATGTGATGGAGTTAGATTTGTTGGTGGGTTGTGGATGAGCTGTTTAGGGGAGAGAATGCATGGACAGTAAGATTTCACAGTGTCCCATTCTCTCTCTTCACTTCCCTGGATTCTCTTTTCATATGCATACTCTAGACTTCATGTTGTGTGCCTGTTTTTATGGGTCTTAGCACAACCTTTCTGACAACTTTCTCAACTTCTTTTTGTAAATTTCTTCTTTATTTGAGGGAGATTTCTTTTATATTTAAAGATAATGAAGAATGGTGGCTGCTAATTGCTAGCATACTCTTGGGAGGTGGTTTCAGATTTGTCAATGCCATGTATTCTTCTAGCCTGGGGGATGAGAACAACCAGTTTGATGCTTTTGGAAGTGTTTGCTTGGCCTGGTGAATGCTGCTTTTGTTAGCATCGTTTTATTTCTGAGAACTCCTGCTGCTGGTGCTGCATCCGGTACTTCTCAGGAAATGTTTCATTTTATCTCCTTGACAAACAAGTGGGTTTGGTAGTTAGTACCTCTATTTTTGAAGTGAAGAAATCGAGGGTGAGGAGGTTAACCTGAATGAGACCACCCAGCTGACAAGTGCTGGAGTTGTATTTGAACTAAGTCTGTCTGCATGGAGAGCTGATTCTCCCACAATTCCCTGGGAGGTGGCAGGTCGTCTTAGAACACTTAGATCACGGGGGGAGGAGATGGAACTCTAAATAATAGAAATGATGACATAAAGCCCAGGTTTAAAAATTATGTAGCTGGGTACCTAGCACAGCTTGTTAC
This sequence comes from Lophiomys imhausi, assembly GCA_907164525.1. Taxonomy (NCBI): domain Eukaryota; kingdom Metazoa; phylum Chordata; class Mammalia; order Rodentia; family Muridae; genus Lophiomys; species Lophiomys imhausi. Next base: position 882,594 of record CAJQZJ010004687.1, on the reverse strand, counting down.
AATACCACTTAGGTTACTGGATTCATCAGCAATTCTACTGTGTAAAGCATCTTTTTTGGTTCTGCGGCATATCCACCTGCTCAGTGAATGCTCCCTAACTAAATTATCCAGGGTCAGCCCTCTCACTTCTATACTAATATTTCTGAATTATTTCTTCTGATGACACCTCTGTCTTCCTTATCCCTCTGCCTTCCTTTTTTTCCCCTAACTTATATTAACAGTTAACCACTTAACAACATTGAGCAAAAGCATTGTATCTCATTGTCAATTATAGAGAGTAAAAGTGGTATCTATACTTCAGGGTTGCTTTGCAGATAATCATTACTGATAATAATGAAAACAATAGCAAGAATGTGAGAATAAGTGCAGACATGTTTTGCATGCTTACTTCAAGCCTCTGCCCTGTGTACAGCGTGCATTTCCACTCATTGCTGGTCACACGGACCCCTTCTCTCATGAAGGAAGTTGTCTCTCAGAGCATGGAAACATTAAGAGGTTTTCCCAAGGTAGAATTCAGTAAGGTTTAGAACTCAGTGACTGATTGTCAGTCTCTACCTCTTAACTACTCAACTGTGCCGCCTTCTCATTTATGGAAAGCAATAGGAACAAATGGTGCCTATCAAATGGTAAGACGCTTGCTCACTCATTACTCAACAAATAATCATAAGTCTCTGTGTCCAAGCTTCTGGAAACACCACAGCAAATAAAACTGATGCTTAAAAAATATATATCCTAAGCTGAGCATGGTAGCAAATGCCAGTAATTGTCTCAGGAGGTAGAGACAGCAGGATCATGAGTTTGAAATCAGGATGCACATTGTCTTAGTTAGGGTTTTATTACTGTGAAGAGACACTGTGACCATAGCAACTCTTATAAGGAAAATATTTAATTGGGGCTGGCTTGCAGTTTCAAAGGTTTCATCCATTATTATCATAGCATAAAACATGATAAAACATGGCAGCATTCAGGCAGACATGGTGCTGGAGAACGGGCTGAGAGTGTAGCTTGACCATAAGAGACCTTAAAGCCTGCCTCCACAGTGACATACTTTCTCCAACAAACTCAGCCTACTCCAACAAGGCTATAACTCCTAATAGTGCCACTCCCCATGGGCCAAGCATTTAAACACATGAGTCTATGGAGACCATACCCATACACCACAGGTACCATAGCAAGAATGTACATATCAAAAAACAAAATAAAACAAAAATACCCCAAAACCAAATAACACCACACACACCAAAACAACAGCAAAAACATGCTGCCCAATTGTGGGGTAGCAAACACAAAAACTAAACAAAACTTGTATGTGTTCTCTGATAGTACATGCAGTGGGAAAACCAAAGCAGGATAGGTTCTAGAGGATACTGGGAGTTTTCCCAGGGAATAATTAAAAATTATGAATAGCTATATGAGAGATGAAGCCTGCTCTTCTTGTTTGATTAATACTGTTGGCAGGTTCTGAGTTAGCGTAGCCCTTTTCTCTGGACCACAGATTGACTCTGCTTCTATATCTGGCTCCTCAACATTGAGTATTAGCTTTTCAACATAAAAATAGAATCCCACCCCTACCCAAAGACACGTAGGGCTTTCAGTGTGAGCTCTGTGATTTAGCAGCTATTGGGCTCTGCTGCTCAGCAGGCTGTAGTCACTTAGGTATGTGTAAAGTCGATACTCCCTGTGTGTGAACACAGTTGCTTTTACACAGGCTCATCCTTCACCAGGCTCCTGATCCTGTTAGCGCTGCTTAATACGGGATGGTATCGTGCATGAAGAAATGCAAGGTAGATGAGGTAGAAAATACAGGCTGTTTGATTATCATTCTGGGTAAAAGTGTTTTATATGCCCTGAAATTGTGCCTGGAACTTGGACAGAGTGACATTAACACCTGGCACTGAAGTTTTTAATTGCAGAAGTGAAGTATCTATCCATCATGCTTAGCAACAGGGTTTAAAAGGCAAAGTTCACCATTTTTCCCTTAGGAAAAGAGGGCCCCTCAGTTTCCTGCACCAAAGGAGGCCAACTAAGCACAGAGCAAGTGTGTGTGTGTGTGTGTGTGTGTGTGTGTGTGTGTGTGTGTGTGTG